>CM053588.1:251027774-251079233 GCA_028646515.1 Pseudochirops corinnae
GAGATTCCTTTTCCATCTGGCAAATTCTACTTTTAAGGCATTCTTCTCCTCATTGGCTTTTTGGGACTCTTTTGCCATTTGAGTTAATCTATTTTTTAAGGTATTATTTTCTTCAGTCAGGTTGTTGACTCTTTTCTCATGATTTTCTTGCATCATTCTCATTTCTCTTCCCAATTTTTCCTCCACTTCTCTTATTTGATTTTCAAAATCCTTCTTAAGCTCCTGTATGGCTTATAACCAGCTTATATTTTTCTTGGAAGCTTTTGGTGTGGGAGATCTGACTTTTTTGTCTTCCTCCCATTCCATGCTTTGATCCTTTTTGTCCCCAAAAAGGGAATCTAAAGTTGGATTGCTGAGCTTGGTTTGCTTCCTTTGCCTGCTCATGTTGCCAGTCAATTAACTTGATTTTTGAGCCACAGTAGATATCTGCTTTCCCTGGGGAGAGCTTTATCCCAAATTGCTGGGGGTTTTGCAGTTGCTGGAGCTATTAGGGGGCCACCATCTCTGCAGCACCCACCAGCTTTGGCTCACTGGTCACACACCTCAGGACTACCACCCAAGACCATGATCCTGATCCAGGCCCATTAATGCAAGAGCACTTAGCCTCTAAATGATTGTTTGGCCCCCCTGCAATCTGCAGGCCACAAGCTCTGAAAGCAGCCTTAAGCAGCCACATGGAGGTGGCTGCAGGGCCGTGGCTTCTGCTGCTTTCTTTCCCTGGGGGCAGATGGCCAGACCCGATTCTTTCCCCCAAATTTAGCTGAGTTCCACTGACTGTTCACTTTGTCTTTGTTTCTTATGGGTTGATAATTCTGGAAACTGCCACAGCTGCCAGTGATCCACTCTCCTGAAAGCTTCAGCCAGGGCTGATCCTGGCTACCCTGGGGCCAAGCTACAGTTTCAGGTCCAGCTGGTTTCAGCTCCCAGCATGCTGCAACGAACCCTTCCCATCCCGCCTGCCAGGCTGCCTTCAGTGGGAGAAGTGTATTTCTGTAATTTTGTGGGTTCTGGAGCTCTAAAATTTGTTTAGAGTCATATTTTATAAGTATTTGAGGTGGTTATGGGGGGAGCTGCAGAGTTCTCCTGCTTCTATACCCCCATCTTACTCAAAGTTGTTCTTAAAACAATGTTGTGTTACTATATACAATGTTCTCTTGGTTGTTAATGTTGCTCTTCATTATTTCACATAAGTCTATCCATGTTTTTCTAAAATCATTGAACTTGTCATGTCTTATAGCACAGTAGTATTTCATCACAAATCATATACTACATCTTGTATAGCCATTTCCCAATTGATTGGTATCCCTGCAATTTCCAGTTCTTTGCTGCCACAAATGCTTTATTTAAAAAAAAAAATTCCCCAGTGATTGTCTACTTCACATAACCAGGAAGGATTTTTAGTGAGAATCTCTTCTTGCAATATAGTTTAGTACAGTAGTACTGAAAACATTGGAATACAATTCCCAAGTCCTAGGCAGGTGGGTCCTCATTCTGGCTATACCTGGCTATATGACCTTGCACAAATCACTTCATGTTAGTATTCTCCTCAGTAGAATAACTGGGATAGACCAAATAACCAAAGTCCCTTCCACTTTTGGAAGATATTTTTCCTAACTTATTAATAAAATTTTTAGAATCAATCATTTTCAGGTTTTGATTTACAGGTATATTGTTAGGAAACATATAATTTTATTTTATTTTCTAAAAAAGGGTTTTTTGATGTTTTTGTTTCTATATTACAAACATTTAGATCATTCTTACTTTGTTAGAATTCTCTTGTAACAAAATAAGAGTTAAAGAAAACTCAATACAATGGCCTCTTTTGAAAGCACATGCAAACTTCCATCACAGAAGTACATACTCAATTCTCTCTACTTTTTTAAGATTAACAGAAATCAGTTTTCTTTCCCTCCCACCCTCAATTCCATTGAAAAAAAAGGAAGGAGGGAATTAACAAATATACATAGCTTAGCCAAACAAATTCCCTCAACAGCTATTTACAAAAAATATATACCTCATTCTGTACCCAAATCTATCACCTTTCTGTAATGGACAGCATGATTCAAATTTATAAGAAAAAGACCCATTATCCAATAATAAATTGGTCTTAAAATATAATTGTTTTCAGATGGTACTGTTATGTTCAGTGTTTCAAAATGTCCAGAAGGGAAAAAGGTCAAAACAGTTTTAAGGGACTTAAAGACTAGATTGGGCTATTCAGATTTGTTTTTTGGATTTGGGGTTGGTTTTTTTTTTGGGAGGGAGGTTGTGTTTTGTTCTAGCAATCCTTTCATCAGATGTTGGGCCCACTCTTAATCATCAGCCATGTGTCAAGTACTGTAATAAGGATTAGGAATTTTTTTTGACAAGTCTATGATTTCCTTGCAAGAAAATCCTCTTTAACAATGCAGACTGGCAACTGCTCTTCAATTTCTCGTCTTACTTACTTGGGGCACTTGCGTGTCAGAAGAACTTCGTCCTTCTGACTCTGGATCTAAATCTGAGGGTGGACATTCTACCCACTATATCATTCTGCCTCACAAGCTCTGGGGAAACAAAGACAAAGGTCAAATTGTCCTTGCCCTCAAGGAGTTTATATTCTACAAGGAGGATACAACTTGGACATTGATGGGTAAACCCAAAGCATATACAAAGTAGGTTCACAAAGGAGAAAGTACTAGCAAGAAGGGTGGGAACTGAAAGGGTGGGGAGATAGGTAAGGACTCCTTGGGAGGCAACTGGACTTTGAAGGAAGCTAGAGATTACCAGAAGCAAAGGTGAGGAAGGATTAGAATCCAGATATGGGTGTCCATCTTTGATAGTCAAGGAAGCTAAAAACAGAATGTACTAAACATAGAGTAGTTCTCAAATAGGGAGTGTGTGAAGGTGAGTAATATAAAATAAACTTCCGTAGTTGGGTATAAGTCAGGCTGTGAAATACATTAAATGCCAGCTTAGGAATTTTGCATTTTATCCTATAGGCAATAGGAAATAGCTGAAAATTCCTGACTTGGAGAATGACATAGATGTAGATTTTAAGAGTATCGGTTCAGAAGTTACATGAAGGACAGATTGGATATGAAAAAGACTGCCTATACTTTTCTCATACCGTGCTTTCCTAAAAACTCTACAATGGATTAGTTATCATCTTTCCCATGTGTCCTTCATCGGAAACATTGGTGTCATGATCCCTCCGCATTCCTACAGATAATTTCTGCACCATGTCCTCTCTACTCCTTAGAACAAAGTTTATTCAATAACTTTTCCTTATGGGCCCTAAAATCACATGTTCTAGAAGTAATCATATATCTTATCCAAAAACTTGACTGCCACATTTCATAATAATGGGATGCTCTGAAACACTCCCCATGAACAACTAAAGCCATTATTATTGGTACCCAGCAAAATGTTGTGCTTCCCCAAACTTGGTAAGCATTTTTCCTCCCAATCTCATTGCACCAGTTGAGAGATATGTTGAATAATACTGTGTTATTTTTCTTGTGGTTATTTTAGCCTGGGCTTTAGCCTATTAGCCCTTATCCAATAATATTGTTTTCAAGCTATTTATACTTGCCCATATATTCAATGACTTAGTACTAATCCTAAATTATCTTTCTTATAAAGATTACATCCTGAGAGAACCAGTTCTCATCCATTATCTTTTTGCCACAATTCTGAGATACCCATAATATCAAGGTTCTCGTATGCCACTCAGCATTCCAATTCATTTGGCTTGCTTTTTAGGTTTCTAACATTAAAATAGAAGTATTTTCATATTTTAATTTGGCTCTTCCACTGCTTCCTACACCTCTCAGTGATCATTCCTATTTTCCTTAAACATGCTATTAAATTCTCTGATACATTGTGTCAATCTTATCCTTGTCTTCTTATATACTCATTGCCTGTCCTTCAACTTTTGGATAAAAACTAATTTTTAGTCAGTAGTTAAGTAATCTTTTGGTTCAGCTGCCAAGGTTGTATGGCTGTATGTGTGGTTGTGGTTTGTCCTTTGTTCTGGAAGGGGACCATGACATCAGGAAGATGATGGCATGCCTTGCAAGTGAATTGGATTACAGTGAGGTAGGGCTGTGCAAAGTCACCAGCCTCACTTTCTCTTCCAGAGCCATCTCGGTCCAGTGCCAAGATATAGATCAGGACGATCAATCAATATGGACCTCGAGGCAGTGGGAGACTTTGGCGTTTTTAAGCGGAGGTCTTTTCCTGTTCTCACTCTGACTCAGGAAACACCCTTTCAGTAACTAGGACTGTTTAAAAAGTGAGCCAAGGGATGGCTTCTTAAATTAAAAAAAATCCAACTAGGAGGGAGAGACCCTCAGGTTTCTTTCTGGTCAAAAGAGAAACAATTCTGATTTACATTCCCTCTGAGCCATCGGGGCCCAAAAAAATAACCATTAAGTGGCACTTGAGAAGGGACCTACTGTTGCCCAGTGGAGAGTTAGAGTGAATTGGGCAAAATGGATGGAATGCTGGACTTCAATTCAGGTCAAGAAGACCTGAATTCAAATTCTTCTATACACTTACTATGTGACCACAGGCAAGTCATTTAACTTCTTCAGTTCTTTTTCAGTGCTTCAGTTCCTTTATCTGGTATA
The DNA here is from genome assembly GCA_028646515.1 of Pseudochirops corinnae. Lineage (NCBI taxonomy): Eukaryota > Metazoa > Chordata > Mammalia > Diprotodontia > Pseudocheiridae > Pseudochirops > Pseudochirops corinnae. The sequence continues at coordinate 251,032,388 of CM053588.1, forward strand.
AAGTGGTAAATAATGATAATAATAATAATAACAATAATAATAATACCTACCTCACATGGTTGCTATGAGACTTGGATGAGTTAACATGTAAAACTCTTTACAAACCTTAAAATGCCATAAAAAGATAATGGCTAGCATTCAAATAGTATTTGACATATACTACTTATGTGATCTTGGACAAGTCACATAGTCTCAAATGACCTCAGTTTCCCCCTCTGTAAAATAAAATGTTTGGAATTAATGTCCTCTCAGCACCCTTCCAGCTCTGCCTCCATGATGCAATGATTCTGCCTAGCAGTATAAAACTCTAGGTCCTCTCGATGTCCTTCTCTGGTACACATCATTTCCACCCAAATGTAGCTCAGCACTGTCCTCTGGCATTGAAGAGGAAACTAAAATAATAGAATGGAGGGTGAGGTTCAGAGAAGGCCCACCACATTATTGTGTGGGAAGGTAGAAGCCAGTATTGGGGGCACTAGAATGCATATAGGAAACATGAAAGACTAAAAATAACTCACTTCCCACTTAATTGTTTTTCTATAGTTGACCCTACATTTCATACATGCTTGCCTTATCCTCAGATATGAAATTTGGTGGTGTTTTTAGTAGTTCCTTGCAATCCCATAGGAACAAAGCTCATCCCAGGGTCAGATGAGCACTCCCATGGGAGCTGGGCCCGATACATTAGATAATTCCTGGTGCCGTTGGTCTTCAACTCACATTCTTAGTTTATAGGCCACTAGATCTTTTATTAGAAAGTTTAATAATGTTATTCTTCCACTAAAACCCTAATAAATTTTAGCTTTATACGACAAGTCCTAGTGAAACACAAGAGCTGGTAGGTCTTACCAAGCTGAAAAAAGTTTCTAGAATGGACCTACTACAGCATCTATGTCTAGCATCCAAGGAGCAACCTATCTGAGTTCAGAGAAGCCCATCCTAGAAGACTGTTCACATTCTGGTTTTTTGTTCAGTCATTTTCAGTCACATCAGACTCTTCATGACCCCATTTGGGATTTTCTTGGCAAAGATACTGGGGTGGTTTAACATTTCCTTCTTCCCAATACAAGAAAACTGGCAAATAGGGTTAAGTGATTTGCCCAAGATCACACAGCTAGAAAGTGTCTGAGATAGATTTGAACTCGGAAAGATGAGTCTTCTTAACTTTAGGCCCAGCACTCTATTTCACCATCTAGCTGCCCCTCATTCTAAGTATTATGACAACTCATGAAACCATTTACAAAAGCATAAAGGGGCGCATCCATAGAGATAGTATTGATGAAATAATGGATCTTTTGAAGTATTGAAGACTGGGTTTTGCATCATCACGTATGTAGCATATATTTTTGCCTTAAGGGACATGAGCAGTTTATTGTGAAATGGAAATACTCTCATTTCTGTAAAATGATAGGCTTGGAATATATCATCTCTAAGGTCATAAGATCATAGATTTAGTGATGGAAGGGACTTTCTAGACCCACCCCCTAATGTTTACTGATGAGGAAACTAATGCCCAGAAAGGTAAATGATTTGCCCATCTTCACTTAGATTCTAGTGACAGAGAAAGAATTTAAACTGGGTCCTCTAATTCCAAATATATTACTCTTTCAACTGTTCCATGCTGCCTCACCAGTCTTAAATCTTTTGAACTTATGATCTTATTTATTTATACAATCATGTTTGCATATGTGGGTGTGTAGAACGTGGGGACATAAAAATAAGTCATTGCAAAGCAGTCTCTGACAGCATAACTCAACACAGCAAATGCCAGGCTTCTGCAATCAACCAGAGAATATCTGTTAGAGCAGAGTCCCCCAGAGCACCAAGGGTGTCACTGTCATCATTGCAGCTGTTCACCCTGCAACCACTGATGACATGAATGACCTCTTGCTACTGGGTTTTTTCTTGGGTCTCTCTGTCTCCTCTTTCTGTCTGCCTCTTTCCTTCTGTCTCTCTTTTCCCTCTCCTTTCTCTCTCTTTTTTCCTTCCCTTCTTCTTTACCTCCTTCTCTCCCTCTCCCTCTCCAACTCTCTCTACTATTCTATAATTCTCTATACTTAGATTTTAAGGGCCAAATAGAAGCGCAACATTGTTTTGATGTGTGTTATCTGGATAACTATCTTAATTCTACACTTGAATTTGCCACCCTAGCACCAGCATAAGTAAATTTATACTACTAGATTTCCAACTCCAAGGAGGACTCTTGATTTATGACCAGAAATGATTAATGCTTGTTCTATTCAAGGCCAACATTTGAAATTGTATTTTAATACAGTGCAGAATTTGAAGTCCGGAAGATCTGAATTCAAATCCAGCCTCTGATATTTACTATCTGTATGACACCATGTAAATCACTTAACTTTTGTTTGCCTCAGTTTCTTCATCTGTAAAATAAGGATAACAAATTAGCATCTACCCCTCAGGCTTGTTGTGAGAATCAAATGAGAAAATATTTGTCAGGTGCTTAGCACAGTGCTTGGCACTTAAGAGGTAATTCATAAACTCTTGTTTCCTTCCTTTCTTGCTACTTCACAGGATTGTTGTGAGAATCAAATGAGTCAGTCTATGTAAAGTGCTTTGCAATCTTTAAAACACAATATACATACTAGCTATTATTTCGAATACAGAAATGCTTTAGCTATGTCACTATCATAACTTCTAAATAGCTTAACAATTTAACTGTGTTTGTGCATTGACTCAACCCAATATTATGTATTGCCCCTGCTAATTACATCAGGTTATGCTTAATTCTAATTACTAAGGAATCCAAAGGTATGTTGGTTGTGAGTGTATTTGGATACTCTGCAAGTGTGTGTGTGTGTGTGTGTGTGTGTGTGAATAGGTGGTTGCTTATAACTGGGATAGAATGGGGAGTCATATTATTTTAATTTTTGAAACAAAACTGTATCATTCAAAATTTTTCAAAATCATAAAATCTTAGAATTCAAAGGAATCTGAGTCCAGATTGCACCTGATTGCAAATATCCTCTAAAACATGCCCAACATGACCCAAGGGTCCTCCAGCTATTGTTTGAAGAATATGGTGAGGTGGAGGGAAGAAACCTGGGGAGAGAAGGAAGGAGAGGAACCATTACCTCCTGAGACAACCTACAGTACTTTGGAGTAACTCTAATTATTAAAGTTTTTTTTTTCTTTTTTTGCAACATCTTCCTATTGTTCATAGTTCTGCCCAATGGTGTCAGACAGAGCATGTCTCAATACAAGAGCCCTTCAAATACTTGAAGTCAACTGTGAAACTTGAGACTGCATTAGCTTCTTTGGTTGCTATTGACTCCTGTTGAGCTTGCTGTCTCCTGAAAACTCCAGATCTTTTTCAGTCACACTATCTTATAGACATATCCCGTCATGCTGCTAAAGATTTGTGGGGTTTTCCCCCAAATCAAATGCAAAACTTTCCATTTATCTCTTTTAAATTTCATCTTATTGAATCTGGCCTCCTAGTGTAGCCTATTTCGTTTTGCTTTGTTTTGTTTTTTTCTTTGAATATTGACTCTGTCCTCCAATATTTTGGTCATCCTTCCAAATTTCATCTTGTCTTCAAATCTGATAAATATGCCATCCATGCCTTTATTTGAGTCCTTAATAAAAGTGTTAAACAGAGCAAGGCCATATTATGAAATATTTTAATGTGATAAACACAATAAGAATAAAAAGAGAAGACCTTCCAATAAACCAGTTACAAATAAAACCTGTCTATCTTTGTGTCTGTGCTTAACCACTATTCAAATGCTGATTTTACCAGCCTAGGGGTCATTGACTCCATGCTTCAATCATATTTTGGCTTTGGCTGTAAAGACTGTGGTGTCCTATGTTTTTATTCTCTTATGTCACTTCACTTCCAGGTGAATGTCCCTTTTATGGAGTCTCAAAACATCCAAGATGGTAGAGAGCTTAGAGATCATCTATGTCAATTCCTTCATTATCGAGACAGGAACCTGAAGCCCAAAGAGATGGCTTGTCTTACACAAGGGCACATAAATAGGAAGGAGTAGAGCCTCGCTGGGTAGGACACAGTTCTTCCAACTTGAAATTCAGGTTCTTTCCACTACACAAGAGTGTGAGCTTTGGTTTGGGCTAAGAAGTGGGTTTAGTTTAATTTTAAGTAGGGTTTAACTTTATACACATATACATACACACATATACATGCATGCACACACATATGTACATATACATAAACATCTAAGTGGCTAAGGAGCACCAGGTCTAGAGTCAGGTCTAGACTCATCTTCCTGAGTTAAAGTCTGACCTCAGACACTTCCTTAGATGCCATGTGACCCTGGACAAGTCACTTAACCCTGTTTGCCTCAGTTCCTCATCTGTAAAATGAGCTGGGGGAGAAAATGGCAAATCACCCCATTATCTTTGCCAAGAAAAATCAAATGGGGTCACAGAGAGCCAGACATAACTAAAAACAACTGAACAATATACATACATACATGTACACAGATATGCATACGTTAACATATGTACAAATTTGCATATTTGTACATATACACATATGCTATACATATATAATACATTTTTAGTGGAAGGAATCAGCCTACAAATTATCAAAAGCAATTTTCATATTAACATGCTAAAATGATAAATGTCATAGCAAGGACCCTATAAGTAAAAGTTCATTAGGAGGGGAGGGAAGGAGGGATGGAATAAGCATTTATATGGCTCCTACTATATACCATTCATTATACTAAGTGCTGTATAAACATCTCATTTGATCCTCATAGCAGCATTGGGAGGTAGATGCTGTTATCCCTATTTTACATTGAGGCAAACAGGTTAAGTGACTTGCCCAGGGTCACACAGCTAGTAACTATCTGAGCCTGGATTTGAACTCAGGTTCTGATTCCAGGCCTAGCACTCTATCCACTGTGCCACAAGCTTCCAAGAGCCTAAATGTGGCCACTGTAGATTAGTTGCTACCTATTCCAGCACAAGATTTCAATCCCAAGAATCCCCAAATGTCACAACCTGACATAGAAAGAGATGATCTCTTTTCTGAGTCAGATTCTAAGATCTGTTTTTCTCATGAACTGTAGGACCTAAAAATAACCCCCTACACACTTTGCCAAATGTGGAAAGCAAAACTAAAATAATTCTTTTCTGTAATTAAGTTTATAGGAGGCAACTTAGAAGCAGAACACAAATGATGAATCAAACGTGTCAGTGAGGATGAATAAGCACAAGATCTCAGTGGGCACCGAAACCTCATTTTTGAAAATAACTTGTTTTGTTTTTTTTTTAAGGGGGGAGGGGAATGTTAATGGGTGGTGTTTAAAAATACTTCTCTGATGAATTTCTTCTGCAGGTTTTCAGAGTGATTTTTGAATTGGGGAGTTTTTCTTGTAGAACTGGTACATTTGCATGTTCAGTGCTTTGATTTAGGAACTAAGACTCAAATTCGCAGCCTAGGAAGGGGCCTCAGCAGTTATCTATTAAAACCAATATATTTTTTTAAAAAGACACTTCTGCAGTTTTCCTCTTCCCACAAGGGCTTATCTAGCCTTCATTTGAAGACTTCCAATAAATGTATTCTGCCCAGAATGGACATTTTAACCATGGTCTAGTTTAATAGGAAATGACATTAGTCCTTCCAAAGATTGTGCTCAACCATATGATTGAGAGCTTTAACAGCAACAACAACATAGATAGCACTTATATAGAACTTTCAGGCTTTGGAAGTACCTTACAAATGTCTCATTTAATACCTGCTACAATCTTAAGAAATGGGTACTATCCTGTCTTAGAAACTTACTAGCTGTGTGACCCTGGGCAAGTCACTTAACCCTGTTGGCCTCAGTTTTTTCATCTGTAAAGTGGTGTGGAGAAGAAAATGCAAACCTCTCTAATATCTTTGCCAAGAAGACCCCAAATGGGGACATGGAGAATCAGACACTACTGAAACAACTGTATGACAACAAAAATCTTAGGAAATAGGCATCATTCTCATAGTTTATTGATGAGGAGACTGAAGCAAATGGAGATTAAGTGACTTACCCAGGGTTACATGGCTAGTAAGTATCTGAAACCAAAATTGAACTCAGGTCTTCCTTCATGACCATGTTTGTTTACTGCTACACCTAATGCCTTAATAATTGAATCCATGACCAAGACCATCCTAGGGCAGTCTAATCTAAGAACAATCCTTAGGAGAAGCATAAAGCTGATGAAGTTTGCCTCTCTTATCATATACAATTCTGTTCTTCTGTCCTCACTCACATCCCAAGTACTTATCCTCCCTCCCATTCCTATTCAAGGATAGAAACTTTTAAAATTTTAATCCTACATAAGTTCCTAGCTCTTCAGATTATTTGTGTTTTGTAGGGGATAGTAGACTCTTAAAGATCAGATGGAGAACAGATGATAGATGTGATACCTACATCGTCACAGAGAGGTAACAGATTCAAGATAAAAATCAGACATTTGACAATGGTCGATGTGGCAAGTTGGTTTACTTAACCATTCATATTTGCTCAAGGAGTTTTCTTTCTTTTTTTCCAATGAGGGGGTGATATATAGAGAGAAAGAAAATAAATGTTTATTAACTGACAAAATAAAATTAATTTAATTCATTTAATCCTGGGAGGACAGGAAGTAGAATGATATTTTGGGGCCAGAGGTGCTGACAATTTAACTACCCCTAACATTCAGTCCATATCCAGTCAATACCAGAGCCATGGGGTTATTTGAGAGAGTTATTCTCCTGCCTCTTGGATTATCTTTGAAGGATATGACATCTGTAAAAAGAGTAAGTAAGGGAGTGAACCCAAATTCGCTGCAGAGGTTTGAAAGAGACAAGTTGTGTGTAGACAAGGATCAGCTGGAGGTTTGAGAAGATTCTGTGCCACCCAGCGAGCAATCCCTGAAGATAGGAGGAATGGAAAATGGAAACTGAGAGATACCAGAAGGGAATCCATCATTGAACTATGACTTGAATAAGACAAACTTCATCATTTTCCTGATCAGGAAAGGTGGATGCTGTGACCTGAGATTATAAAGGGAACGAATTAGAACCCAGGGCACAGTGTGGCAATTGGGGTGTTCATAGAGTAAGTCACCCAAAGTACAAGTGATTTGAAGCTTTTCCCTATTCCTAGGAAGTTCTTTGAAAACAAAAGTTCTAATGTTTCCCACTATAGCAAGCATCAAACAAAGACTACTGTCCTACCTTATCAAATGGTTACTTATCAAAAATCAAATTCCATGGATCATGAGCTTACAAAAAAGGGGTTTATTCTCTATTTTCTTTCATGAAGATTTGGTTTATAACTTATGTTTTAAAGTTAATCAGGAGTTTCAGGGGTCAGGAAAAACAATGAAAGTATCCAAAGACAAAATAAATTGTCTAGGGCACACCAAAATAAGGGAATTATATGTTATCCACTGAATTTAGAAGATTTACCCAACAAATGACTCACAGAAATCCTTCACAAACATTTTTCCTGAGGACAGTGTGGATAAATGCAAGGATCCTATCTCATAGAATCATAGTTTCAGAGAGATAGATCTAGAAGGTATATCAGAGATCATCTAATGCAACCCCTTAATTTACAGATGATAAAACTGAAGCCTGGGGAAGGTAAATGGCTTCCCCAGAGTCTCCCAAATATGACTAAGCATCAGAGGCAGAATTTGAACCCACGTCGTATGATTCCAAAGCCAGTACACCTTCTACCTTAACACAGTATCTCTTGGAGCCTATCTAGGGACAAAGTTTCTTAATGACCACAAGGAAGGTGGTAGCCCCTAGCCAGGAGTTCAGAAACTCTAAGAATTACGCATGAGGCCCTGTGCTAAGAAAGATGGCCACATGATATATCCCATGCCTTTTCCACTAACTTGCATGGCTCTTCTTTCTCTGAATATTTAAAAAAAAAAAAAAACTTAGACGTCATTTTATATAAATCATTCACAATGTTGGCATTCCTGCCTAATACTGATTCTACCACACAGAGAATAAACATGACAATCAGGCTTGTTTAAAACAACTCTGTTCTCTGTATTTTAAAAAGAAAGGCTTGCATATATTTTCCCTGAGAACAGTGAAGGAATAATTCTGCTCCAGTCCATCCGCTCTATCAAACTCCTACTCTAAATCCCCAGATAGGATGGCGATTATCATAGTAAGCATTTTGGGGGATGGGGATAACTCATGTTTTTTGAGTTGTGCTGCCAAAAATTTGCCAGCTTAGTTTGTGTGTTTATAATTCTTTTATATATAAAGCATTTTTTCATAAGCTCACATGATTTCCTCCCATTTACACTTACTAGGCTTCAATATGCAGGTAATTGAAGAAATACTGAAAGCTTTATAAAAGCATTCATGGTATGCTTTCCTCACAATAATCCTACGAGATAATTAGGCAAATAACCCCATTTTGCAGATGAGGAAAGTTAAGAGATGTTAAGTGGTCATTCTAAGGTCATATTGATAGTAAATGATAGAGCCAGGACTATAATTGAGTTCAGCTTTTCTACTATATCACATCTATCTCTCTTAAGAGTTTAAATAGGGAGACTCTACTGATTACTTATACCCCTCTCATAAGGCCAAGACCAAACTTTTATATAAAATAGGTAAACAGTAGCTAAAAATGGGCGCATAGCTTTGTTTTTGTAATAGGCAACTGCGTTGGTAGAGAGAAATCCCTGATGAGAAATCTCTTTCAGTGCACCTTTGGAGTTAGTCTTATATTGAGAGAGTAGTCCAAGGTTACACAGATTATACTTGTTAGAAGTGATTCTTGAACACTGGTCTTCTTGACTAAAACCAACCTCATATCCACTATGCCACATTTCATCTAGAAAAACAGACAGACAGACACCACTGTCTTGGGAAGAATCTTGGACTTAGGGTCAGAAGTTCTAAGTTCCATTTCCAGGTCTTCCACGTGATAACTCTATAACCTTGGACAAACCATTTTCAGAGCCTCAGTTTCCCCATCTACAAAGTGGGGGAAATAATATCTGGGTTGCACACTTCATAAGAAAATTGTAGGAAAACTATTTCATAAACCTTTAAGGCATTCCAGAACTGTGACTACTATAAGGAGGCAGTCGCAGTATACTAAAAAGAGCACTGGATTTAGAGATGGAGAATCTTGAACCTTGTTGCTGTTGAGTCATTTTCAGTCATGTCCAACTCTCCATGCCTCCATTTGGGGTTGTCTTGGTAGAACTAGAGTGGTTTGCTATTTTCTTCTCCAGCTCATTTTACAGATGAGGAAACTAAGACCCAGGGTCACACTGTTAATGTCTGAGGTCAAATTTGAACTCAAGTCTTCCTGATTCCAGGCCCAGTACTCTATCCACTGTGTCACCTAGCTGCCCTACTACTTATTTCAAAGTGTGATTGTAAAATGCCTTAAGATTAATAAATCTCTTTACAAACATGATCTCATTTGATCCTCTTACTACCCTCTGAGTTAAATATTATCTCATTTTACAAATGGAGAAGCTTAGGAGCTAAAAAGTCCAATGGCTTACTTATGGCTGCATAATTAGCAAAAGATAGAGCCAGATTATGATCCCCGATCTTTCTCATCTTAAATTTTTATCATCTTTCCATGACACCACACCCTTGGGCAAGTTACAGAATCAGATAATTTCAGCATTAGAAAAGTCCCCAGAGGCCATTTAGCAAAGCCTCAAGTTGAACAAGAGTCCTTCTATGAAATATCCTGTCATATAATCTTCAATCAGAGACTTTGGGGGAGAGAGAATATGTTTTCTCTCAAAGCAATCCATGACACTTTGACTAGTTGTTCAGGAGTTTCTCTTTATATCAGCGAGTTAGTCAGTCAATCAGTTTTTATTAAGCACTTAATTCTGCCCCACTACAGCCAAACAAAACAAGTCTAATCCTTCTTCCAGGGGAGAGTCTTTCATATACAGGGTGTCCCAAAAGTCTTAGTGCAGCTTTCTGTTATCACATCCCTCCTCCCTCCCCTCAAATTTTTCTTCAGGTTAAACCTTGAAAAGTTCAATCATCATAGCATCATCTTAAGGACCTTCACCATTTACACTGCTCTCCTTTGTAAGCTCTTGCAATGCCATGCACGAGCAGCTTCCCAAAAAAATGCTACTGTGAACAGCTTTTAAGGTTCTGATTAAACAGTATAGTGAACATTCCATTTATTCCATTACAAATCAAGGCAAACATTCACGACTAATCAAGGTACAGTATAATATTCACAACGTTACATCTTATCACAGAAAATCACAACATAGTGTTCACAACCACTTAACATAGTTTTCAGTACACTGGCCACAATATTTAGAACAAAGAACAAAAGAATAATTGTTTGGTTTCCCTAAGGGGGGAAACCCTCCTTACTTAATCATTCAATCATTTCACAATACAATAATCAGTCTTCCACTCATGGGGCAATAATACATTAACTTAATCAGTCACTTATCTAGCAATCAGTCACTAAGTATCATTAATCACTAAATACAATCATCAGAAAATTACACAAACCCTCCACCTCTTGGTGTCTAGTAAACTTCAATTTCATCACATGTTCAATATCCAAGGAGAGGCCTTTTCTTCATCTTGACTTGGGGTGGTCTCTCAGATTCCCTGGATCCCCTTCCATGGTCCCAGATCCTACCTGAATCCAGCAAACAGTTGCGTGGATTCAGAGGCAGACAGCTCCCAGCTCCTTGTCCAGTCCTTTGAACAGTTCTTGTTACACGCTGAAGATCACAGGGTCCAGCACATCTCAAACTCTTCACAACTTCTGTTGCCAGGAACTCAAGGATCAACCAAGTCACAAACAAACAAAGGCTTATCCCAGTCATGCTTTTTCAGTCCTCCAGCAGCTGGGCTGGCCCTAGGACCCAGAAGGAATCTCAGCTTTCCAGGAGAGGCAGCAAATTCAGCCTTCACCAGATTCTGGTCTCAAGAAAACTCCAACTCAGTTCTCAGTCAGCTGTCATAGCCCAGCTTCCAGATGCTGCCGAGAGAAACTTTCTCTCTCTCTCTCTCTCTCTCTCTCTCTCTCTCTCTCTCTCTCTCTCAGCTGGCTTCAGTCTCCACAATTCTTCCTCCACCAGGAGCCAGCCAGGAGGAAAATTCTTGATTCTGCTTCTCTGTCCCTAGAACTCTTCTTACACACACACACACACACACACACACAAATTGGTTTCCTGTCTCAGCCAACCCCCTCCTGCCACTTCAGCAACAGGAGACAGAGTTCATACCTTCTGTCTCTTTCACACAGCAGACAGAGTTCACACCTTCTGTTTCTTTCACAGAAGTACTTAGCCCTTAGTTACTAAGGGCCAAGTACCTGCTAAATTAATTACCTTATGCTCTCAACTTTGTAAATATTTTAATATGCAGCATCCAGGAAGTAAAGGAGGGAAAAAGCATTTATTAAGTGCTTGCTGTGTGCCAGGCACTGTGCTGAGCACTTTACTCCAAGTGTAGCCTAGCCAGAGCAGAATACATCAAGACTGTGACTTCCCTAGTTGTTTCCAGTGCCTCTCTTGATATGGTCTAAGAATTCAGTAGCTTGGGGGAGGGGGGGGAGGAAAGCCATATCACACTGTTGTCTCATCAATCTTACAATCCACTAAAGGCTCCACTTTCTTTTTTCTCACAGGAACTACTTATTAGCCACATTTTCTTCCATTTTATATTTGCGAAGTTGTTTTCTTGAACTCATGTAAGACATTACATCTATCCCTAGCAAATTCAGATTCAGTCCAAGTTCTAGCCTTGAGATCTTTTTGAATCCTGATTCTGAGAGCTAGTATGTTGCCGTATCTCTATTTTTGTAATCAGTCCACATTTATTCAGTGCCTACTATGTGCCAGACAGGGTCATTAATAAGCATGACACTTATGTTAAACAGTACAAGACCAAGATCTATAAGTCACTCCACTAGAGACCTCTTTCAGTAATGGTAATGAAATTTGAAGATCCCTTTGTATTGCTAAGCTAAGAGGTACTTAGCACCTAGTTTTAAATTAAGCCTCTGTTAAAGAAACAGAAAGTATGGACCCCTGTTGCTGATGAGGGGGATGAACAGGGAACTGCTATTGCTGAAGTAACAGGAAGGGGCTGAACAGAGAGGAGCTATACCATATTTAAGGAAGAGCACACACTGGGCAGTCAGAACTTTGTGGGACAAGCATCTGAAGGCTATGCTGCTGCTGTTGGACTGGAACTTCTGTGGAGAAAGTGATTTTGATTTTGAGAACAGAGCTTATGCTGCTGAGGATTTTGGAGAGCCAGCTGGAGCTGACATAGACTGAGGAAGCATGACCTTGTTGCTGGTACTTTGTACAAATATTGTTGTGACTTTGTTAATGTGTATGAATGTTCTTGTGGCTTTGTTAAGCCTTGTCTTCCCCAGAAAAGAGACTATGAAGGATTTGAGATGGGCTGGACACTGTGAGCTTCAATGTGGAGCAGGAACTGCACAGAGCTGGAAAAAGAACTGGGAGCTGTCTGCGTTTGAACTCAGGTGGAAGTTGGTTAGATTTGGGCAGGAGCTGGGACCATGGAAGAGAAATCATGGAAACTGAAAGCATGCCCCAAGTCAAGATGAAAAGATCTCTCTGTGGTTACTGAGTAGTGACTGATGAAATTGTCTGAGTAGCAACTGACCCTGATGTGAGGTTTTGCTTTGGGACTCACTTTGGGAAGAGTTGCATGATTTGGCCAGATGAGACTCTGGGCAGCTGTTGAGCCCCTTGGCTTTGAAAACCCAGATGTTGGTGCTTCCCTTTCTGGTAACTAACTAGGTATGGATGTAATGGTCAGATAGCTATAATCCCTGTCTGCTGAATTGTGTTATTTTCTGTTGTAACTTCTGTTTGTATTCTCTGAAGTTCAGGGTGCTGACTTTTTCCCCTGAACTAGGTAAATGATATATGTTTGATTGATTAAAGTGACTGTTGAAGTTGTACCTTAATTGTACCCCATGGGTGGAAGACTTTGACTAGTGTACTTTGTGATTGAATTTAGGACTCTGTGATTGACTAAATGAATATTCATTGTTTATGATTGGAAACTAATCTCCAGTTGAGATTACCCAGGGGTGGAGTACTTTGACTTTTGTATTTTGTGTCCCTTAAGGAAGCAAGCCTCCTTAAGGATGATTGAATGATTAAGTTACTAAAGGATTGAGTTCATAAATAATTGTACTTTGTTGAAAACTATTGTGACCACTTTGGTGAAAACTATGTGGCCATTTTAGTGATAAGTTATTGGGCTGTGACATGTTGAATGCTGTACCTTGATTTTCTGTGAATGTTTTACTCTGATTTGTTACTGAATAAATAGAGTATTCACTGTACTATATAATCAGAATCTCGAAAGCTGTTCTCAGCAGCTATCCTCTGGAAAACTGCTCATACTTGGCTTTACACCTTCTAAGTTAACAGTGAAGCATAAGTAAGAACTCTTTGAGACTTCCCATGCAACTAGTTTGGGCTCTATCTATCTGTGCTTCTGAGAACTGCCTATTCACATCTCTTGACAATTTATCAATTGGGCAATGTTCTTATATGTATAAATTTGACTCCTGTTTCCTATATATTTGATAAAAGAGGCTTTTATCAGAGAAATTTGCTGCAAAAATTTCTGACATTACTTCATTATCTATGGTACCTTTATCAAAATGTGGTTTCCCAGATTATCTCTTTTAATTAGATCTATTTTTCCTTTTGCTTTGTCTGTGATCAAAATTGCTACTCCTGTATTTTTTTTTACTTCAGCTGAAGTATATCAGATTCTGCTCCAACCCTTTACTTTAACTCTGTGTATGTCTTTCTGTTTCAAGTCTGTTTCTTGTAAACAACATATTGTTGGATTCTGGTTTCTCATCCATTCTGCTTCCATTTTATGTATGAATTCATCCCACCTACATTCACAGTTATGATTTCTATGTATTTCCCTCCATCCTATTTTCTCCTTTTTATTCTTATATATCTTTTTATCCTGTTCATCCTCAAAGCTTAGTTTTGCTTCTAACCACTGCCTCCTTTAATCTGTCCTCTCTTTTGTCACCCCCACACCTTTTTCTTATTCCTTTTCCCTCCTATTTCCCTGTTGGGTAAGATGTATATATATATATATATGTGTGTGTGTGTGTGTGTGTGTGTGTGTGTGTGTGTATCTTCATATATGTATATGTATGTATGAATTATGTATATATCCAACTTTGCATAAATCATTTAATCTGTCAGTGCCTGGGCAGGTATCTAAAATTCTAAGTTGCCAAGCTAATGATGATCTGCATCAGTAGAGACATTCCAAATGAAATCACCAACACCACCCCCCAAAAATCTAGTTATCTATAAGCATAGGTAGCTTGATCTGACTAGAATTTTAGTTCTAATTTTGATTGCATACTCTTTCCATCCTCTCCAAATACACACAATACCTTAAATTACCTGCCCAAAGTGGGTTCTCAGTAGCTCTCGTTGACTGACATCTTCATTCTTTGTCAAATCCACCTTTTTTTCCTGAAATAGCATGAATATCAATGAGGCAGCAGACGAAGATCTAGGTGACAAATATGAGACATGAAACTACTAGATCTGGAATTCCAATTTTTCTATTATCTGCTGAATCAGTGAATAGGGAAGGAGCCAGGCTGGTTAGTGAGATAGTAACTATGTAGTAACTATGTTTACTGAAGTTGTTATGTATTAAAATTAGAACATAGTATATATGCATGTATGTATAATGAATGTATATATACATACATGAACACATAAATATATGTATATGTATATATATGGGTGTGCACATGCTACATATGATAAATTAATAACATTTTATCTGCTTGCCCACAAACACACAAACAAAAAAACCACTGAGGCAACTAGGTGAAGAAGTGAATAGGTTGCTGAACTGACAATCTGGAAGACCTAAATTCAAACCTTGATATAGATGCTTATTTACTATATGACTCTGAGCAAATCACTTGACATTTCTCATAGTTTCCTCAGTTATAAAATGTAATAGGAATAATAAATAATAAAATGTAATAGTAATAGCACCTACCTCCCAGAGTATTTATGAGGATAAAATGAGATAATATTTATAAATTGCTTTGCAAAACTTAAATTACTATATAAATGCTAGCAATTATTAATATAATATATTATATTACATATGCAATATTATATCATATAGACTATATAATATAATATAATAACATAACATTAATATTAGTATTATTCATACCACAAAATGAAGTTTGAGTTAGGGATTAGGAAGTTGATGGACTGGCATAAGCCAATGCAGGAAAAGTTAGGAACTTTGGTGGGAGGCAGAAGATGGGAACATGAAAGCAGCATCTTTATCCTATTCTCTCAGTCAACAAAGTGTGAGAAGTGGAGAGTTTTGTTTTTTTTTTTTCCTGCAGGGTACTCCCGAGGCATGTTGCTATACCAAGAAGAAGAGTTAGGGAGAAAAGGGCTTTTTCTAAAAGTTCCACATGATAAGCACTGGTCTTTCAGTTTACAATTCTATTTCTAAATGTAAGAAGAATATTTTATCAATTCATTAAAAAGATATAATTTCCATAATTATCCAGATTATCTCCTTTTGCTTATTTTTTTAGTTGTGGTTAAGAATTATACAATGTAGAAACCTGATTAAAATGTGCAACATTCATAAGAGGGCTTTTCCATTTTCAGAAAGTTTTCATTCGGGAGATACAACATGGAAATGAATCTGAGTCTCAATGAATATTAATACAATTACATGTCTAATTCTATAAATATGGGATAATGCTATTGTAAACAAGTTATTGCTGAAGGCTTATTTAAACACCATTAACTTCATTTGAATCCTGAGTTAATTTTAACAACCGTTATGCTCTATTCCAGATTTAGTTAATCCTATCAATAGATTTTCCCTTTATAGAATTTGCCAACTGTTGGTAGGATTCTGAGTACTTCCACTGTTTACTAAGTTTACTTCCAAGATAAACATTTAGGTTGATGTAGCTATGACATTCCAGTCACGCAAGTCCATTGACTTCAGTACCAGAATCACAAATTTTCAATATTGGAATCGATTTTACAGGTCATCTCCTGCAGGAGTTCTTAACCTTTTCTGTGTGCCACAAATCCCTTCTCAGAATAATATTTTTAAATGCATAAAATAAAATATACAAGATTACAAAAGAAACAAATTATATTGAAATACAGTTGTCAAGCATTAAAAACAACCCCAAATTCTAGTCCAACCCATTCTTGAAATAGAATCCTTTTGTTTGAAGATCTTGGGTAGTCCATTGTACTTTTAGATATCTTTGTTAGAAAGTTTTTTTCTTAAATCTCTTAAAATAATTCAATGTAGTATAACAAATAGAGGACCTGGTATTGGAGTTAGGAAGACCCAGGTTCAAGTTCAATCTCTGGCACATAATACTTGTATAATCTTGTATAATCACAAGGAAACTTGTGTAATTACAAACAAATCACTTAGCCACTCTTCCCTGGGCAGGTGTCTAAGAAAATGAATTATGGAACATTTATAAATCAGCACTGTAAGAGTGGAGGGAGTTTCCACCCTGGGACTTCCCCTGTGGAGAAAGACCTAGGGATTTTATATAATACTTTGAAGGTATATAAAACACCTTCTTCACAAGGTGAAGTGATTAGGGTTTGGTCAGTGCTACCCAACTAAATGTCTTACATCTGGGATTTAGAAAAAATAAAACTCTTAAGACCATTTACTATTATGCCTCTCTTAAAAGGGTTGATTTTACAGGTCATGGAAATAAATGCCCAGCTAGAATTCTTTTGATTTCATCCTATTAATTCTATGTTTCTTTTATATTTCATCTTTCCCAAAGACTAAGAATATGGTAGTCACAGAAAATAAACCTAAAAACTAAAAACACTGAAATTTTTCTAATGACTTTAGTTTGGGATTTATTGCACACACACACAAAAAACAGGGTAAGTAAAGAGAGGGAAATATTCTACATTTAATTCTATTATTCAGCAAGCTAGGCAGTTAGTTCACATATTCAGTCTTGCAAACTTTTCACAGATAAAATATTCATCAATTGAGATAGTGTACTAGGGTGGTAATTGGGAGATCTGGGTTCTAGCTTGAGTTCTGTTAACTAGTTTGCTTTGTGACCTTGAGCAATTCACCATACCAGCTTTGACCTTGTTTTCCTAATCTATAGAATGAGAAGAGCTGCAGGAGTGGGGAACATGTACCCTTAAGACCATAGGAGGCCTTCTAGGTCCTTGCGTGTGACTTTTTGACTGAATCCAAGTTTTACAGAATAAATCCTTTTATTAAGGGGATTTGTTCTGTGAAGTTTGGATTCAAAGGACAGCACTTGAGGACCTACAGGGCCACATGTGGAATTAAGGCCACATGTTCCCCACCTCTAGATTAGGCGGTCTCTAAAGTCCCTTCAAGCTCTGTTTCTATGACCCTATGATTTTAGTACTGCTAAATAGATCTACTAACAGTGCTACAAGCAACTTTTTTCCGATTTCTAAGATTGTAAATTGTATTTTATAGGTTAGCTAAGTCTCTATATTTAGCCCAAAAAAAAAGAATTGGCAAGGGAGATGGAGGAGGGTAGAAAAGTAAATAGAGTTGGAACTGCCTGCCACCAAGTATCTGAAGAGCAATCGTGTGGGGAAAGTTTGAAATCCCTTCTGCTTGGATCCAGAGAGCCTCCAGGACCAATGAATCAAAGTTGTAGATATACAGATTTAGGCTCAATGCAAGCAAAACTTCCTTTAACAATTAGAACCCTCCGAAAGTAGAATGGTTATCAGAGGAGGCAGTGAGTACCATATCTGTAGAGGTCTTTCAGCAAAGGCTGAATGATGTCACAATGGGAATGTTATAGCAAGGTTTGGGTGGGAGTAGATAATCTTTGAAATTGTTTTTAACTCTGAAATTCTGTGATTACTTCCTGTTTGAGAATCTGGGAGGGGGGAAGACTTCTAGCTACTAGGTCTTCTTACATTCTAATTCCATTTAAACTGTCATGGGGGAGCAGGGAAGTTTTGTCTAGGCCTGCACGCTTAACATTATTGTTTAGTGTTTTCATCTATGATGAGCAGTATGCCCCACATGTTGAAAACATCAAAACCACTCGATAACACATGTGAATTCATAATGCTTTTCTAAATTATCCAAGAAATGTCATTTTAGGAGGTAAAAAATCAATATATATATTTTGGTTCATTAGTCAAGTACATAATGGCTATTTCTAGCATCTCCTCAGACCCTCTGTCTAACCAGACTGTGTAGCAATGCTTGGCCTGAAGCATTTCTATTTTTAGCTCTAATGGAACAGTCTTAAATTGCTTATTTTCTGTTTACTAAAGTCATCCAATTTGTTACCATGGAAACTATGACAAGTGCCATAGCTAACTGTTTTATTAAGTGGATTGAAGATACAGCTGGAAAACTTGAAGGTGTAGCATGTCATTTTTAATACATATAGCACGACCTTCCATAAATACCATATTCACATTTATAGAAAATATGAAATTAGTTATAAAGGAAGTACTCTATATTTTGAATTTGGGAGGCTCTAGTATTTGACTGTGTAAATTTCAATTGACAGCAATCCTCAACTCAGATAAAGGCTTTGTTCCAAAAGTTCATTATTAAACTAGTTACTTGTAATGCAGAACACATTGTCTCATAGAGACAATGTTATAAATGAGGACTAAGTTTCTAAGTTAGCTCACAAAATTCAGCTCTGTTAATGGGGATGAAGCATAAAACTAGTAATACTAACCTGACTCAGTTTATATTGTCCAAAGCACACGTTGATTTCCTACACTAAAATGACAACTATATATTAGAGATACAGGGCAACTAGCAAGGCCAAGGAGTCCTAGAACATGCCTGAAAAAAGGCTATAATAACTAATTTATGGTGCACTTTAATATTTTCAAAGCACTGCATTTAAATTATCTTATGATTTTCTCCATGAGGCCAAAGAAAAATGGTGTTAGCTTTCTTTATTTGAGGGACCTTCATCATAGTCTGTCCTATTCTGTGAATTGAAAGAAAGGAAAAGAAAGAAAGGTGAGGTGTTGCCCATGGATCAAGATAGACTAGATGAAGCCTACAGTCCTTTTATTCTGACAGTGAGATTCTGTGATTTGGGGTCCTAGAAATAGGAGCCAGAATTTCTTCTGTCTTGTGGACTTAGTCTCCCCAGGAAAAAATCCTGAAATAAATCAAACTTCTCTTTGATGTCCTCTCGCATCATTCTTGTGCTCCTCTAACACCCCCTAGTGCCCTTCTCCCCAAGTTCTTAAGCATCCAAGTACCCTCACATTATCTTTAAGTCTCTTACTTGAGCATTACATACCTCTTTTCCCCTCAGTAAGAACTCCCATAAACATTTAGTACAACTGATCTCTGCTAGAGTTAGGAGGAATGTAATTTGTTAGAACTAATGCATAATAATATATGGATGATGGATAGCACCATAACCCTCCTAGAGGCGATCTGCATTTTTTTAAAGAGGGCATTTGTTAACCCAAATGCATCTTTCATTGTTTGAATTTTTAAGCAGTACAGGAAAGTGACAAAAAACTCTATCACCTCAGGGAAGAGGTTTTTTTGGGGAGTGAAGACAGTAATCATAGATGTCCTTCCCTAGGAGACAGATTCCCTAAGGCATTCAAGTGTTTCAAAGCTACTTCTCTCCTCCCATTTTTTGACCCAAAAGATTACCTATGTCTTCCCTCTTTTCCCATAATGATTACCATGACATTAATGGTGGGTTCTTTCAGTAGACTGGTCTGAGTCAGTGGTAGAAGTACCCATTTGTATGTAAAGGACTGGCTGAAAATTAAATCAGTCCTAGGTAATGAGGATAAAAATATTGTTTTGTTTTCCCAATTATGTTGTTGTGTAAAGCTTCTATCAGAAGGTTATCTTGTTGATTGAAGAGATCAAATTAGCATCTTTATTTTAAATTAACAGTGAATGTAATCAACAATTTAATATAGCCCTCTAATTTAATAAAGTATTCCTTCCTGCCTCCCAAGCCCCATAGTTTACGTGATGTGACTTTTGTAGGCTACATTAGAGCCAGGGGAAAAAAATAATTGGGGAAGAATTGTGATAGCACATTAGAACTTTCAAATTCATTATTAACTTTCAGCAGGTGACAGGGAAGAGGTGGGTTTGCTGAGTAGCCACTGAGTATACCTGTCAGTGTATCTGTCAAGTCTTTGCTTTGTCCTTCAGTAGTTGTGGAGCTCTCAGATCCATTCCATCTGCAAAATGGGGGTGATGATACTCTACTTAGATAACAAATTGTTCAAACATTTTATAATCTGTTAAGATGACATATAAAGGTAAGTTTAACAATGATCATAAATTTGGGACTAAATTCAAACATGATTAAACACATAAGCCAAATGAGCTACCACAGAATTTCAGAGTTGTAAGGGACCTCCATAGGCCTCTAGAAAACATACCCTCTACATCAGTGATTCTCAACCTATGAATTGCGACCCCTTGGGGGGTGGAACGACCCTTTCACAGGGGTCGCCTAAGACCATTGGAAAACACATATTTCTGATGGTTTTAGGAACCAAGACACCGCTTCTCTATCCATCTCCAGGTGGGTCTGCCCACATGCAGATATGCCCATAAACAAGTATTAAAGGATCACCACATTACGAAGGTTGAGAACCACTGCTCTACATCAAAATCAACAAATGATCATCCAGTCTTTGTTTGAAGATACCCCCCCCACACACACCTACATTTCTTCCCAAGGTAACCCATTTCACTTTGGGATAATCCTGGATCTTGGAATGTTTCTCCTCAAAATTTTACCTTCAAGATAAGGTTTTATAAATGTTTAAAAAGACATTTTTAAAAGCTTAAAATCCCTTTGTTTTGAGGGAAAAAGGTAAGTTAGGTGACATATTAGATTGAACACTGGAACTAAATTGGAATCCAGCCTCAGACACTTTTGTGCAAGTCATCTTAATCTCTCTCAGCCTGTTTCCTTCTCTGTAAAACAATGATGATAATAATGGTTCCTACCTCCCAGGATTGTTGTGAGGATAATTGAGATAATATTTGTAAAGAATTTCTCAAGTCTTAAAACACTATATAGATGCTAGTTATTGTCACTGGGGGAAATGAATTATTAGTAGAAAGAGAAAAGGCAAGTGAAATTTGATAGTCACTACCTACATGATATGATGACAGATCTGTCTACACGATATTTTTTTTTTAAATCTGTGTTTTCAGATGTACATTTGTGCAGTGTGCTATAAGATGAAATTCAGATTAATGGTAAATTGCATATAGTATACAATTTTTTTTGTTTGGGGTAATTACCTCAGGGGAAAAATTCATGGATATTTTTTGTGACCTTGAAGTTCTGCATATCTAGAGGCTTAAAATTTGTCTTTTCTTCTCCTTAGGGTCAACCTTCATTTGTAACACTCACGTAATTCCAGTGAAAAACCAAGAGGGAGTGGCTATGATGTTCATCATCAATTTTGAATATGTGACTGATGAAGAGAATGCTGCCTCCCCAGAGAGGTTCAACCCAATATTACCAATGAAACCTGTAAATCGTAAGTACAAGGGGAAAAACAGTCTTAATGTTAGCTTTGTTTCCCTGCCATTCCATTCTTTGTCATCTCTGGTAAAACTTCAAATTGTGTTTTAATTTGTGAATGAATACAATTTCTTATGAAACCACTAGATCAGGGGTTCTTAAAAGTGGACAGCTGCATGGCTCATTGAATAGAGCACTGGATGTGGAGTCAGGAAGAACTGAGTTCAAATCTGTTTCAGATACAATACCTGTGTGACCCTGGGCAAGTCATTTAACTCTATTTGCCTCAGTCTCCTCATCGATAAAATGAACTGGAGAAGGAAATAGCAAACCACTCAAATATCTTTGCCAAGAAAATCCCAAATAGGATCAAAAATGGAGTTAAAAATGGGGGCTAAATGAGGTTAAAAAGATTCAGACCCAACTGAAAACAACCAGACCAACTGGGGACCCATAAACTTGGAAGAGAAAAAACAACACATCTCTATTTTCACAAACCTTTAACTAAATTTTAGTATTTCTGTCAATTGCGATTTGAAAAAACAAAAAACAAACATTCTTCTGAGAAGGAATCTGTGGGCTTCACCAAAGAGGTCCATGGCATAAAAAGTTTTAGAGCCCCTGCTCTAGGACATGACTGCTTTTATACTTAACACTCTACTCTTTCAGTTTGCAAATCTACTTTACTTTATTCATGTCTGTACAGCACAAGCTGAACTAGAGATACGGTCATTTTAAAATTAAAAATTTAATTTTATTGAGGAAAATTTTCAGATGAAATGCAGGATGGCCTTGTTGATGTAGAGTTGACCTCAACTTGGGTCCAAGTCTCACCTCTGAAACTCCCTGGCTGAATGTACCTGTTTAAATCATTAAACCTTTAAATCCTCTAGGAACCACCCTAAGACTATACTATGCAGAGAACTATCCCAGCCCTGAATTTGTCAAGGGAGCTCCCTATACCAATGAAAAGGAAGATCTAAGCATTGTCCCCATTCTAAAATAGCCAAATGAGATCAGTCAGGTCTAAAACTCTACTATAGAATTTCTATTTAGATCAAAGGCAGATACTACATCCCATGTGGACAGATGCTTCTCTAAATTCAATTAACATTTATCAAGCATCTATTTTGTTAAAAACAAAATGTAGCACCAGCTAAGTACTGGAGTACAAAGATAAAAATGAAACAACACCTGCTATCAAGAAACTTTATAGTGGATTGGGATGGAGAGAGAAGATGCTCAAAGATTTGGAATTTCATCAGTGTAGTTGTATCCTCTAGTTATATAGTTATACCAGTATATTGTATGGATTAATTACTATGGCCAAAACAATCCATCACCTCCTGACCACCTTCTTAGAAACACACCTCTCTAAAATTTAGCTAGATGGATCAATTTTCAGATAATATCCAGACTGTTCTCAGTCAATTAGTTAGTCGACAAGAATTTATCAAGTCTGTACTATGTGCCAGGCCCTGTGCTAAAGACTGGGAACACAAATGCAAGCAATAAGAAAATCCCTCAAGAAGCTTACATTCAAATGGGAAAGACAGCAAATAAAAGCAAGGAGATGAAAGAGGAGGACGGAAGGTGCTGGGCTGCACACTCCAAAACTTTCTTACTTTATAGGACCTACCAAAACTTCTACTCCATTGAAATAGCCTTCAAGAGTCAGTCCAAAACTCGAACCCAAAGGAGAACCGAGAAAACGCACCTCCCTCCCTTCATTCCAGAGGTGGGGAAATATAGATATAGACCATTGTCTTATACTGTCAAACCTGTTATATGTTGTCTAGTTTTGTTGAAATTATTTTAGGGGGGAATCTTTTGTTGCTACTGCTAATATTTATTGCAAGATGTAACAGAGGAAGAAGAGGAATATATTCAAAATAAATGTGATATATAAAATATCAATGAAAATAAGATAATTTTCAAAGCACATAAGGTCTTTTCCACAGGCTACAGTGATGATTAGAGTGATATTTCGACAAAAGATGGCAAAAATAACTGAGTCAAGAACTGTGTGGCTCTTAATTTATGTTTTGGTTAATACAGATTACCATATAGTCTGTGTGTGTGTGTGTGTGTGTGTGTGTACACATATACATATATATGTGTATATACATACATACACAATTAATATTGCTACAAATCTTGAATGACTAGAAAGTGACAGATTTATTGGTTCTGGCACCCAACTACAGGTGTCAACAAGAATGGGGACATTTGGAAATTTTGTTGTTCAGTTCTTTTCAGTTGTGTTCATGTCTTCGTTGAGGTTTTCTTGGCAAAGATCCTAAATGGTTTGCCATTTCCTCCTCCAGCTCATTTTCCAGATAAAGCAACTGGGGCAAACAGGGTTAAGCAACTTGCCCAAGATCACACAGCTAGCAAGTGTCTGGGGCTAGATTTGAACTCAGAAAGATGAGTCTTCCTGACTGCAGGCCCAGCAATGATATTCACGGTGCCACTTGGCTGCCCACAGTTGGAAACACTTCAGTTCTATATGTTTTGACATTCAGACAACAAGCCATTAGTAAATGTTTTCTGTGGATCATGGATTGTGCTAAACTCTGGGAGGGCAAATACAAACATAAAGACACTGGTTGCCTTGAGGAAATATGGAATAAAGCTTAGAGAAGAAGACATGGCTTATGTGGGTATTCTCCTTCAAAGAAAGTTCATGCAAGCACAGCAAAAGACCACACAGGAAGAGGGTACTTCCAAAGTGTTAGGTCCAGGGCTGGAGTGAGTTTCTAGGAAAATGAGGTTTCTGGAACATGTCAGAGAAGGTCCAGAGTGCAACCAAAAGAGGAATGAGCTTTGTTAAATGATCACAAAGATACCACCTTCCTTGCAAAAGAAACTGCACTTGATATTCATTTTCCCAACTCCCAGTTCATAGGATCAGAAGGATTTAGGGTGCAAAGGAGTCTTAGAGACTGCCTAAACTGCCCAACATCAAGCAGGTTGTAAGAGGCAGCACTGGCATTTGAACCCAGGTTTCTGCAGCCAGATGCAAAGTTCTTTGCTTAGTTTCAGTATACCAACATTTGCATTTCAATAAGTTAGGGAAGGAGGGGAAGAAAGAGGGAGGGAGAGAGGGAAGGGGAGAGAGAGACAGAGAGAGACAGAGAAACAGAAAGACGGAGAGAGAGAGACAGAGAGAGAGACAGAGAAAGAGACAGAGAGACAGAGACAGAGATAGACAGAGAGAGACAGAGAGAGACAGAGAGAGACAGAGAGAGAGAGAGAGAGAGAGAGAGAGAGAGAGAGAGAGAGGGCATAATGGCATAATCTATGAAAATATCTAAACTGAAATTGCAAATATGAAAAGCAGCTCTGGTCCCAAAAGGCTCTCTTTTGAGATTAAGTGCAAGGCCATGAAATCAAACCTTCAATAGCTGGAAATATTTTAGTCTAAGGCATTTACTTAGCTATATCTAAGTGACATTTTAATAGCTTATTAAAGTAATATTGGGCCACTTTTATTAATGTGCTTGGTTTCCAATATTTTGACTGTTTTGCATCTAAACAATGCCACACTTGGGGCTAATGTCTATCACATTCTCTAACTCATCAACCCTCCATGTGACATTGTTTGGAAAATGAATTATTAAGTCACCAAAGAGGAATGTGCTGAAACCCAAGCTTGCTCACTTAACTCGTTTGTTGTTTTCCCTTCCTTTACTGTAATATACTCCCCAGTCAAATTCAGTCATTCTGGTGAGATTCCCCAGAGGAAAGCCCTGGTAATGCCAGCTACTGGTTTGGCACAGCATGTGTTGTCAGGAAAAGAGGTTTTCTTCTTTTAAAATCTCTGTCTCCTCCCCCTAGAACAGTCTTCTTGCCCAGTCCATCAAGATTTGGAAAAATGCCTCCTAGTTAGTAAAGTACTAATTTCAGACCTAGTATGACATGGGAACTTGGAACCTCAACCTCTGAATGGGACATAATCTACACAGCAGTCTCCCAGGATAGAAAGCATGGTTTCTGTGCATTTCTGTTATAATTAACAGCGCTAAAAATATAAAATCTTTTGCCTATGTGGCTGCAGATTTGATAAAGATTCCTTTCTTTAGTATGTAAACAAAAGAGGTTTCCCTGTACTTCAGCTGTCATTCTGATCAGGGAAACACATTTTGTAAAAGAGTAGCTAGATGTGGGTACAAATGTGGAGATAACATTTTCCAGAGCATTATATAAAAGCCCTATTATTTACAACCAATGCATTGCCTTTGATTACATCCTTCAATCATAATATGATGCAGGCTTACATTTATTCAAAATTTCCCTTGACTACCCTGTCATGCTAGAGGAATGGTTGATAGCTCTTTCCTTTCATCTTTATTCCGTATCAAGTGGAAAAATAAAAGGCAGACAAATTATGCTTGGTCACCTCCAGTACTATCTTGTTTCTACTCCATGTTGTTTTGTCTATTAAGACCTTATTACTGAAGTTCTTTTTTAATTATAGTTTTATTTATTTTATTAATTCATTTATTTTTTTGTAATGTATTTTCACTATTCAAATAGAATCATAGACCTATTGCTGGAGAGGACCACAGATTCCCTCTAGTCCAAACCTCTGGTTTTTCCAGATGAGGAAACTGAATACAGAGAACATTAAGTGACTTATTTAAAATTAAATAAGTACTTACCAGGTATCAGATATGGAATTTGATCTTGGGTTGTCTGATTCCAGGACCAATGTTTTCTGCTATGTCATGAATATGAAAGATTTTTACTGATTATTTTAAATCATATACATTTAATGAATGCATAGAAATTTGATGTTTGTTTACTGATTACCTGTAATCTCATTCCTATGAAGAAATCTCAATGGAAAAGCACTATTGATGGTTTTAGAAAGTTGCCAGGGGCATTCACTGAAAGGTCTAGTCACTTTACCCCAAGCTGACCAGTATATGTCAGAGAGAGAACTTGAACCCAGGTCACCTTGACTTCAGGGCCAGCTCCCTGGCCACCATGCCAGACTGGTTTTCAACCCAAATACAAACACTTATTAAAATATGTTATTAAAATGTTATCAAAATAACAAAATGCCAGCAGTTCTCATATCTGCAGTCTACGTGTAGGTATTTTGTTTTATTTTTTTTATTGTGATATAACGGGAAAAGCATTGGCTTTAGAGTCAGGAAATCTGGATTCAGATTTCAGCTCTGAACATGAACAGGCCACAGGACACAAGTCTCAACTTCTGCTTCACCTCTGAAATAGTTCTGATAATACTGATTCAATAAACTTCCCAGGGCTATAGTAAAGAAAGGTCTTATACCTTAAATCATGCGAAGTTATTATTATTCCTCAGTTTGATGTCCTGGGGAGATACTGGGTTTGGGGCCTCAGATGATTGGAATCCTACCTCTGCCACCTCATTATCTTCATGACCTCAGGCAAGTAATAACCTCTGGGGTTTTTGTTGTTGTTGTTGTTTTGTTTTGTTTTGTTTTGTTTTTTAGCCATAAAACAAGATGATGGGACTAAACAATGTGAATGATCCCTTGATCCTTGATTCAAGGTCCCATGATTCCTTGGGTAAAGCTTCAATTACCACCAAGGCAAACATTGTTAAGTAGGTGATCTTCATAAATTTGTGTATCAGAAAAATATATCACTTAATAGTTAATTATTGCCCTTTATGAACTTTAGCAAGATGGGCTTTGAGACAATAGAAACAATCCACACTTCCTTTTTCCTACTTCATAGAACTTGCAAGAGCTTGTATTCCAGTGGTGTAGCTTTTGAAAACCCAGAGCTATATCTCTATCGCTATGAAGCCCTGGAGTACAGTTTTGTCAAGGAAAAAATAGATTATAATATCATAATATAATGGCATAGGGCAAGAAAAGTGGGACTTTACTTCATCAAATGCCCCCATGATGTAACACCATAGATGAGCTATAGGTGGGATCCAGAAATAGTATGCAATAACCAAAACCCCCGTGGTATAGGGGTCTCACACTTCTCTGATAATTAGGAAGGTTCAGATTAAAGTAACTCTGAGGGTCTACCTCACACCCATCAAAGATAGACGGATGATATACTAGATGGAGCCTGTACCTGGACTCAGGAAAGCCTGAGTTTAATTCAACCTCAGACACTTATTAGCTGTGTGGGAATAATAATAGTACCTAGTTTCCAGGATGTTCATTAGAATCACATGAGAAAATATTTGAAAAGCATATTGCAAACATTAACGCACTATAATATATAAATACTACTATACCTCTCACTATCATCATCATCATCAAATTGGCAAAGATGACTAAAAAGAAAAATGACATATGTTGGAAGGGCTTTAGGAAAACAAGCATATCATGGCACTGTTGGTTGAGCTGTGAATTGGTCCAAGCATTCTGGAAAGCAATGTGAGATACTCCGAAATTTACTAGACTGTATACCTTTTGACCCAGTGATACCACTACTAGGTCTATATCCCAAAGAGATCAAAAGAAAAGGGAAAATATAAATATGCACAAAAATATTTGTAACATGTAGCCATTTTTTGTGCTAGTGAATAGCTAGAAACTAAGTGGATATCCATCCACTGGGGAATGGCTGAGCAAGTTATGGTATATAATTGTAATAGAATACTATTGTGCTATAAGAAATGATGAAAGGGGATGATTTTAGAGAGACCTGGGATGATTTGTATGAACTGATATAAACTAGGAGAGTGACTTATACAATGACAGCAACATTGTAAAAACAAACCACGATTATAGAAGAGTCATGATAAAGCATGCTCCCCACCTCCTAAGAGAGAGGCACTGGACTCAGGTTGAAGGCGGAAAAATAAATTTGTTGACATAACCAACGCAAGAATTAATTTTGCTTGAATATACGTATTCATAAATAAGAGTTTTATTTTTCTTTATTTCAATGGGAAGAAAGGCATTAGACGGAAATAAAATACATATTTGTTCATGAAAAATTTTAAGGGGAAAATATACTTCCATTTGTATTTGTAATCATAAAGTTAATTGCTGACTTTAAGCACTTCTATCTTGATAAGTAAAGAGAAGTGGCTTTAACTTGTATTGTCTGCCAGACAGACAAACTAATAAATACCTACACAGGCTATTATTTGGTCAAGGTAGAGGGTTTGATCAAACAAAAGATAAAAAATTTGCCTCAAATATAAAGATAAATACAAGCAAAGTTATCACATTTGAGCACATTTTCCTTGTGTTTTTCTTTGGTCTACCGCAGAAGACTCAGCTTGAGTCTATACCCCTAAGTAGAGGACAGCTGTTAACAAATTAATTGGGTCATAATTATGCCCCTCTTCTTAATGAAAGGCAATTATTCATTTAAACGGATTTTATCGACATTATGAGTACTTGAGTTCACAAGAATGGAAAGTAGACATGGCTTATATCCTAACACTGGAGTATAGTTTCCATAACTGGCTTAGTTTTCAGAAAAAAAGAATACTTTTACCTTAAGAATAATCATAAATGGGGTGACTAGGTGGCACAGTGAACATGGCATCGGCCCTGGAGTCAGGAGGACCCTATTTCAAATCCAGCCTCAAACACTCAACACAAAAACTAGCCATGTGACCTTGGGCAAATCACTTAACCCCAATTGCCCTCCAAAAAGCAAAAAAAAAAAAAAAGAATAATCATAATTATTATTAGCATCTATATAAAAACTACTGTGTGTCAGTTACTCTATTAAGTTCTTGAAAATATTTCATTTGATCCTCACGACAACTCTGCAAGGTAGGTACTATTTTTTCTCCTCTTCACAGTTAAGGAAACTGAAGCAAACAGGTTAAGTGACTTGCCCACAAAAGCTAGTAAGTGTCTGCAGCTGGATTTAAGCTAAGGTTTTCTTGACACTAAACCAAGCACTATTTTCTGTGCCATACAGCTGCCTAATTTTATGTTGTTGTTGTTGTTGTTGTTCAGTAGTTTCAGTCATGTCTAATTCTTTGTGAACCCAATTAGAGTTTTCTTGGCAAAGACACTGGAGTGTTTTGCCATTTCCTTCTCTAGCTCATTTTACAAATGAGGAAACTGAGGCAAACAGGGTTAAGTGACTTGCCCAGGGTCACAGAACAAGTGTCTGAGGCCAGATTTGAACTCAGGAAGATGAGTCTTCTTCACTCCAGGCCTGGCATTCTATCTACTGTGCCACCCAGATGCCCTAAGCTTATTACTTTTTTTTTTTATAAGAAAACTACAAACAATATCCCATTGAATGGATTGGTTAATAGAGGGAGCATGGGATAGAAAACGTGGCCTCGAAGTGAGGAGGATATGGGTTTAAGTCCCACTTTTGACACATAACAACTATATGACCCTGGACAAGTCACTTCATTTCTTGGTATTCTAGATAGTTCTCTAAAACTACAAATTGCAGAGAAGGTGCTAACGTGCACTTGTAGAGGAAGTACTTTACAGGATATTCTTCTACCAATGTAATCATAGATCTAGTCCTCCTCACTATTTATTCATACCTTCCAAATTGACTAAGAATCTAATATTTCATTATTTGATGTAATACCATGTAGTCCAATGATATGCTTCCTCTGAACTTAACTGATTCGTATATAGGCCATCAGAGCAATTTTTGATAACTACTCAAGCAGATTACTCAATTTTTTTTTATGTGAGCATTTATATCTTAGAAGCCAAAGATTAGTCCTTTCACCGCTATCTGAGGTCTTGGGAAAGAAAAGGGACTTGTTTTGTGTATTGCTCTCCCTTCTTTTCATTTCATGTCTTCCTCTGACTTTCCCATTTGGACTCCGAGGAAAGAAGATAGAAGAGGCCAGGGAAATCAGGGACCACATGCAGACCTTCTGACATCATTATAATCATTGCCCAAAAGCCACAGTACCATAAGAGTAGGATGAACTCAGAGGAAAGTTAGCCCAGCTAGTAGAGCTTGTAATCCTAGAGCAGTCAATGACCAGGTGTCACAAAGAAAAAAGAAATCTAGAGCTGCTGAGATTGTCAGTTATAATGAATCCCATTCATCTTGTGAACTCCCAGTAGTTGTTTTTCCTTATTTAGTCTCTATGTTCCTGAGACAAGACATGGAAGTCCCTCATTGTCTTCTCTGCTTTCCTTTATTATTTCCTTTATTAATCCAAAAGTCTGAAATTTGGACTTCACACACTTCCATTAATTTATTTCTGTAGGTATATGTGGTAGAGATCCCAGTTTATCTCAACCTAAAGATCTGAAAGGGAAACAGTAGAAGGGCTAGAAAATGATTGGAGGTAAATGACTCCATACATGAATCTGGTCTAGGTTTCTTTTTGTTTTTATTCTGTGGACAATAAACTATGTTATCAGAATAGTCTAAGCCTCTGAATCACTAAGGAATTGACCTAAGAAAGTACCAGGTAAAGATAATAGATATACTATTTTAGTTTTTTGAGCAATATCCCATTCCATCCCCTAGATCAGAGGTTCTTAACCTAAGGTTCATGAATTAGTTTGGTATGTATGTGTGTATACAAATATATGTATATGTGTATACATATACATATTTGTATATACATTAATATGTGTATATTGTATGTATGTGTATGTATGAATGTATGCCCCAGATTAAATGAGGACTAGACCCAGCAGGAGTTTGGGTTCACGCACTTACCCCAAAGAGGTCAAAACCTAAAGATTTGCATGTTTAGCACTCTCTGGTGGTTTGAGGAAGTACTGGAGATGCTTAGGAAAGGACTATCCTTCTAAAATGTCTCCTAGAGTAACTGACAAGTCCTGAGTTGGGTAGCTCAAGTAAGGATCCTCCTGGTGGCCAATTCAGATATTATACTCAGCTAATTGCTATATAATTACCACATAATTGACAGAGTGACATATTGGCTTCCTGTAGGCATGAAGAAGACAACATTCAAGTCACACTAATAAATGACCCTAGCTCAATCACACATTGCACAGCTCATATAGCATCATCAGAAATTGTTCTGCCAGATTCTCTCTCTCTCTGTCTCTGTCTCTCTCTCTGTCTCTCTCTCTCTCTCTTTCTCTCTCTGTCTCTCTCTCTCTCTGTCTCTTTGTCTCTCTCAGTCTCTGTCTCTCTCTCCCTCTCCCCCCCCCCCCCCGTCATCCCTCCTTCCCTCCCTCCCTCCCTCCCTCTCTCTCTTCCCCTCCTTTCCTTCCTTCCTTCCTCCCTTCAGGCCAGAGGCAAACAATTCAAGGAGACACTGGGCTAGAGTTGTAAAAAATATAAGGCAATAATTAAGCACTATATAGCATTAAAAACTCTATATACTTTAATTTCTAATTCTTGCAGACATTTCCAGAAGTATAGTTTTTGCTTAAGCTATACAGCAACCAGATATAAATTAAAGTGCCATCCGCTGGTAGTGTTACTACTCATTCTCTAAAAGCAATTAATGTTACTACCCATAATCGTTCTTTCACTGAATCCAGAGAATTTCCATTTTTTGTTTGCTAAAATAATGATTATCTGTTGCGAAGAATCCCTAACTACTATCCTTCAAAGCTCATTTTAAATGTCTCCTTCTAACTGAGGCCTTTCCTCATTCCTCCCAAGCCACTATCGCCTCTTCACCCAAAGAATTACCTTGTAATTGCTTCACAAATGTTTTGATACATTTCAATGTATACATACTGTCTCCCTGATAGAATATAAGTTCCTTAAGGTCAGTCATTTTTCCCTTTGTCTCCTCAGGGCCTAGCACAGTGTCCAATACACAATAAGTACTTAATCAGTTGATCATTCTAAAAGCTGAAACTAAAGCCTACCCTCTCAATGCTAAGTATGGTTGAGATTGAGGCAATTATCTGGCTAAAAACTAATACTGATAATAATAATGTTATTGTTATTAATAAGCTCAATTTTTAAAATATTTCTAAAAGACATTTTCACCAGAATTATCTATCTTCTTACCTCAAATGTAGAAGTCTATACAGACTTTTTTTAAAAGGGAACTTTCTGTACAAAAGATATATAGAAAGGACGTTCGTAATATTTTTAGTGTTTTCCACTGGAGCTGAAAGTTATTCTTTAATTCAAAGATGAAGAGCTGCAGTACTAATGAAGAGTTTTTAACCACCCAGGGGACATTACTTTAGAAACAATCTATTATTTAGATGAGATTTAATTAAGGGTTTTGTCATGTAATTAATGTTTACCACCATCATGTTTTGTTTTTTGTGAAAGATTGAGTTTGACATAGAAATAGGAGTCATGACACTTTTCAGGAGGAGAAGGATCACATATTATCCTCAGGAAAGGACGACACTCATGGCAGGAATTATATCTTTTCATTTTTATTGTAATTTGACTTTTATGACTTGCCCTTAATTCATCTGCATGAATATTTTAGATGTACATTTGTAAGTTAATCCCAGGTAGGTGGTCATCTGAAGTTTGAGAGAATTCACTAAGCTTAAAAGAAACAAGAAGAGTCAAAATGTACTTACAAATAGATTTTTGCATAGAGGAAGGGAGGGGAGGGGAAAAAGAAGATTGGAGGCAGGAGTATGTTAGAGACCCCTCGAATGGGGCTCTCACAAGCAGGTTGTTAAATTTTTAATGTGAACGTTTTTGGAATTCAACAAACACTACAAATGAGGGTTTGATTTGTTGTTGTTTTAATTGCTTAGACTTTAAAAAGTAATAGAGAAAAATGTCAATAATTCAGATTAAACTCAAAAGTGTATGATGTATACATTTTTGGTGGGGAGGGGCACCAAATTTTTAAATATTTATGAGCACAGTTCTGGGTAGAGTTGTCTTCAGGGTCACCCTGAACCCCAGGATATTGAGTAACCAAATGTATAAAAAGAATTGAATCTCCAACCATGATTTCACACCACCTCTCAAGGAAGAAAGTACAAGTTCCCCATTGCTCTGAACACCAGTTAATGGGACAATCAATGTCCAATCCTCTATATTCACAAGATGATGCAGAAAGATAGGTAGACAAGTAGTAGATAAGTATTCATAAGATTTATTTTGGTGTCTGGTTGCAGGACAGAGTTATGAGAAAAAAAAATTAACAACTTTTCTCTGAGCTCTTGGTCAGTGTCTACCAAGAAGTTGCCTAGAGAAGTTTGAAGACCGGAGTCTAGGAATCAGCACTTATGTGGCTAAATAGGCAGCACAACTGAAAATATTCCTGTAGAACACAAACTAAAATCACAAGCTCAATGATCACCAGCTAGAGGCTACTAGATGGTACGAGGGATAGATCGCTGGTCTAGAGTCAGGAAGACCCAAGTTTAAATCTGACTTCAAACACTTATTAGCTGTGTGAAACTGCGCAAGTCACTTGAATCTATTTGCCTCAGTTTCCTCTTTTGTAAAATGAAGATAATAATAGCACCTTCTTCTCAGGGTTGTTGTGAGGATCTAATGAGATAATATTTGTAACACAGCTAGTACCAAACCTGACACATAGTAAACGTTAAAAAATGTTGGCTATAATTATCGTCGTCATCATCATCAATCTTTATGAGGCAACCTTGAGCCATCAGAAAACAGGAAGAAAACATCAATAATACAAATTCATTTAAAAATGTATCATGGGAACATGTTTTGGGGATTTGTTTGTTTTTTATTTCTGTTTAGTTTTGTTTACCCAGAGATCTGATCATTAAACTTTACCACTGTAAACTAGGTAGAAAGACTGTTTAAGAATATGGAAAAGATCATTTTTATGCAGCCTATGAAATTGAGGGCTTTAGAAAACTATCTATTAAAATCAAAACAGTGCAGTCAGCTGAGGTCATATAATTTGGGCAAGTGGTTAGCAAAGCCATTCTCTAAAGCCCTTTTACCGTAGCAGGTAGGGAAGAAAATGCTCTTGTGATTATTTAAATTTTAATGAGCACCAGAAATATAGTCACAGGCTCTTGGGTTGTACATTTACTAGGCAATGTGACATCATAATATGAGGGTCAGTGCTTTATTGCTGAGCCAAGCAGCAGCACACAGAAGCAAAAGCATTGACTTAAAATTCAAGGAAGTTTAGGTCTGCTTCTGACTTCATCATTAATTTGCTATATGACCTCATGCTGGTATGATGAAAAGAGCATTGGTTTTAGCATCAAAGGAACATGGCTCAAATCCTAGCCCTGTCAACTGGTATCCATGTGGCCCTCAATATTTCTGGGCCTAAGTTTCCTCATCTGTAAAATGAGCAATTGTTGGACTAGATGGAAAATAAATTATTTCTATAAATTTATGTATATAAGTTTATATTTATTTATAAAATTTCATCTATAAATAAATCTATAAATTTATAAATATATGATCTTCCTTGTGCCCCAGATTTTCTTATATAGACTGGGGATTTTATTGTTTGTCCCTACAAAAAAGAAATTAGATGAAAAGGATTCTTAAGACCCAAAGAAAAGAAGATTCTGCTACATACCGCAATGAACAAGTTGCTTAATGTGTCTTGGCCTCAGATTCCTCCTCTGTAAAATAAGGAGGTTTTACTTAGATGGCTCAAAGGTTCCTTACATACACCAATGATCCTATAATCTTAGGAGGGTAGAATAAGAAAAGGTTAGAATTGGCCTAAGCAGGGCTATACAAAGATGAAAGCTTTAATGTTCATACCTTTGAGGAAATACTAACTATGGTGCGTGAATTACAAAGAATTTGTCATAATACCCCTGTACCTTATGTGAGCAGAAGAGTACGATTGAAAAAATAATGTTGACTGCCCAGTGGCTTTTGCAATTTTGCATGAAAAAAGGTGGAAATATGTAATACCCATTTTCTATTTCTGCTGTCCTTACAGATTCAATGGTGACACAGTGACTACAGCTCCAGGCCAGAGTCAAGAAGACTCATCTTCCTGAGTTTGAATCTGGCCTCAGATACTTACTAGTTTTGTGAGCCTGAGAATATCACTTAACCCTGTTTGCCTCAGTTTCCTCATCTGTAAAATGAACTGGAGAAGAAAATGGCAAACCACTCTAGTATCTTTGCCATGAAAACCCCAATGGGGTCACAAAAAGTCAGCCACTACTGAAAACAAGTGAACAACAGATTCAGTGCTAGAGAATGGATATGAACAATGGATAGAATTGGGCCTGGAGGGAGAAATATCTGAGTTCAAATCTAGCTTCAAACACTATCTAGTTACGTGAACCTGGACAAGTCCATTTATTCTGTCTGCCTCAATTTCCTCAAATATAAAATGCAGATAATCATAAAACCTAACTCTTAGGATGGTTGTAAGGATCAAAAGAGATAATATTTGTCAAGTGTTCATCACAGTACCTGTTACATAGCAGATGCTAATAAATGTTTGTTTTCTTCTTTCCTTAAATTAAACATTTCAATAAAAACTCTGCTCATCACAGAGATCCAAACACAGACGGTTCCACCCTCAAAAAAAAAAAAAAAGCATTCTAAGATATAAGAACTTACCTCACCACTATTTCTTACCTTTTAACGTTAAAGGAATAAGATAATATTCATCTATGTTTTCTATTTCATGCCTGAAAGTGCTAGCAATGACCAAAATTCACAGTGTGTATTCTTTCCAGATGAACTGAAGCTAGACAGCTAAATCAGTAATGCCATCTAACATGGTCACATTAGCTCAGTGATGCAGAAAAGCCCATCTGTAACATCATAAATATGACTAAACTAGGGGAGCAGGCTAAAAGCCTTGTACAGTAGTTAATTCAAGGAAATCTTAAGAATGCCTTTTAAAAGGGGTATAATGTAATTGATGACAAATGAATAATAGTAGGCATCTGACCATGGACATGTAGTAATAAGTTTGCTGAAATGATCTATAAACTGCTTTAGAACTCAATTTCATAAGCATTTAAGAAAAACAACTTATCAAATTATTTTGCTGCAGTTCACTAAGTTTTAACTGTGGGCAATTGACTTAAGTATATGTAATTTGTTAGGAGAAATATGTAAGAGCACTTTCCTAAACAGCTGCCATGATGTGCTACTATTTAATCTTGTTTTTACAGATTGGAAATGGATACCTCCAGCTATTGTCTACATCCTGTTTATCTGTGACTTATTGGTGAATACACTTGATTGTGTGGGGGTGGGGGTCTTTTGACATCTTTTTTTTTTTTAATAAAATAGGTACATTCTACTTCAACTATGCCCAGAAATTAGCTATTAAATCACAAATAAAAATGTTGATGAAAGTATAGCATTTGATTAGAAAAATAAAATAGCCTATTTAACAAAGTTATTATTCCAAATTGCCTATTGTACAGGAAATTCACTGAAATGCACTGTTTCAAAACACTCCAAAGCCTTATCTTCAATCAGAGCAAGAATAATGTCCCCTCTCAGGAGGAAAAAAAAGAAAGAGAAATGATAATGGAAGTAACAATTCAGTTTAGAATGGGTATATTATCTGTGATATAGATATTACCAGACCCATCTGATCCCCATTACTCAGGGAACAATGGATTTTGTGTAACCAGGCTCCTACCCAAGCAAGGTAGGAGGTCATCCCTGTGCAGCAATGCTGGACATGAAGGGATGTTGTTCAGTCATTTTCAGTCATGTTCAACTCTTCACAACCCCATTTGGGGTTTTCTTGATAGAGATACTGGAATGCTTTGCCATTTCCTTCTCCAGTTTCTTTTGTAAGTGAGAAAACTGAGGTAAACCAGGTTAACTGACTTACCCAGGGTCACATAGCTAGTAAGGGTCTCCAAGTCTAGCATTCTATCCATTGCACCACCTAGCTTCCCAATAGTAAGAAGGGATATGTGACTCTTAACTGGAAAAGAAACTGCTGAGCAGGATACAATGCTGTGTTACTTGAAGTCCAGTACTTAAAGGATTTACTAAGTTGGGACCAGAGTTTCTGTTTTGTTTTGCTTTGTTTTTGAAAGAGACATATTCCAGAGACTCCTCAGGAGAGCCAACAGTCACATCAACATGTCTTTGATTCCTAACTTACCTCCCTAGAAACTGCTAGAATGGACTTCCTTAGGCAAGATTGGACCCTCTCTCTTGGTTTGAACTTGAGATATTTTCTTGCCCCCGAGCCAAAGCATTCATTCCCTCTGTGTAATTTCTGTCATATTGTAATCAGTAAGACTTCTCTAGTTTCTATTTGATGTTTTGATTTGGATAAATGGGTTTACTTGATGGTCTCTATTTTTGATAGTCTTTTATATGACCAGTATTTTGTAGGAAACAGGTAAGCTGATAAGTAGAAGCTAAAATCTTCTTGGTCCTTAGGAGTAACAAGGAAAGTGGCTTCCCTTCTGAATTCAGAAGAAACTTTCCTTGCAAATTCCTTCTGAATTCAGACCTGAACCCCTGGAGCAGAGACATATGAAGAGGGCAGATAGATATAAGGCCACCCTAGTACCCTGTAGGAGACTAAAGAGAATCTGGCTTCTCTGTACAGCTTGGGCTGCCTGTCCCAGCTACTATTCAGGCAGTATAAACACTGCCCTTGACTATCCTCCTCAGTGAAGAGGCAGGCCAGGTGTCAAATCCTATCTATCCAGGCCACACACAAGCCACATCTATATATTTGGACAAGCTATATGGATGTACATATCATATATTAGTAAATGTGTTCATTCCTAACTTTAGGACAATTTGCCCCCAATATTTCACATTCCTGGAAGGTAATATTCCCAAAGCAAATGTATCAGAATGGTGAAAAGGTTTGTTTTCCTTTCTAATGTAAATTGAGTACATATTGAGTTCCATGGACTTCTAGCAAATTTAATCTTGAATTAATTCAACATATGCTTACAGAGATTCCATTGACTACATAACAACACAGGATTAAATTCTATAGAGCATTGTAAAATTTTTTTCACAAAACAGAAGATATAACTTCTCCTTCAAGTAATAATAATAGAGTTGGGGAAATCATGCATAAATGAAATAACTAGAGGATCAAGGATGTAGCACAGCAATGTAACCCAAGTAGTATATATCTAAATGTTGAAGGACTGCAAAGAAAGTTACCAGAGGAGCTGAGTCTTAACCAGGTCTTAAAGAAAGGAATGTGATTTGCTAGAAAGGAGATAATAGTTCCATCTAGAGAAGGAATAGTGTGAGAAAATACTTGCATAGAAGTGGGACCAAGCAGATCTGACTGGAGTAACAAGATCATTCTAGAATGTGACAATAGACAAAGTTGAATCAATATAGTTAACACAAGAAAGAAATGTCCTGAATGCTGCACTGAAAAGTTTTAATTTTATCAAAGTTGATCAAAATAACAAAAATGGAGTTTGATGATTATTTTTCTGGCAATTATCTTCTAAGTTAGTGGAAAAGGAGGAAGGTTGGAAGTATATTTATCACAGCTTTTGTAGCAATTCAGACTCGAGGTGAAGAAGAACTGGGCTAGAATGTTGGCTAGGAAAGTGGAAAACTTACAATCATAAATTTAGAGATTCAAGGGACAAAAGAAATGGTCTAGTCCAGGGCTTCTTCACCTTTTTTGTGGCTCCCTTGGCAGTCTAGGGAAGTCTATGGACCTTTGTAAAGCCAAGCACATGCCACTTTCCAGAGGAATGCTGCTGTGAACAGCTTTAAGGTTCTGATTACAATAAGTGAACTCTCTTTTTATTCAGCAGTAAATTAAAGCAAAACATTCACAGAAACCAAAGTACAGCATTCACAATGTTATAACATAACAACTCTTCACTAAAATGGCCACTTAGTTTTCACCAAAGTGGCCACATAGCTTTAAACAAAAGATATCATTCAGTAAGTCCTTAACTCAATCATCTTTAAGGAGCATGCCTCAAGGGACACAAAGTACAAAAGTCCAAGTTCTCCACCCCTAGGTCACATTGTCTTAATCTCTCGGTCAGCACCTAAATACCCAAAGAGAGGTCTTTTCATCCTGACTCAAGGTTGGCTCTCAGATTCCATGGTTCCTCTTCCATGGGTCCAGCTCCTGCCTGGATCTACCCAATTGTCACCTAGATTCAAAGGTAGACAGCTCTCAGCTCCTTGTCCAACTCCTCATCCAGTTCCCGTTCCATATTGAAGGTCAGTGTCCAGTCCACCTCAAGTCCTTCACAGTTTCTGATTCTGGGAAGACAAAGCTTCACAGAGCCAAAACAATATTTAAACCCATTGCAGGCACCCTTATCAATTCACTTTCTGCCCGTGAAATCAACACAGACCAACAAACAAAGTCTGAGAATTCAACACAAATTGTCCATATCATCCCAGGGCCTCCAAAACCTTCCTCCAGGACTTCTGTAGACAAACAACAAGAAAATTCTTTTTCATGGCTTCCGGTAAGGTCCCAGGGCTTCTGTACAAAGTATCACAAACAAAAATCAACCCAAACAGAACAGACAGAGTGCCTGGCCACCATAAAGTTCCCCTTCTCAATTCTGCTTTTTCCCAGCTTTGGCTTCTCCTTATATATGGTCATTAGCCCTTCTCTGTTCCACCTCTTCCTGTTGCATCAGCAAGTTCCTCCCACTGTGGGATTCACAGGTTCTGTTCCTTAACAAAGACTTGATATAATCTGGGCAAGGCTCAAAGACACTTGGACTCAAACAAAGTGCTAAATCCTTAAGTAGCTAAAACAAGTCACTAAGTACTTCTTTACTTGCCTTCACAACCCCTTCTCAGAAAAATGTTTGCAAAGACATCAAAAATATATAGGATTAAAAAGAAAACCAATTATATTGAAATATAGTTTTTAAAATATTTTTAAAACAAGCTCACGGCTCTAGTTGTTGAATTCCAATCTTAGAGAGTTGTCAGAAATTCATGATAATTTATCCATGGACATTGTAGCTAGTATATCTCAGAAATATGACTTAAACCAGGTCTTCCTGGCTCTAAGGACAGTACTTAATGTCCACTAGACCATAGTACACTTCATATTGGCCCTGTTGTAATTAACAAAATACAAATTTATTTTAAAGTATTCATTTATAATATCTTTTTGTCATTAGTTTCTTCAATCAATAGATGCGAATAAATTACAATTGACACCTATCTCCTGGAGTCACTGGAGATCCAGCACTGGATCCTAGGGTGTTGACCTTTAGGAGTGTCAAAATACTAGCAGTTAATGTCCCCATCTGGCTTTAAAGAGAAAAGTCACTAAAAGCTTAAGCATATCTATGTTTTCCAAAAAAAAGGAATTATAAGCTCTCCAACTTCTATACCAGCACTCAGTATATAAAATATGGTTATCGGAGGTTCACAGGACCATAAAAACATACTTTTAGAGTTATAACAGACCTTAGATATCTTCTAGTCCAGCGGTTCTCAGCCTGTGGGTTACAACCCCGTTGGGGGTCAAATGACCCTTTCACAGGGGTCACAGGGGTCATATAAGACCATCAGAAAACATATATTTCCAATGGCCTTAGGAACCTGAGACACGGCTCCTCTATCTGTCTCCAGGCGGGTCCACCCACATGCAAATACACCCCCATATGAGTATTAAAGGGTTGTAGCATTAGGAAGGTTGAGAACCACTGTTCTAGTCCAATCCTTTAATTTTACAAATAAATAAAGGAATAACCTTTATTTTGTCCACTACAGAAAATACATGACTACAATTATGTAGATGTTGATGAACAAATGCATTGAACATAGAATCCCCAAATGGCCCATTAATTTCAATAGCCTCTTTCTGAAAGAGACACTTTGAGGTACTGCTGAAAAGATATTCACCATTCAACTCAGATCTGGATCATCTGAGCAACTCATAATAGCTAGTTTCATAAGATCCAGTCATCTTGACCCACCCTATGGCATGGCTTCAGTCCTCCAACTAAATAGTGATTCTTTTGTGGCATTCATCTTTTTACCCAAAAAGTACTCTAGTGAAGAAATATTTTCCCTCTAAGAATTTGGAACCTAAATCTTAAACTCAGGAAGTCTCACTCAGGAACTGAAAAATTACCCATGAGGTAACGCCTAGCATTGAAAGCATCCATTCTCAGTATCACTAATTGCTTACCTGTGCTCAGATCCAGGATTGACAGGCTCAGAATCTCTCCTTCCAAGATTAATGTGGGAAAACATAGGCCACTTTTCATGTGCTTCTCTTACAATTTGCCTTTTTTTGGTGGGGAGAGAGGTGAGTAGGAGAAATCCCATCCACTACCTTGCTGTGCTCCAATCTGGAAGTCTAATGGAGAGAAAGTTCAGCAGACACAAAAAAGGGTCAAATTGTATAGATCACAGAGGGGTTAGCTCCTCAAACTGTAGTCTATCCTCCCTTCCTCTTAGAGACAGCCCCAGTTTTATCTTGGATAAAGGACTAAGGTGCATGTCTATCTCCATGGGAAACACTCCTTCCAGAAAAGGTCTGCAATCTATAATCTCATCAGATCTATTGAAACATTCATCAGATTGTTCACGGATTTTCCTGATTACACCTTAACATACTGTCAGTGGGGATGTGGTTGGAACAATATCCTAACTCATGCCCCTGTAAAAGTTAAGACAATTCTTTATTCTTTCCTTAAAAGGTATTGAGACCATCCTTAAGATTTGGCTGGCTCAGAGGTCTGAAGGCTCAGGCTATTGATATCAGTTCCTAGTCACCTGAATACAAAACAGCCACAGGAAGCTCCAAGCACTCCCTCTGATGAATGGTTAGTAGATTACAATTCAGGCATGGGGAACAGACTCAGGCCCCAGTGGTGCTAGCTCGGGGCAGCAGAATAAGATGCAGGTCATGGCGTTCTAGCCAGGAGACAATAAGCACAAATGTAGACCTTGGTAACAGCAGACATCAGGGGGCAGTAGACAGAGATGTAAGCCCAGCTGCAACAGACAGCAGAGTGGCTCCCAGCACCATGGTAGCCCAGTGGAGAAAACTGGGCACTGGAATTCACACAGGCATAAAGCAACCCTCCTGTAACCCATCACTTTAATCCCAAGCTAATTGGCTCTGCCACATTGGTGTCAATACAACATTCAGTGATCGTTATACAAATCCTACCCGTGAAAAGCCTAGAGGACCAGAGTGGCATTGTTAGGACTGGCTTGCTTCCTGCGGCTCAGGGAACAACCAGGCTTTTGACGTTGCTTCCTGGTCACCTGACCGCAACCAAGTCGTGAGGAATTCTGGGCATTCTCTGTGATGCTTGACTGGGGGAACACATTGGGAAATTTAGTCAAAGGACCTCCACTCAGGGGTCCTCAATGCCCATCTTTGTTGAATATCCTTCTCCTGGCATGATTATGCAAGCTTTTTGTTAACTGTTGATGCATGAGTGTCTCATCTTATTCCTATATTAAACCTAAACTACCAGCGACTCTCCTGAGTCAAGCTCCAACCCCAACAATAAAAAAAAAAAATTAATTAATTACAAAGAGACCACTGTACTCAAAAAAGTTAGAAACCATGAACTAGGAATTCTGTGTTATTTAGGGACACCAGAAATGTGGGTGTGTGTAGGGACGCCGTGAAATATCGGCTTGGCTGCTTTCTGTAATCTCTCCATTTTCTGCACTCTCAGCTACCAATTTCTTTCTTGTCCGCTTTATTTATGTCACATACTCTGGGATACATTTTTAGTATGATCCTTTCAAACTTCAAAGAAAAAATAAAGATATTAAGTACAATGTCCTCTCCACAGGTGGAGAAATAGGCCACACTGCTTCCGTCCCTAATGAAATAATAAAGTCCAAAACCTTTGCAGAACTCCAAAAGTCCTGGCAGGGAGAGTGGCCTAATGCACTAGAATCTAGTGACTAGATGAACTCTTTCTGCATCCAATCAAATCTCCTGCTAATACCCAGCATCCTCACTCCTTCTATCAGATTCATCTCCTAACTATTTCTTCACTATCCTAGCTCATTCCACTCTCTGTCCCTTTATTTGTATTTCTTCTAGTACTCTCCTCTCCCCTCTGTCTCCTCTCTCCACCTAGTTCATTAAAGCCTGGAGTAAATATGGCACCTATAGAAATAACACTGATGTGTGTTTTCAATTGAAATAACGTAGCATATTTTAATATATTAAATACAGTTTACTTTATTGTGACTAGGCAACTCTGATATTTAAAAACATGCATTCTTTTATCTCCTACATGGAATAATTATACTTCTTGTCATTCTTATAGAATACTTCAACAGTGTTCCTTGTTCTAGATGTGGATGGCTCAGTTATTAATTTATTTTGTTCAGTTGTTTTTCAGTCATGTCTCTTCGTGATCCTATATGGAGTTTTCTTAGCAAAGATGCTAAAGTGGTTTGGCATTTCCTTCTCTAACTCATTTGATAGACAAGGAAACTGAGGCAAACAGGGTTAAGTGACTTGACCAAGGTCCCACAGCTAGTAAGTATCTGAGAACTCATTTGAACTCAGAAAGATGAGTCTTTCTGACTCTAGACCCTGCACTCAATCCACTGAGCCACTTAGCAGCCCATTAATTTATAACTCATCTTGTTGGTATGAACATACATGAACAATTCTCAATTGTTGATTTTTGCTAAAACACACATACAGAAGAAATATTTTTTTAAAAAAACAACTTACCAGTTTTCAGAGGAAGAAATTAAAGCTATCTATATTCATATGAAAAAATGCTCTAAATAGCTATTGATTAGAGAGATAAAAATCAAAACAACTCTGAGGTACCACATCACACCTATCAGATTGGCTAACATGACAAAACAGGAAAATATAAATGTTGGAGAAGATGTGGGAAAGGTGGAACACTAATTCATTGTTGATGGAGTTGTGAGCTGATCCAACCATTCTGGAGAGCAATTTGGAACTACGTCCAAAGGGCTACAAAAATGTGCATACCCTTTGACCTAGCAATACCACTTCTAGGACTGTATCCCAAAGAGATCATAAAAATGGGAAAAGGACCCACATGTACAAAAATATTTATAGCACCTCTTTTTGTGGTCGCCAAGAACTGGAAATTAAGGGGATGCCTATCAGTTGGGGAATGACTGAACAAGTTGTGGTATATGAATGTAATGGAATACTATTGTGCTATAAGAATTGATGAGCAGGCAGACTTCAGAAAAACCTGAAAAGATTTATATGAACTGATGCTGAGT
Organism: Pseudochirops corinnae; assembly: GCA_028646515.1. Lineage (NCBI taxonomy): Eukaryota > Metazoa > Chordata > Mammalia > Diprotodontia > Pseudocheiridae > Pseudochirops > Pseudochirops corinnae. The sequence continues at coordinate 251,076,994 of CM053588.1, forward strand.
GAAATGAGCAGAACCATTACTATACACAGTAACAGCCACAGTGTGTGATGACTGATTTTGATAGACAGCCCTTCTCAGCAATGCAAGGACCTAAAACAATTCCAAAGGACTCGTGATGGAAAATGCCAGTCACATCCAGAGAAAGAACTATGGAGTCTGAAAGCAGAGCAAAGCAGACTATTTTCTTTTCTTTTTTTTCTTTCTCATAGTTTCTCCCATTCATTGTAATTCTTCTATACAACATGACTAATATGAAAATAGGACTGTTTAATGTTTAATGTACATAGACATTTGGAATGTATATATTGATCCTATATTAAATTGCATACCATCTTGGGGAAGGAGAAGGGAGAGAGGGGAAAAAAATTTAAAACTTATAGATGTGAATGTTGAAAACTAAAAATAAATAAATTAACTTAAAAATGAAAAAAACCTTACAATGTATTTATTTTTTTTCTCTGTTATGTTCTTTTCTTTTTGCATTTACCCGTAGGCAAACTTTTTGGGTTCAAGTTGCCTGGTCTGAGGCTCCTGACCTACCGAAAGCAATCTTTGCCACAAGAAGACCCAGATGTTGTGGTGATTGACTCCTCCAAGCACAGTGATGACTCAGTGGCCATGAAGCACTTTAAATCCCCTACAAAAGAAAGCTGTAGCCCCTCTGAAGCAGATGACACAAAAGCATTAATACAACCCAGCAAATGTTCTCCCTTGGTTAATATATCAGGGCCACTTGATCATTCCTCTCCCAAACGGCAATGGGACAGACTCTACCCTGACATGCTGCAATCAAGCTCCCAATTGACCCATTCCAGATCAAAGGAAAGTATTTGTAGTATACGCAGGGCATCTTCAGTGCATGATATGGAAGGATTCAGTGTCCATTCCAAGAATGTATTTAGGGACCGACATGCAAGTGAAGGTATGTTGAAAAAAAATTTAAGTGTATTTTGATATATCCTGAGAGATCATTTCCTTGTTGTGGTTGATTTTAAGTTGAACCCTTAAGCTAGGAGGGAAAATTCTGGCAAAAAGTAGAGAGTTTTGAAAGTTTTAAGGTTGACTTTCATAACTATAACCACTTCCTACTGTGACTCCAAATGGTGACCTGACTTTTCTGTGTTTTGATTTCTCTGACACTACAAGCATCCTCTATCTACCCCATATGGTGTTAATTAATTCATGTTGATTACGAGACACTCTTAGGTGATAAACACTATGATGTACAATATAATTCACTTTTATTACACTTAGCAAATCGCTGTATGAACTGGGCGGAAAGAAAGTGCTCAGATGATTATGATTAGAGATCTATGATTAGAGGCATTCTATTAAACAAATATTTCTATAGTAATTACAAAGAAGTCCAGTGAACTAATGAAATGGCTGAAAATAAGCCTAATTTTGTTCCTCCTATTTCCATGAATAAAAGTCACCTTTTATACCTAGAATGTATTCTCTATTAAGTCCATTTCTTTGGTCAAGGTTCTTTTTAGGTGCTTCCTCTGCACAAAACCTCTTATAACTAACCTTACAGACTCCTGGGTAAAAATGATCTCTTCTTCCTTAGATGTTCCTAGAATACTTTATTTTAAACTCTTCTTTTGTACTTACCTAGTCTATCTTTTGTCTATAGTATATATGCTATGTTTCACATATTAAATTATAATCTCCTTAATGACAGGAATTGAGTTTTTCATTTTTATATTTCTAGAATCTAACACAGCACCTTGCAATTAATAAGCAATTAATATATTTTGATCAAATTAGAAAGGTCTGGGTTTGTAATAACATAATGACCTAAATATGTTAATCCCTTTGACTCTTCTGCCGTTAAAATTTATACTACATTTCATAGCAGGATAAAATGCAGTCATTTTCAAAATGAATATTTTTTTAATTATTAGTATACTCTTACTTTTTCAAAAGAGTTAATGTGAACCAGGCAGAAACATTTCCTAAGATCCAGAATACTGTTTTAATTACTTTAGGGGGATATAAAAATATAAGATCAATCTTATTCTCCCCCCAAGTAGTTTATAATCTAATTGGAAAGTTAGAAAACATACAAGTTCATAATAGCAAATAGCAACAGTAACAACAACAAAAATCTGCTGAAATGCAAATGAATAGCTTCAAACCTAATTAATCCCAATTCAACAAATTTAGAATTTGTGATAATTCTTATGTAGACAGAATTTGCAATAATTAATTTTTAAAAATTAATAAACAAGTAAAAT
>CM053588.1:251079733-251098073 GCA_028646515.1 Pseudochirops corinnae
AATTAGGGAAATTTGAACTATTTTCTGCTAAAATAGTTTAAAATTCAAATTCCTCACTGATTTAGAATGATCAAGAGTCAAAAATACTAGGCTGATGAACTTAGATTTGTTTGATCAAGGAAATGACATTGAAAAGACTAGAGAAGATGGATTATCCTAACAGCTCTGTTTCCAAATGATTATAGGTGGCTTGATCATCTAGCAGGGTGTTAAAGCAATCAAGGCATGGAGTGGCAGAGCCTGTATAAGAATGATTAGAAAAGTAAGGAGAAATGGAGCTGTTCAGTTTATAAGGAATAAATGAAATCTAGTGATAAATTGGAAATGGGGGAAGAAGACAAAGAGGATTCCAAAATGACTCCAATTTCAAAATCAAGTCTGACTTTGGGAGAAGGGGGAACTACTTAGGGTAGTGATGTTACCTGTAATGGGGAAATTAGAAAGGTATGTTGGTCAGGAAAGAAAATTTGTCATTGCATCATTTCTGACATGATGCATTTGGAGTTTTAGTAAGATATTTAAATAAAGAAGTCCAAGAAACTAGAGATCTAATCTTGAAGAAAAAATGAAAAGTTGGAGTAATGGAGTGTCCATTTGAGAATCATTTGTAAAACAACCCTTGAAATCTTTATTAAAATCATTTAAATAGATAAGGTTCCCCCGGCCCCACCCTCAAGGAGTAAAGGTAGAAGAACAGAAGAATTATAATAAATCTGGCCTTAACTATTGTAGAACATTGAAAAGGCTGGGGGGAATGGAAAACTCAGAGGAGACAGGAACCTCTGTCAAAGGATAAGAATAGAAGAAAATCCCAACATCACAGGAATCAAGGGACGGCAGAATTTGCAGAAAAGCTATAGCCATACCTGCAGCAATGACATTGAAACTACTCATCTCTGCTGCAAAATAGTGAAAGAGGAAGCAGAGTTCATGGGCAATGCACAGACCAGAAGCCTAACCACAGTAAACATTTACAGGTCAATCACAGAGGCAGAGTCTGCATAATCAATTTACCACTTTAGTAAATTAAGTGACTAAAATAAACAAAAACATTCAGGTAGTCAAATTCATTGTCTAGAATCCTAGTGTCAGAAACATTTTGAGCAAACTGTAATGCACAACATAGTGACAGACTTAAAAAAAAAAAAAGGTGATTTGACTGAAGTCTAATCTTTGATTGGGTCTTTGGGGTCTCCATTGACACTAATTTATTGATATAACTCAAACCTATCTATTTAATAACTGATTTAACATTTAATATGTATCTCTGCATAAGCAAGTAATTACCATTGTTTAAAAACAGAATGGCAAACCTAATAGAAACTCAGTGCCAAGATTTTCCCCAGTCCATTCATACCTTCCTTTCCTTTCCCTCCCTTCCCCTTCCAGAGCTTCTCAATCACTCCCCGAAGGTACATCTTTTACTTGCAAGAGTCTTTCTTGTGTCATCAATCCTGTAGTGATAGAATGATAAAAATAGATATTTTATTCTGTTCTTGTACTATTGAGCATTTGTAGCTACTCCCAAGAAGATTAAAATAAGATTGACCAGACCTGATAGGACTATGTTCTTTGAGAATCTTTTAGAAACTGGTTCATTTCTAAATGGAAATAGAACTGACCCTTTTTGTAGATCAATGTGTTATCCTTTTAATATAATTTGTAGGAAATATTAAATCTCCTAGTTAGTTTTTAAATCTGATAACTGATTTTTTTCAAATGAGAGAGCTTCTTTACCTATATTAGGTGCTTTCATCTTTTCACTCCTTTTGGAGTGATGACATGATTTGGGGAGAAGACTAAGTGATTTTCAAATAATTTAAAGTAGCTTCAGAATGGAAATATAAATATAATATAAAAATATGAGCAGCTTGGGTGGACACAGTTCAAATGGAAGTGGTCCTCCTGTATAACCCATACACTCACTTTCCATTAATTGTCCTACATATCTGCAACTTGTGGTCCAGCAAGAGAAGAAAAAGAGTTGGCAGTTATACCTCAATTCCATTTGTATATTGGAGTCCAAGGACAAATTTAGCTCTACATTCAATAGACTGAGCATTTGCTGCTGAAATTGTTTCAATTTTGTGAATTGAAACAATCAGAATATATCTCAAGGTTTTACACATGCTTAATAGTAGCAGAGATGTTGCCAAAATGTTGATCATTTTTTGAAAATCTTGGATATATTTGGCTAATGTTGAAATAACTATTTCAAGTCTCATTTTATGACACTTAGGCAAAATAAATGCTACAATATAAATGTAAGATTTCCCTTTTTGAAAGCAGTCTGAAATCTTTCATATTTATGTTGTCTTGCTACACTGAATTTAGCACCTAGAACACAGTGGGAATTTAATATTAAGATATCAGGTATAATAAGCAATCACAATGGACTTTTGAAAAATATATTTAATAAACATTTTGAGATAGCCTAACATTTTATATGTTCTTACTATTAACACAACACCCATTATATACTTGACATAAGCCCATTTACTAAGGTGTGTTGGAACTACTCAGTTTCTTTAAAAGATGAATAATTCAATATGACTCGATGCAAATATGAAGTGAAATAGATATATCCATACTTAACAAATGTTTTCAATGCACTCTTAATAAGAAAGTACAACTACCAAAAATGAAAATTAGTTTGAGGTATACACTATTATATAATCTTTCTTCCCACCTATCTTTTAGGTGCTGCTTCAGGAAACATTGGAATTTAGCACATAACCGGATTAATATTTTTGCACTGAAATTATTGTCAGTTGAAGAAGTCATTGTCCATATTAGCATAATTGGACATCGTTGAAAAAATAAAGTCAGATGACTTTTTAATGTTCTCTAAAATGGAACCTTTACAATATCAGATGAATTTAATTTAAGTTAGTTACCTTTTTGCATGGTTAAAGAATAAAAATTTGTGCAAATTCCAATGGATGGCACAATCTAATCTATTGCATTCTGTTTCTTTGATATGTTTTACAATGGTAATTCTGAGAACAAAATGCAGTTTTTAGTCTCCTTTTTATCTTTCTCTCCTTTTCTTTATTCTTACAATGCTGAATACAGACAATGGTCGCCATGTCAAAGGTAATGTACAAGTATAGATTTTGTTATCTGATGCTTAAAGCGCCATGTTATTTGGCATGTTACCTTGCCTGTCATATGACCTGTATAATATTCCATTCTCATGCTGACCTCTATAGGGCCGGGCATGTTATTGAAGTAGTTTGGAGTTTGGCTTGGTTTTACTAGAAACATTATAATATGCTCCACTAAGTCACTGTAAGCCAGTACTTACTGGAAGAAGTATGAGGACAAATTGACAATGGCGCAACTGAAAGAAGGAGGCGAGTAGATTCCACTGGGAAGGAGGCGAGTAGATCTGTTTCATGTACAGAACAGTTGAGTAGACATAAATGGCGGGAACAGAACTCCATGGTAGTATCTTCATTTATTCCTCTTTTGTCTCCTTAAAACTAGTTTCACGTTCCTGGATGGCAGGGGGTATGGTTTTAAGTTTACTGTAGTAGTAAAATGTGCATGCATGACGTTCATTTCTTGATATTCAATACCATCCTTAGTTTTTAATTGTATCCAAAATTAGTCTCAAATCACTGATTTTAACTGGAACAGCATTAAAGAAAAGGCTACTCTGCCATACCTTCTAGTGAATTTGGATTTGATTAAAAATTTAAAGTTTGTTTTGTCCACTTTCTATCATATCCCATTAGATAAAAGGTGTCACAAAAAATAAGAACACTGTTTAATGTCAGATTGAAAACTGTTTTGTCATATTCTCTGTGAGGCCATGCATGCAGCTAAATATTGTGAGTATTGTAATAAGAATTCCTCCTTTGGTGCATGTGTGTTGCATGTGCAAACTTTATAAAGCAGCCATCCCTGGTGTGCTGGAAAGGCACTGTTTTGGCTTCTTGTGAATATCAGTGGTGTTCTGGACACTGTGTACTTCTGTTTATTTTTCACTCCTATGTATTCAGTGCTGGTGAAGATTTTGGATCAACAGCACTGCAGACAGAAGACCTTACCACAAAGAAGGCTAATTTGGAACAAATGGAAAACATGGCAGAGTTTCCCCTCTTTGATTTTATCCAAAGACCTTAGCATTTGAACTGATAGGATTACCTGTAATGGTGGGATGGTGTTTCAGTCTCTATGGTAAATTCAATCCTCAGCCCATCCACTGTGACTGTCAACAATGAGGCCAATTAGTGTCACTTATGGTGATAAGGGCTTTTGGTGACAATGATTCAGGCATTATCCTGCAACCAACATTATATAGGCAGATAGTACTAACTTTTGGAGCTTGCCAGCTTGGGTTATATTTAAAACAAGCATCTCCTTTGCATATTATTCATGAACAATAAGCTCATGGGTAATTTTGCAACCACTTGTTTCTCCTCAATAAAAATAAACATGAGTTCATTATTGTTTCAAGAATAGTTCAGATAGTTAATACCCACAGACCTCTAACATAATGTTTCTGTTTTCCTACTAATTCATTTTGCTCTTCAAGTTTTCTTCAGTGTTATTTAATTTCATTCCTTATTTTAAATAAAATGGGCAATTACACATATAACTTTTGGCTTTCTTTCTCTACAGCTGTATCATGTAAGAAATTTTTATTTAATTAATTTATAAAATATTTTATTTTTATAAACTTTTATCTTGAGATGTCAAAAGTTAATTGAAAGCTAAAATACGAATGCAGGTTCTCATTATATCCAACATTTATTGGAGAAGAATAATCATAGCACTAGTTCTGAAAACTTCTATGTTAGGTTTTGAGTGGTTATCCAAATTTCCCATGAAGTAGCTAGCTATGATTGTCAGTCACAAAAATATTTGTAAAATAGTTTTCTGATTTCCCAAAAATGGATTTAGGCATTATATGATTGAAAAAAAGTTCTAAAAATAATTTTAAATGAGAGCTAACAATACCTAGCATTTTCATAGTGCTTTAAAGATTACAATGCAATTTACAAATATTAACTCATTTTTTTTCCCCTAACAACCCTGGAAGGTAGGTGCTATTATTATCCCCATTTGACATATAAGTAAACTGAGGCAGACAAATGTTCAGTGACTTGCCTAGAGTCACACAGCTAAAGTCACACAACTCAGGTCTTCCTGATTCAATATCCAGCACTATAACCTTCTGTAGCACCTCGCTACCTCCTATCAGTTTTAATATTAATACATTAATAAAACCCAAAAGTGTGACTAAATTACTTAAATACCTAGCATCATAAAGAAACCTTATTTACTAAGATATAATCAGGCAAGAGCTTGGAAGAACTTCAGGTTCATCTGATTTGTTTCCATCCAAGCAATACACCTGTCAGTTATATACGTGACGCCATGGATAGGGGGGTTCATATTCTCTTATTAGAGCTATCCAAAGAAAGCTATTGCATTGCCTTCTTTAGCAACTTGTTAGAGCATCTTCCGACCCACAAAACTCACCTAAATCCTTCTTGCTGGAATTTAATTTCCTTTCCTCTTAGTGTCTCCTCAGTGTTACTCAAACACTAGCTGGACACTACCATTTAATGTAATAACACTTTAACTTAAAGACTGTTATTAAATCAGTGTTCAATCTTGGTTTCTAAAGTTAAATCATTCCAACTTAACCTTTTCTCATAAGATCCATTCTTCCCTTCAATAAACTTAAATGTTTGATGCTATCATTTCCTCAAAATAACTGGCCATAGTCTATAAAGAAAGGCTTCATCATTATCAAAACAAATGGAAGGATTACTTCATTAATTTTTAATATAATATAATAGTATAACTATATAGTATACATACTATATAGTATAGTATATATAATATAATAGTATATAAATTTAATGTAATGCTTGATTTCTGTAACATGTCATAGGCTACTCAAATTCTAATCCCATTTGAATTATTCAGTTTCTTCTATGCACCTATCTCCTCAGTGTCCATGTTGTCTATTCGTTATCTGAATCACTGACAAAATATGTGATCCAAGAGTTCTTATCACTGCGACCTTTTGAAGACATCATTCCTAATTGTTGTGGAGTGTCCATCAATGGAATAGCCATTTCCCAAACTTGTCCAAGTCTCTAATATGGAACAAAAACAAAGGCCCTATTCATGAGTTATTAAAACTTTCACCTTTTCTGGGGCAACTAGGTGACCCAGTGAATAGAGCACCAGCCCTGGAGTCAGGAGGACCTGAATTCAAAACCAGCCTCAGACACTTGATACTTAACTAGCTGTGTGACCTTGGGCAAGTCACTTAACTCCAATTGTGCTGCCTGCCCCCCCAAAAAAAGACTAAAAAAACTTTTACTTTTTCTAAGAAGAGTATCCTCAAGTAGAAAGAGGCTGATTTAGACGTTTTCACAAAGGCAGCTAAGTAGTTGCAAACTGATTCTCTGATGACAGAGGCTCTTTGTTATCTCATATGCTTACACCATCTATTAAACACTACATGCATTGAATAAGATTCTATCAGAAATACACAACTTGTCTCTTCCAGGCTCTTTCTAAGTGTTAACCTGATTGCTATATGATGCTTAAGAGGTATTCTTTTTCCATGATCTTTTTTTCAGAAAGGCCCTATTTGCATTTTTCAAATACTAAGGCTGCCCAGCTAAATAATGCTATGATAACTTCAGAAAAAATCCTGCGTTCCTAAGAGATACCTTAAACCTGCTGATCTGAATACTTGTTCTAGCTTGATTTATTTCTATGCCATTACCATGCACAGGCTTTGATTCTGATTACAGCTTATTTCTTGAGGAAAAACTAATCTTGTTTTGTTTTGTTTTTGTCCTCAGCTATGTTTCTTTTCTTATACAATGAGGGCATTATTTTTAGTCTTTCTTCAATGCCTGGTGAATTTAAGTAATATTTTAGCATTGCAGTTAAATAACCTTAACTTTAATGTCCTTTTAGTTTCTTGGGGGCTTTTTTCTAGACCTTTAGATTTGGTTTCTCTAAGTGTATCATAGGTCTTTGTATTCAAACACTTGAAGGTGACCTAGTTTTATACTTCATCAGAAATATGTACCATATTTCAAGCCTCTATGCAGCTACTGGATTTTTTTTTTTTTATTGTTTCTTGTTTTCTAACATCTCCCAATACTCTGGGCAATTGGATCTTTTGAACTGGTAATTATCTCTCTAAAGAATACCAGACTCTCCCATTTTCCTTTGTATTCTAAGTATGTACTTATCCTACCTTGCCCTGTGTTGGTAGGAGTTCATTTTGTTTAAATTCATCTCCTCAGCTTCTCAGGTTACCCTCCTTTCTTCTATTGTCTTCCTAGTCCTCTCAGGTCTTGATCACTTTCAGTTAGGTTGCCTTTTACTTTTCAGTGCTCAACGAAGTCATTTCTGAAAACAGAATTAGGAAATAGGAAGCTCTGATTTCTGATTTCTAGCTTTTGAATCCAATTGCTTCGTGGTCCCATGATCTCCGCTTTAGATTTCTCAGATCTGAAATGAGGGTTATAAAATTATCCAGACTCAAGTAGGAGGAATACTCTCATTAATGTTTTGAAAAAGTTTTGAAGGCTAACTATGCTCTAAACCAGCTCATTTCCTATTGTAGATTTTCAAAAACTTTGTAATATAAACATTTGAATGCAAAATTAATTTTTAAGAAAGTGTAATGATCTACAGTATAAAGGATTAAATGAAATTTTGGTTTATAGGAAAGTCTTTGCTTGATGCTTGGTTCCATAAATCCCTTTAACTCAAGAATTCTTTACCTGAGCTAAGTACAGAAAATAAATTTCATATCTTAATATTTAAGTAATATTAAATTCCATCTCCTATATCTGAATTTTTGAACTTGGGTTCCATGGATAGATTTTGGGGGTCCATGGATTAGAAAAATATATGCCTTTATTTTCACTAATCTCTTAGCATTTCCTTCAATTATTTAAAAGCAATATTCTTAGGAGAATGTTGGCTTCCTCAGACTACCAAAGAAGTCTAGGACACACTCAAAAAAAGTCAAAGAATCCCTGCTATAATTTTGGATGAACAAATTAAATTTTAGGCAACTATAATCAGTAATCAGTATGTGAAGTGGTAAGAATAAAAATCTGCCATAACAAATAGAAATTACTACTGAGGAAAAGACATCTTCCATAAATTAGATAGGCCAAACCACCATTAGCAATAAAAGTGAAGCTTATTATATTCTAATCTATGTTTTGGAAACAGAAAAAAAAAATAACATAACCTTTTCCTTTTTTTTATCATAACCATTTCAATTATGGTGATTAAGGAACTGGGATCAGTTATAGAAACAAAGTGAAAAGATTAACAGTGCCATGTTCCTTTTTATCCATCACATATGAGACAACTCTATATAGCACTGTGCTGATTCATATGTATAGGAACCCTTTCAGGAGTGGGTGCTAGACAGCCAGGGTGACAACTACAGCTATAGACATCCCATCAAAGAATTTCAAGCTATTTAGAGAAAGGAGAACATTTTCACAGACCTCGTACCTTCCCATAAAGCCTAGTCAAGATCCTTATCAGTAGCTGAAATTTTTCTTTTGCTGTGGACTGGAAATTTGAGGGGACTAGAAGATATTAGCCACAAAGGAAAAAAAAAATGTTGTGAAAGTCACAAATGTCACAACTTGGATTGTGATGGAAGTTGTCACTGTTCTCGAATTTGGCCTTAGAAAGCTACAAATAAAAACATATTTACTGTTCTTATAACATCTAATGGAAATAAATTGGTAATATGTAGTGGGAACTTCTCTAAAGGCCATAAGAATGAGATTACTGTCTGAAGCCTGTCGTAAGACTAGATTAATTTGGGGCCATTTTCTCCTCTTATTACAATCCTTGTCACATGAATGGAAATGACAGTCAGAATCTATATGCAAATTAGGACATTCTAGGCAATATATGCTAGGATATTGCAATAGAATACATCATTGTGACAGAACTGACTGTCACCATGAATGAAATTTGGTAAGTGAAGAGTTGCAACTAAGAAGAAACACATTGTTTTAGTTTAATGAACAACTCTCCTGTTAAAATTTCTTAAATCTCTCATAGTTAAATACCTTATGATTTCCTCTGAGTTTTGTTATAAACTCATAATTTATATAGGCTTATAATTTATAGGCTGATTTTATTTTTTAACATTACATCTATTTAGAATCAATTGTTTGTTGTGGTCTAAAATATTTAATTTGCAAATGACTATTAGAAATTAAAGAATTATTTATACTATTAACTATTAGTAGTTAAAACGCATTCAAATTCCCCAAGTTCTGGCATAGTTCTTAAAGAAATAGCTAGTAACATAAAGCAAGGTATGCAGGTTCAGAATTATCATAGAATATATGTGTTATAGTTTACCATCGTGAAATTCTATAATGAATGATACCTATTCCTAAATACCATTAGGGCAATATTCTTGTATAATCCTTCCTGCCAATTTGCTGTTAGAGAAAAAAATAACAATGGGCATGGAGAGCCTGCCTTTCCCATCAGCAAACTCCATCAACGACATCCTGGGTAAGCAGAAGAGTGGTAGGTTCCATGGCAGAGGAAAGTATATGTGGCCACGCTGGAGAGGAGGAAAGAAATGAGCCAAGGTTCTCTAACAACTTGTCTCAATGCAGGAGAGGGATGAGAGAAGGTATATATGGTACTCACCTCAGACAAATCCTCCATGATTACAAAATCTTATCCCCAAGATAAGAAACTATGGATGACACTATCATCTATCTAGTTTTCTCAGATGTATGAATCCTCAAGGAGTTTCAGTCTTAAATCAAGATAAATCCATAACAAAAAAGGAAGAAAAGATAAATTCTATACATAAACTAGATTTCTCCTCTAAAGGAAAACCAATTATTCCACACACACTCCATCCTCTACCTTGTCAGTAGTCAACCTATCCCACTAGCCCTTGGCTACTTTGAGCTAGCCCATTCTTTGAAAAATGGCATACTCAGGGGTGGCTAGGTGGCACAGTGAATAGAGCACTGGCCCTGGAGTCAGGAGGACCTGAGGTCAAATATGGCCTCAGACATTTAACACTTACTGGCTGTGTGACCTTGGGCAAGTCACTTAACTCCAAATGCCCTCCAAAAGGCAAAAAAGAAAGAGAGAGAGAGAGAGAGAGAGAGAGAGAGAGAGAGAGAGAGAGAAAGAGAAAGAAAGCGAGGAAGGAAGCAAGGAAGGAAGGAAGAAAGGAAGGAAGGAAGGAAGGAAGGAAGGAAGGAAGGAAGGAAGGAAGATAGGAAGATGTCATACTCTTGTCAGGGGCAAGAAGCCTGGTTCTACACAAAGCTGAAAATATGAGGTGTCCAACCAGCTTATCACTTCTCCTCAGACTCTAACTGGGGAGTTATATCAAATAAGCATCCAGGGCACAAAGGTCATGAGATAATAAAAGGAAAGGAATACAGATCTGGCCTGGGGGATGTTGGGCATCTGGAATTACCATAGTTGGTATATCTTTCCCATAAGCAAACCTTGAATCATATCCGTGATATGCATGGATCATAATGAGAGATTCGGGAGGGCATTTGAATTCAAAATTTGACCAATAACAGCCAGTTGAATTTTTCTAATTTTATTCCGACCTTTAATGAAGGAAGGAGCTAAATCTGCCATCTGCTATCTAGGTCCAGGCCCAGGGCCAAATTCTTGCCCCTGAAACATTCAGCATAAAAGATGGCTGAAAGTGACCCAAAGACCCATATTTGAGTAATGTCATTGAAATTAGTCTTATCTGAATTAGGTATATATGTGACATAGCTAAATAGTGTAATCATTTAGAATGATCCATTTCTTCTTCTGTTCCTTCCTAATATCACCTAGGGCCTTTTAATCATATCAAGTCAAGTCTACTGGGATCCACATCTGATTCGAATCTCAACAAATACAGCACCATCAACAAGATTCCTCAGCTTACTTTGAATTTTTCAGACGTTAAAACTGAAAAAAAGAACACATCCCCTCCATCTTCTGAGAAAACAATTATTGCGCCCAAGGTTAAAGATCGAACACACAATGTGACAGAGAAAGTTACCCAGGTAGGTAAGCTTTACAAATCAACTTCCATTGAGAGTTTGATTCTTTCTTTTCTTGCATTGCTTTGTTGTGTGTAAAACATATTCCTCCCTAACACAATTAAGATTAGCAGTAGATGTATGCCTTTATCTATACTCCTATTTAATCTCAAAATAATGGATGGTCCTTTTAACATCACAATAAAAGATTCAGTGTTAGTGAGAGTTTATTGATCATAAAACTAAGCCAAAATAGGTTAACTAGAAATTGTTACAGGGTGTTTTCCTTTGTTTTGTTGTAGTTAATGTGACCTTTATCAACAACAAATATTTGTTGTTTTACTAATAAAGAATTCTGTTTTAATATTATGAATTCCTCTACAGAAATCCTAGTTAACTAATTAGATAATGGTTTTTGTTCCAGACCAGTTGCTTCCTTGTGTCAGAGAACTTCCTCTCTTCTATAGATAGATTGATGCATATAGGTAGCAGTTTTACAACTTGTAATCTTAGAGAGTTTCCTGAGTCACTGAGAGGATAAATGATTTCCCCTGGGGACACATAGTCATTACATGTTGGGACACGTTTTGAACCCAACTGTTCCTGACTTTTAGGTCAGCTCTCAATTCATTATCTGCAGCAGCTCTCAGTTAGAGACATGCATGTATGTGTGTATATGTGTGAATATTGTGTATATACACATACACATATAAGCATATACATACACATATAAGCATACATATGCATATATATATAGATATAGATATAGATATTTGCTATTGCATATGCAACATTATAGGTACTACCAGACTTCATCAGTTCAGAATGATTGGGGGAAAGCCTTGGATAATTTATTTTTTAAAATTATATAATATTTTCTTTTAAAATAGAGTTCTATAACTTCTAACTACATAGAGTCACTTGAACTGGGTGTAGAGGAGGTCACAGGGCTATTTGTATCTTCAAATAAGATAAAATTATTGCTCTGAAAACATTCTATCACTATGAAAATGTTAGCTATTATTAATTAACTCTTAAATTTCTACTGCACAGTCATGTGAAATCACTAGCCCACATTCTTAGGGCTCACATATAACTCGGGAGTGTCTGAATATATATGGTATAATTGGTCAAGACCTTAAGGAAGTCAAATGGTGAATCAAAGAGAACTCATCTTTTTTCAGTTCTTGTTAGACTTTTCTTGCCCTTAACAAAGATTTCTAAGAGTATATGCTATAGATATATGAATATTATTTTAACCTAATGGTACTATTTATTCTACTACTTATTTGATGTGTTTAATAATTGTGTTTTCAAATAATAATGCTATTATTACTGTTTTCTTAATCACATAAGTATTGTCATTTCTTCAAAAATCTAAAGGATCTATTAAAAGGATTTACAATGAATTTCAAGCATTCCCAAATTGCAAAGAATGGAACAGAAAATAAGAGAAAAGAGAAGGAAGCTTAAAGGAAAAAGTGATAGAGGATAGATACAAAGTAGTGATAGTAGGTAAGAACAAATCTATGGAGCAGTAATTTCTACGTTTAATGCACACTATCTGAGTCCTTGCCTTTTTAGAATTGCTAACATTTCCTTAGTGATGGAGGCCTTCATGGGATTTAAAGACTATCTAATTCTAATCTAACCCTTTCACTCTAAAATGATCAAACTGAAGACCTGTGAAGTTACATGACTTTTCTAAGGTCACACAGGCTGTAAGTAGCAAAGTCATCATTTGAATCTGAATCCTCTGACTTCAATTTTAGTTTTCTTCCCTTAATATTCCCATCTATGTTGCTCTCTTCTTTGCCCCTGGGGCTCATGTTCTGGAAATGCTCCCCTGCATTTCATCAAGGTTTCATATGACCTAGCTTAAGGGTGCAATAAAAATCATTGCCTGCCAGTTGTATGGGTTTTACTGTTTCTTTCACGAATGTGTCTTATTTGAACCTCAGAATAAGCTTGTGAGGTAGGCATAGCAAGGATCATTATTCCTACTTCATATATGAGGAAAGTGAGACTGAAAGAGGTTGAGAAGCTAACCATGAATCTCACATCTAGCAAGTGACTAAACAGGGACTGGAATCCACTTCCTGAATCCTAGTTAAGTGTGGTACAAAGGAAATAACAAAGAACCTGGGTTCAAAATTTGCCTGGGCTTCAATTTCCCCATCTTTAAAATGAGAGTTTCAGTCTTAATGGACTCTGAGGTACTTTCCAGCTCTAGATTTGTGATTCTGTTAGTCTACTTTTCTTCTGTGCTGAAGCTCACACACAGTGACATTTAATTCCATATATACCACTTAATAGCTGTGTGACCCTGGGCATGTCATTTAACTCCAATTACCGCACACGCACACAAAAATCCATATATACACCTCTGGCTGAAAAGATCCTTAGCTGTCCTTTTTTTTTTTTTTCCCATTTTAATATATAGAACCAAGAACATATGAGAAGAGTCAAAAGAATGAAACAAAAAACTACTTTGCTATCCACTCCATGGTACTGAGGGTCTTCAGTGGAGGGGAGAATCCCCAACTATAACTACCCCAGGGGAATGGCACAACAAACCAAAAAGCAAATTGAGTAGCTGCTTAAATTCCTGAATTCTTGAGGCTGGTTAATCTCTGGCCAACAGTGTAGGAGCATAGTGTTATGATCAGAGGTGTGCTGGTAAATCTGTAATACTGGCTGGGGGAGGGGAAGAGAGGGGGCAGAGAATGTATGTAGAATACACTTTCAAGTTTAATCTGAATGATTACCATTTTCTCCGTCACTTTCATAAATCCAGATAATCAACAGGATGATAAATAAATCCCTGATTTGTAACATTTGCTAACTTCTAAGACTCACACTGAATATTTAACAATGGGCTCAAATCTAGACCCGGTTTTATCACATCCCGGCTTTAGAGCATCTTTTCAGTTTTTATATTCAGATTCCACAATTATATTACAAACTCTATTTTCAAATGATGCTTTTACTGATATTTCTACATCCCTATATTATATGTGTGGTTAATTATAAGTAGTGGGAGTGTATGGGCCTGGGATTTACATGGGCATGATAGTTGAACTGTATGTGACAAGAACTTCTTGGTGTTTTGTAGTACCTAACAAATAGCTATTACCTAGTACTGATTCATATCTGGTGAGAATTCATCTGTCTTACTACAGGGAGTATAATAGGATGGATTTTTGAGAAGTTTTGGTCTAAACACTTATTTTCTCACTTGCAAATTTGAATTTTGTAGTAAATAATATTGATGTATTGGGAATTTACCTCTCCATTTCAAAACTCCTCTATAGAGAATCTGAGACAACAGCCTAGGTTAGAAGGAGGTCTAGATCCCTAAGAGTGGGGCCATACGTGATCTTGAGGTCGCAGGTTTCCTAACCCTGGACAGAAGGGGAGGATGTCACTACACCACCATCCCCCTTCCAGGCATACTGACCATCTCCTGATGTAGAACTGGCCTGGAAGGTAGAAAGACATGAGGTCATGTCCCACGTCCTATGTATTTTGACGATATGATCCTGAGCCAAGTCACTTAGCTTGTCAGAGTTGCAGATAACAAGACCAAACCTTGAAAAGGAAGTGCCAGACTCCTTTGTTTGGAGTCATTCTCTATGTTAATTAAATCACAGCTCCAGGCTCTCTCCTATCTTTTTGTGATTATAAAATGTCATTATCTAGGTATCTAATAAATACATAAGGGATGCAGGGTCAATAAACATAAAACCCCAAGTATAACATACAGTCCCCTTGGTGATTACTTACTTTTGACAAGCCCTAAGTCCCTCACTGACATTACCTCCTGAATTATACAATCCTTGAAATTCAGAATCATATTCTATTCATCACTGCTACTTCTCTATTGCCTAGTACAATCTGCCGCATAGATAACTAAATGTTTACTGAAGAAATGATTCAATCAATGAGTAATTTATGTAGGATAACAAATTAATCCCAAGTACAATAAGACATAATTATAGCAAAAAGATAATCAATAATTAGCAAAGTATTATTATTATTAATTGAGAGAGAATAAGACGGAAGCTTGTGAATGAAAAATTAGAGTAAAATCATAATCATCACCATCATAAGCAACACATATTTATGGAGTAGCTGTTACGTGCAGGGCCCTGAAGTAAGTGCTTTGGATGTAATATAGTATAAGAAATGGGACCCTGTCCTTAAGAGTTTTATAATCTCATTGGGAAGAAAGATCATTAATAATTAATAATAATAATAATAAAGAGCTATACAAAGTAGCATATGTTAAGTGTCAAATAACTGGTATATACAATCATTTTTATTAGAGAATTTCAGGAGAGTACCTTGCTCATCTTTCTACTAGACTCACCAGGGGCTGAACTTAACTAGATTGCTACATATGGGCATAGCCATATGTCAGAGACGAACAGCAGGCAAAAAATATTTATTAAGTACTTACAATTTACCAGGCCCTTCTAAGTGCCAGGGATAGAAACACAAGGGAAAATAAAGGCAATCCCGGCTTCCAAGGAGTTTATATTCTAAGGGGGGAGGATGGGGGAGAACAACCTGCAAAAAAGAACCGAAAAACATAGGAAGAAGGGAGAAGTATTCATGAAGGCTCATAGTGTCAAAACACAGTAAGTCCAAAGCAGAGAAAGGAAAGAAATGAAGGTTAACTGTTTGAAGCTTTCCCCCAAATGGCAGCTCTACTAGGAATTCTCCAGTGGAAGAAGGGGGTAGCACGACAGAGGGATATTTAAAACAAGGTGGCAGAGAGCATGGATATATCATGATGAGGAATCCTGAGGTATTGAGAGAAATTCCAAGGTAAGATTGCAACTGAGTCATTGTGGCAAAGTTTGAAAAGTCAGAGGCAAGCCAGGAGAAAGGAGAGAGAATTCGACTGAAAGCTGCAAAGTTAAAAAGCCAGGAAGTTAAAGTAACAAGGATTTCACCTAAAGAAGAGTTTAGGGGGGAGGAAGATTTTTAAACTTATTAGGAGAGAATGTCTTTAAACCCTTTACTAAGTTTCTACAGTTGTATTAAAGTAATGAGTAACCAGGGAAATGAATTTACATGGCATTACAAAGGCTAAAAATAAGAACTTCTCGAGAGTTTACAGAGCTAAGAAATTCTGAAATCAATTCTATGTAATTTTTAAAAAGAAGAAATCATTCCTATTCCTTTAGGATGGTTTATACACATAACAGCTTTGAAGAGAGAAAAATGGAGAGGTGATCTTCCTGAGACCCTCTCCACCATTCAGCTCTATTAAGTAATAATAATAGCCACCATTTATTTAATGCCTTGAGGTTTGCAAAGCACTTTAAAATTATTATCTCATTTAATTCTCACAACGGCCCTGGGAGCTAGCTGTTATGCCTACATTACAGATGAGGAAATGGAGTCAGACAGAGGTGAAGTTACTTGCCCAGGCTTACACAGCTGCTGAGTGTTCAAGGCCGGATTTGAACTTAGGTCTTCCTAACTCCAGGGCCAGTGCTCTAGCCATTGCACCACATGGGGTTATGATAGTTCCACCTCTGATAGTTCTGTCACCAATGGACCAAGAAACCCCAATCATCTTCACTGAAATTAATGTAGGACTTTTTACATTAGAATATTAGAATAAATTAGAATAAATACTCGTGCTTCAGATACACTCATAATGTTTGGTATGATTAAAATGAATAAGTGTGACTATCGGCATTGAATCATAGTTAGATGAATTTCATCAATCATGGTTGAAACTTACTTTTCAAAGCCTTACTAAAAATCTTTGGGGGAAGCTAGGTGGCGCAGTGATAGAGCACCAGCCCTGGAGTCAGGAGGACCTAAGTTCAAATGTGGCTTCAGACACTTAACACTTACTAGCCATGTGACTTTGGGCAAGTCACTTAACCCCAACTGCCCTGCCTCCCCCCCTCCAATTAAGCAAAAAAATAAAAAAATTTAAAAAAATAAAAATCTTCTTTAAGAGGGATTCTTCTTCTCCTGCCTTATCTCCTGTTCAAGGTTACTTTCTAGTGTCTTGAGTCATTTTTAGATTACAAGAGCTTAGAACAATCATTTTTTCCCTTTAGTCAGGGAAATACACAACAGGTTTTAATGACATAAGGAAGATCTTGTAGAATATGGCTTACTGCTTTCCACTGTCCTGAATTTTTTGTTTTGTTTTTGTATTGTTTTGTTTTGTTTTGACCTGACTTTTTTCAATATACCAGCTTTCCACCTCTTTGTTAAGTTGTCATTCTATTTGGTCCATTTTCCCCCAAATAATTTATTTATTTATTTTTTGGGGGAATGTCCTCTTTATTTTTTTTTATTTTTTTTTATTTACTTATTTACTTTTAATTTACAAGATTCAGTTCCACAATCACTTAAGTTTCAGATTTTCTCCCCTCCCTTCCCCTCCCCGCCATGGTGGCGTGCAATCATGTATAGGATCTACAAATACTTTCACATTGTATAATAGTTTGGTCATATAGAAGGGTTGTAACCAATGCGTGATCACCCCCAAATAATTTATTGCCTATGCTTGCTAATAAATTAAGATACATTGCATTGATTTTATCAGATTCTCTAAGGCTTAAGATCTTGTCATTTACTACTTAAAATTTATATAGATTTTTATTATTGTTTTTATTTTTATATAATTCTCTCAAAATAGGCAATTTCAGCTTTCAACCAAGGAAATTCTGCAGAGATAGAAAAAATATTATGTCATCAGACATATTTAGACATTCAAACTGACTATATGCTTAGCACGGTATTTAAAGCATGTGTCTTTGAGGATGGATGTCATATGCTAAAAATGTCATTTCTTATCTTATTTGTTAAGATTTATTCATTAAACAGTCAAATATATATTAAGCAGATATTATGTGCAAATAACTGGGCTAGACCCTGGGGATTAAACAAAGATATATGAGACATGGGCCTGGCACTGCAGGTACTCAATCAACAACATTATTCAGTAGCCCTGGAGTTGGAAAAGTCAGTCCTGAGTTCCGTTTTAGCCTATAACACTTGCTTCCTATGGAACCATGGGCATAATACTCTCTAGACTTCAATTTTCTGTCCATAAATTAGAATAATGCCTGCAGAATCTACTTTGTGAGGCTTTCTATGAGGATCAGATGACATAATCTGCGTAAAGTGCTTTCAACCTTTAAAGCACTATGTAAGTGACAGCTATTAGCATCACAGGTAGAAGGGGAGATATGACATCCACCAAATAGCCATGATATAAATTATGAGTATTAATAATAATA
>CM053588.1:251110172-251133060 GCA_028646515.1 Pseudochirops corinnae
GTATGTATATATATACATTTACATATATACATATTTATACATATACATTTATATATAATCACTTTATCTTTTAATAATTTTTAAGTTTTTATTTCTTACATCGCTGTAGTATCCCATGCATTTATCTCCTTCCCTAAGAGCCAATCTATATGACAAATAGTATTTTTAGAGAAAAAAAAAAGTCAGTGCAACTGATTGATATATTTTAAAAGTGTGAAAACATGAAACATATAACACCTGTGGACCTCCCACCTCCACAAAGGTGTAGGTTGGGATGTCTTCTTATATATTTTTATTTGTATGTCCCTTAATCTTTATAGTTTTGTTACACTTATTTTTTATTGCTTTTGGTGTGACATTTTTTTCATTTGCTTCGGTGTAGTAGTGACTGTATATTGCTTTCTTGTCTCTGTTACTTCATTCACTCTGCATCAATTTGTATGTTTCCATGCTTCTTTGTATTCATCATACTCACCATTTGTCACAGCACAGTAGAATTCCATTGCATAAAGTACCACAATTTGTTTAACCATTCCCCAATTGGTACACATTTACTTTGTTTTTAATTCTTAGCTACCACAAAAAAAATACTGCTATAAGTATTTCGGATTATATGAGGACTTTCTTCTTGTCAGTGGCTTCCTTAAGATATAAGCCCAGTCACGAAGTCTCTGGTTCAAAGGATATGGACATTTTAGTCACCCATTTTGCATAATTCCAAAATGTTTTCCAAAATGGTCGTACCAATTCACAATTCCACCAACAATGTATTAGCGTGATTATCTTTCTACAACCCCTCCAATACTGACTATTGCCATTTTTGTTATTTTTGCCAATTGGCAGAGTATGAAGTGAAACCTCAGGGTTGTTTTGGTTTTCATTTCTCTTGCTATTAATGATTTGGAGCCTTTCATGCAGTTGTGAGGAAATGTTCACCAAATATTTGATATTTGTCAAGTTCAGAAAATAAACAAAAGCATGGAGGCAGGAAGTATGCAATATATCCAGAGGGTAAATTCTCCAGTATAGCTAGAGTCAGACTCAGATATGCCATTTAGTAGTTTTTGACAGAAGACTTATATAACTATATCTCTTCACATGGAAGATATATCTCTCAGAGGTACTAGAAATGGCTTGGAAAGAAATAAAAGCAGAAAGACCTGTTAGGAGACAGTTGTAGTATGCAAGCAGATGCTCCTGAGGACCTATTTTTGGACACTGACAGTGGAAATAAAGAGGAAAAAAAGACCTATGAGAGCTGGCATTTCAGTATTATATAGTTTCTTTTACATTCTACACAAAAGTCTAAATTCAAAGTAAAAAAATATCCTAACATAAATAAAGACCTAACAATTATGTGGAGATATTGCATAGGCCAGGGAAAGAATCTGTATGGTTTAGTGTTTAAAGAACACAAAGTCAGGAAGACCTACCTGGATTTAGATCTTCTCTCTGACACGTCCTGGATATTTGACTGTGAGTGAGTCTAACCTCTCTGAGTCTAAGTTTATATATCTGTAGTCTCTTAAGGGCCCTTCTAGCTCTAAATCTATGATCTCATTCTGAAATTTGATTCAATCAAAGCTACTAACTATTAGCAGCTCTCCTGAAGAATTTCATATATGAAGAGGTAAAAATTCAATTCAAAATGAAGCCTACATAACTAATAATAATAACTAGCATTTATATAGGACTTTAAGGCTGGTGAAGAGATTTACAAATATGTGGTTATTATTCCCATGTTATGGGAAACACAATTGAGATTAAGTGACTTGCTGGTCACCCAGCTGAAGTGCCTAAAGTTGGATTTGAACTCACATCTTCACGACACCAAGTTCAGCGCTCTATCCATTGCATGACTCAAATGCCTACCATGGGTGGATTTAAATGAACTTATACATTCCAAGTCAAAACTCCATTAAGGCACCTCTACTCTGCCTTCTCAGCCTGGCACGAGTTAACCCCTGACTGTGCCAATGGAGAGTAGTACTGACACCAAAGGAATGATGATGTACTTAGAGAATTATGTAGATAATCTTCCTCATCAGCTTCAACCACTGGGTTCAAAAACAGAATATGTTTCCTAGATCACTACAACTCCAGCAATTTCAGGTACAACAGGTGAAAATCAACCTGCCAATAACTTTGGCATGATTCTATTGTGCTGACATTTGGCAACCAGCTGTTCCAGAATCCCTTCCTATACCCTGGAAAATCTGTAATTTGTTTTGGCTCAGATACTGGAAAACATTTCTTGATTGGGCTGCAAATGTTAGAATACCTTATTTTGTTCCTTTTTTTTTTTCAGTTTTCCAAAATGTTCTAGTTATTGAAAACGGCAGAAACAAATCAAATTTTCTGTGCTTTGGCTGGAACACATGACATGGGTTACTTAAGCCATTGTCTTTGAGTCGGTTTCAACCAGTGAACTAAATAGGCCTGATAAGTAAGGTTTGAAATAAGAGCCTGGGAATATGATTCACAGCCCTTTTTAAGGCCGAACAGAATTCAGAACTTAGAAAAGTTAGCCCACCTGATGTGCTCGTGTCAAAAAGAATAAACTTTCAATTGTGTTCTTCGGAAACTGGTGCTTTCTCAAATATCATAATCATAATGACAACAACACTTACTATGTTCCAGGAACTATGCTAAGTGCTTTACAATTATTATTTCTTTGGATCATCACAACCCTGGGAGGTAGGTGCTATTATTATGTCTATTTTACAAGTGAGGAAACTGAGATAAACAGAAGTTAAGTGACTTGCCCAGGGTCACAAAACTAGTATGTATCTGAGGTCAGATTTGAACTCAGTTCTTCCTGACTCCAGGCCTAGTGATCTATTCACTACTATGCCACGGCCCCTGTAATTGGGACCCCACTCTGTGTAGCCAACCATTTCCCACTATTCCTCTACATGAACACTCAGCTCTAGTCAGGCTGAGTTGGGTAATGTCACCATCCCATACTCAATCATCAACCTCTGTCTTCACCCAACTATTCTTTTTGCCCTGACTGCATTGTTCTCTCTCCTACTTGTCCAGGTCTAACCAATGACACTGGTCCCCACACTGAGACAGTTTGGTTCTTTGGCTTAAATATTAACTTACTTAAGCATGCAAGGAAGTACAATGTCTATCTACGAGGTGGCATTCTACTTAAACTATCAGCCAGCCTTATCAATTTCTCCGTGGCACATATACAAGATAGCTCTTCTCTAAGAGACTGTAGTATTTCTACTAGTCACAAGAAGGGTAAAACCCATAAATTCCTAAACTACTCTCCTACTACTAAGATTCCAAGAAGGCAGTAGCACAAAATAACTTGTATTGACCCTCACTGGGCCAGGACTAAAATTAAACTAAGGGATGAAATAGAATTTTACTCAAAATATTAAAATACAAAATCTGGCTACCTAGTTCATTGCCCTCACCCTAACTGGATCCCACTGTGTCAAACCATTTCCTGCAACATTCAAAAATTTAGAGGCTTAGCATGTTATGGTCACATATCGTATGTAGGAAGGAAAAGTAAAACAGACTCTTTTATGTGGAGACAGTTGCCTCCAATCATTCCTAATGTTTGTTATGGGAGTTTCTCAGCCTGGGTTCCATAAAATATCAGGGAGAATTTTATTCACCATGAGGTATGCAAGACTCGGGGGTGGGCAGGAAGTGAGTAGTCAGATCAAAAGGAAAATAAGTTTCTTAGAGCTCTAAGGAAGCCCTCTTGGACTAGAAGCATTCATCTTCTTAAGTTAGAGTATAGCTTGGGTTTTATAGCTTTTTAAGCCTACTTGGAGTATGTAGCCAATTATCAGCAGTAGAAATGGGAGGCGTGTGCAAGAAAGCCTTGTCACTTGAATTGCTAAAGGTTAGGCTTGTTCCTGTATGAAACACGTCTCTCTGTGGTTACTTTTATCAGAAGTCCCCTATGTTGGCAAGAAATGGTGGAGGCCTCCTTTGAAATAGGATTGTTCTTCTTGATCCTATTGTTAAATGAGAGAAAAATGAAGGTCTCCATTCATACATCCCCATCTGTTCCTTTGTTCGTAGAGGCCCCATTATCTGGGGAAAAACATTGTCCACAAAACTCTTAATACTCATGTTCGTCCTCCTTCACATCCTCCTCCCAGATGTCCTCCATCGTCTTTGAGCCTGGCTGAAGGAAATCCTGAACACATACTCAATACTTGTAGAAAAGGAATAGACAAAGAGTATTAGCTCCCTCTCTCAGGATTATGGACTAAAAGAAAAGAGAAGGTACGTAAGATGGTGAGAAGCTTCCACTTTCACACTTAGACTCTGAGACATAGCATCTTCCAGGGCATCTCTAGGAGGAGCCTTCTTCATGTATTCACTGCCCTTCCTGAGGACCAGTGATAAAGCACCCTTCCTTCATCTCAATAGCAATGACAGACTAGGGGAAGAGTGTGTTGCCCTATCAGACAGTCATAACATCCAGTTTTGCTTAACTATTTATCACTGGCATTCTTATAATAAAGGCTCCCTTTATGGTGGCGGGGGGGAGTGGCTATGATATAAAAAGCTAATACAGCAATAAGCTATTTTTAAAGGAAGGAACTTGTGTCTACCCATTTCCTTTAAGGATACCTAGGTCCATGACTCACTGGACAGGTGGAGGTGACTGAAGCAACAACTCCACAGAATAAGCTGAGGATAGGTCCACATTGAGGACATCAGCAGCCCCATCAAATTGGGAATCTGGTGTCTGCAGCAAAGCCTAAAAAATACCAAGAAGTCAAGAGAGCACTAGTCTTGCTTCTGACTGGTGGAGCCATAGCTATGGCAACCTTTCTGGGCCCATTGTCTCTTTTTTGTCCTTTGAGGTGAACAACAACACAGGAACAGTGACAACCACAAAAAATGCTAACCTGTGTGCCTGTCCCCACCTTATGCCCTTCTCCTGCAAGGATGTCAGAGCAGGCCTTGCCAGTAATGAAAATAAGAATCCAAATGTAAAATTCACCATCACAGAAAACCAAGGGGAGCTCAGTGGGAGTGCCCAGATGTGCTTGTAAGGTAAAGACATAGCAGCTGGAACCAGACCTTTCTGGGTGTGTCATCAGAAGCCACCTCTGCCGACAAAGCAAAGAAAGCTTTATTCCACCCAAAACCAGGCCAGGTCTACCCCCCTGCACTTTCAGTTCTCCAGCGCAGGGGGAAGGGGGGCAGAGGGGGAGGATCCAGCCTCTCCATCTTATCAGCTCAAAGGAATTCACAGTGACCATCAGTCTCATGGTACCATGACTGGTGCTAGTCGTAGTTTTCACACCGTTCCATATGTTTCCTGGTCACGTAAACTCTTGTCATCTCTTTCCAGACAATTACATACTATTTTGTCTTGTTCTTTAATTATTGCATTACTACTCTAATATATGTGTACATATGTATATATTTATCTTATATCTTGTCTTTTCATGCCTATCACATTACTTGCTAAATACTTCATTTCTAAATAATTTCTAAGTAATCTAAATAATTAAAAATCTTAAAATTTAAATCTAAATAATTTCTAAATAATCTCAATAATTAATTTCTAAAACCAGACTAAACGAAGTAGCCATTAACTATAGTGTTCTATAGTGATAATACTGTAACAAGGAGAGAAATAGAAGTAGGAGACACGTGCACATCCCTGTATGGTGTTTAGCACAGTGCCTGGCACATAGTAGGTACTATATGTATGTTTATTCCCTTCCCCCTTCTTCTTTTGAGTCTGCTTTCTTTTCTTCCTTCTCTCTCTTTCCCAGGAGAGGAAAGTTAAGTATTCTATGGGGATACTCTGAACTAAACTGAGAAAAACTGGCCTGGATTATCAAAGCTGGTCTGTAGAGGTAGCTAGCATCTTCAGCTTTGTGAACATACTCTAATAATTTAGGGATCAATCATATAAAGTTTCATATTTTAATAACAAAACAGCAGCTAAGAAGGGTCACAGCAAAACTGCAAAGTAGATGATGTTTTACCCTCTAATCTGTTTTTCTCAACCCCTCTCCTATCTCTTTTGTCCTTATTAATAATAATAAAGGCTAGCATTTATAGAGCACTTGAAGGTTTACAAGTATTATTGCATTCCCGTTTTATTCTCACAACAACCTGGGAAGATAGGTGGCCTTTATTATCTCCATTTTTATGGCTTGAATAAACTGACCAAAAATCAAGTGCTTTCAAACTGCCCTTCATCTGTCTGAAGGGCTCTATTAGACTACCTGGGCTTCTCCTATTAAAAATATGTGTATATCTTCCTCTTCACTCTCATCAAAACTCCCCTTTTCTGAATACTGCTAATGTCTATGAATTAATTTATTAAAACCATTTCATAAGTGGCTACTGCATATATGCAAGTCATTGCACTAGGCACTAAAGATAGAAAGTCAAAAATGAAATAGTCCCTCTTTTCAAGGAGTGTGTATTCTCCTGGATTAAACCAAAGCATTCTAAGGCTTTGAATGAGCAAAAAGCTTACTTCTCTTTGGGATTCAGTCGTATTTTTATAGAATCTTGTTAATCCAAATGAATTTTGAATTTGTCAACTGTACAGGGTAGATATTTTGAATACATGCTTTCTCAGATGATTGCCTACTCATGATTGTCATTTTTATCATCCACCCTAACTCTCTTCTGATCTGGTCATCATTTCATTACCATGTCTACCAGGGAGTATAAAACAGAGTTATGAGTCTATAGCACCAATGCAATATTCACAGTTCCCACAATCACTATAAATATATCTGCATGGTGCTCGATCACAAAATATAACAGATTCTCCATATAGAAGTCAGAAGGGAAACATTTATTTGGACACCAGAAAACCAAATCCCAAAACCAGTAAGCCAACTCCATCAAAGTAGCAAAGAAGTCAATAAGTCATAATAGCAAAGTCACAGCATCCTTTAGCCTTCCCACCATCCAACATAAGACTAATATTTACTCAAGAGCCTCTCTTTCTCCTTGCCTAAATGT
Organism: Pseudochirops corinnae; assembly: GCA_028646515.1. NCBI lineage: Eukaryota > Metazoa > Chordata > Mammalia > Diprotodontia > Pseudocheiridae > Pseudochirops > Pseudochirops corinnae. The sequence goes on from CM053588.1 coordinate 251,117,157, forward strand.
ACTCTCCTCCCAACCTTCTATCTGGCTCTGACTCCCTGCTTCCTGTGGGTTCTGTTCTACCCTTCAGCAAACTCCTCCCACTACAGACTCCATGTGATTACATTCAGCCTATTAGACGGCAGAGTTTTATTTTCAAAGCAAGGAAGATCTTCAAATTAACATTACAGAGTCTTGCAGCTGCATACCATCCATCCCACCATTTTGGATGCTTGCAAAGGGCATCCTTTGAGAAGTTATGAGTTAGCACAGCTCTCCAACAATACGCAAAATGAAGAATCTCAAATCAGAACTGCAGAGGACTTTTTATATTTATTAAATTTTTCTTTATTTTTATAAATATGTATTTATTAAATATGGCAGTTGATCAGGAAGGTTAACAACAGTGTAGAAAGAGGTATTTAAATGAGATGTTTGAGTATGGAAAAAAGCAGGATTTTTAAAATCTTAGTCTTATGAAACAAATTAGATAATATATAAAAGGGATTTGAAAACCTTAAAGCAGTATACAAGCATTAGTTATTATTGTCGATGTTACTAAAAATAATAGCTAACATTTATTTAGCACTTTAAGGTTTACAGAACTCTTCATATATATGATCTAATTTAACCCTCAACACAACCCTTTAAGGTTAGTGCTATTATTATCATCCCTCTTTTACAGATGAGGAAACTGAGTCTGCGAGAAGCTAAGTAACTAGCCCAGGATTACATAGCTAATTACTTAGTGTCTGAAGCAGGATCTAAATACAGGTTTTCCTGACTATCCATTATGCCACCTACTCTGTATTATATTCACTTATACCTTGATCTTTGAAATGTGAACTGTTATCTGCCCTCAACTTGTCACTACATTTTTTTCCCCCCTTAGGATCTTAAACTAGCAACATGAAGTTTTGAGAAAAAAAATATAATAACCTGAGGTTTTAAGCCTGAGTGTCTGAGAGAATTCTGTTACCCTCAACAAACCGGTGGATTTGGGAGGATGAGTGAGTTTAGGGAGGGGGATGAAGAATTCAGCTTGGGAGAGTTTGAGTTTGATGTGCTATTAAAACAACCAGATAGAGACATCTAACAAATAATTGGAGACTTGGAAATGGAGTTTAGCTCACATATAGAAAGAGATTTAAAGTTTATAAACTTGTGAGATAAACAGTGTAAACATTATCATGATTTAACATGATGAGAAAAAACTAAGTTTCAAAGAAGCAAAATGAGTTTTTGGGGATTCAAGTCCTATCCCTGTCATTTGCTGCCTATTTGACCTGGGGCAAGGCACATAACATCTCTGGGCCTCAGTTTCCCTATCTATAAAATGAAGGGGTTGGACTCAAGAGACTAAGGCCTTTCCAACTCTAAATCCTAGCATTGTAGTAATTTGTCTGTGATCGATCACTGAGCTAGTACATGTTAGAGTCCCTAATTAAAATCAAATTCAAAATCAGCTCTCTGAACTACTCTGGCTCTCAAACCACCTATTTGGTTAACTAAAAATTTGTACCTTGATTCCAGGACCTTGGTTACCACCAATAGGGAAACTGAGCTAGTATTTCACAGGTACTAGTTGTGTAATCTTGAGCAAATTAGTTAGCCTATTTGGGTCTCAGTTGCCTCATCTATAAAATGAATATAATGTCTCCTTCCATGTTCCAAGGTCATACCAGACATTCTCTCCAGGGTTCTTCCAACTTTGACTTTTGTTAAATGAAACTTCATAAAACTTATACTCCACACCATTTTCTCAAGCTCAGTCAGCACCTGCTCAGTGGGTCGTGATCTACTTATATAGCTTTCCCAATTAAAGCATAAGAATAATTCATGATTCTGTTCCTTGTTCCTTTTTTGTGTTGGTACTAATTAGCCTTTAACTGTAATACGGAAGTATCATCTTTTGTTTTGTTCTGAACTGTAATTTTACTAATGTCTCAAGCTCCTTGGTGAATAAACCCCTTCTCTGAATTCAGATCAATAACTGTCCTGTAGTAAAAAATTGCCTGAGATGCAGAGCAGATAAATATTTTGCCCAGGATCCAGCAACTGGGATGTGTCAGAATCAGGATTTGAACTCAGGTTGTCTTGAGGCTAAAACTTGACCATTCAGGCTGACTCTCATGTGTAATATCTGTGTAATTCAGGTTAAACTTTAGAAGGACCTTTTTCCTCAATGTGTTCTAGAGACTATCTACAAATACACCTCCTCTAGTTCTTTTCTGAGTCTTCCAAAAGAGCTCACTTTTTTTAAAGGAATATTTCACACATTTTGAGGGATCTCCCCTTCCCTTCCCTCACTGTTGATGTGAACTGAACCAAGTTTTTGAAAGAAAAGTTTCCCACACATTTTATTGCAGCAATTTTGTCTCCTTCCCTCCTACTATTGTACCAGGAAAGCCCAGGGAGCCTCAGTGATTAATGATCCATTCTAGAATTTAACTTGGTCTATAAAATGTGCTACATTTTGGAGTACAAAAGAAACATTGAAGTAGGTCAGGAGCTTGAAACTGCCCAAGGGCCTACCCTAACCTAATGGACAGCAGGTTAGAAATTAAATCAGCTCCATATATATTACTGTCTCATACTTTTATGCCTTAATATTAGCAAGAGAGATAGGAAATTAACAATTATAATAATATAGTGTAAGACCCCCTAATTCAGACAATTAATTTGGAATTTGTGATAATTTGGGTAAAGAATTAGGCCAAAGTTTCACTTTCTAGGAGGAAAGGGGAATTTGCTCAGCTAATTAGCATATAACCAAAAAAAAATTTTAGCCTGATGACCAGCGGATTAGTTTCTATTTTTTAAATAAGCTTAATTTATGCCTTTTTATAACAATCATTTCCAGATACACCCTCAATTATTTCCCTGAATAAACTCTTCACTGTTTAAAAAAAACACACATATGGGGCAGCTAGGTGGCACAGTAGCTAGAGTACCAACCCTGAAGTCAGGAGGACCTGAGCTCAAATCCAGCCTCAGACACTTTGTATGTACTAGCTGTGTGTCCTTGGACAAGTCACTTAACCCCGATTGCTTCACCCCCCCCAAAAAAAAAAACAAAAGTCAACTGTTACAATGATCATGACTGAACGTATATTCATTTGGCCCCTAGAATTTCTTTCTTCTTTGAAAACTAAAATGTGGGAGATATTTCTTCATTCCTCTTTCTGTCTAAGGCCAAATTGGTCCCAAGTTATTCAGTTTTTGTCTTCATCTTAATGATATTTTTCATTATTATGATTGTAACCATTGTGTATAAACTGCTGGATTTATTTATTAAGCAGTGTATCAGTTCATAGGCATTTGCCCATATATCTATGAATCTATCATATTCCTAGTTTCTAATCTATGGATAAGGGCAGCTAGGTGGTACAGTGGACAGAAAGCCTGGCCTAGAGTCAGGAAGACTAATCTTTCTGAGTTCAAATTTGGCCTAGGGCACCTACTAGCTGTGTGACCCTGGGCAAGTCACTTAACCCTTATTGCCTTGCAAAAAAAGAAAGAAAAGAAAAAAAAGAAAACTATGATTAATAATTCAGATTGGTGTAAGTGAAAGGAAATAGTAGGAGATTAAGCATGGAAAGTTAGGCCAGATCATAGAGGGTTAAAAACAAGAGACTCTGAAGTTTAGACTTTATTCAGAAAGTGATACAATCAAAGTTATGCTTTGGAGTTTTTGATGTGACAGTCTAAACCTGGAGATTGGCGCCAAGCTAGAAGCAACCTTATGGGGTATCTAGCTCGGAATCACATTTTGTTAATATCAAAGTGCCAGAGAGATAGAGTTTTTGCCTAATTTCATACTACTAATCATTAGCAATAAGCCTTATAAATATCTGTTGAGTTAAACTGAATTGTCCAAATGACAGGTATTAAAGGTCCAAACTGTACGGTATCAGGGAAAACAGGGAAAAAGAGGCAGAGGTTTGAGAGACTGCTAAAATATAATGAATGGCCCTTTGGAAATGATCGTTTTATACATGGCTAGCATTTCTATAGCCCCTAAAAGTTTGCAAGGCACTTTACAAATATTGCCTCACTTTATTCTCACGATAAACTTGAGTGGAAAGTGGGGGGAAGTTGGGGAGAGAGGGGTAAGTGCTACCATCATCCCCATTTTACAGAAAGGGATACTGAGGCAGAAAGAGGTTAAGTTACTTGCCCAGGGTCACAGAGCTAATAAGCTGAGAGTAGAGCTGAACTCATGTCTGCAGGTCCAGCTTGCTATATATCTACTGTGCAATCTAGCTGCCTAGGTGTTAAGGATAAGGAAGGAGTTAAAGATATTACTGAGGGTAGGGCAGCTAGGAGGCACAGTGAATAGAGCACCAGCCCTGGAGTCAGGAGGACCCGAGTTCAAATCCGGCCTCAGACACTTAAGACACACACAAAAAAAAACTAGCCATGTGACCTAGGGCAAGTCACTTAACCCCAATTGCCCTCCCTCCCCCCCTCAAAAATAGTAATTGTAATAGTAAAGAATTGAAAACAGTTGATGCTCATCAAAAAAAAAAAAAAAGATATTACTGAGGCATGAGCAAAGATACCTGGGAGATTACTGGTGCAATTAACTAAAATGCAGTTTATAAGGAGAAGCTGGTCTTACAGGGGGAAAGAGGAGTTTGATTGGAGGCTATGTGAGTCATGCTGTCTTAGATACATAACTGGAAACAGACTTAGCAGTCATCTAGGTAGTAAGCCCCAGGTATTGTAGAGAGTGCTGAACTTAGAGTCACAGGACCTGAGTTCAAATCCTAGCTCTGTCCTTCATAGCTGTGTAATCTTAAGCAAATTCCACATGATCTCTGGGCCTCAATTTTCTCATCTATAAAATGAGAAGAGTGGATGAGATGATTTCTAAGGTCCCTTCTAGCTCTATATTTATGGTCATTTGGTCTTTTGGTTTTGGACATGTTGGTTTTGGGAGTGTCAATAAGACAGCCATGCAAAGATTAGGAGAGAAGTGAAGCCTAGAAATTCATACTAAGAATTGTCCTATGGGAAACTAGATGGCATAACAGATAAAGCACGGTTGTCTAATCAAGAAGATCTGAGTTCAAATCTTACCTCAATAAATTACTAGCTGTTTGTCCCAGGATAAGTCACTTAACTTTTGTCAGTTTCAATTTCCATATCCGTAAAACTGTGATATTAACACCTATATCATACCGTTATCATGAAGACAAATGAGATAACATGCAAACGGGAGTATTATGATATAATAAATAGAATCTACTTTGCAACTAAAAGCTATACATTGCTAATATATGAATGCCAGTTATTTATTATTATTATTATTATTATTATTATTAACTATTAACCGAGAGTCTGATGACAGCTTTATTCCCTGAGCCTTTTACTTTCAGAGTATTATTGTATCTAGTTGAAAATAATAATACTATATTCTTTATTGACAGATTCTAAAATACTGTTTTACTTATACTTTCCACTAAGTCATGATCATCTTTCCTGTTACAGTGAATAATTAAAGTTTTGCTATAGATGGTGACTACACATTTTACAGAATTCCTTTAAAAAATAAATCATATTAATATATGTAGTTTTCCCCCACAGTCCTTTCCCCTCTTCCTTCCCAAGCAGCTCTGCCATGTAGTAAATAATATTTTCAGACAAGAAAAGCAAGAGAAAAAAAATCAACAAAACTCATCAATACATTAAAAAAAAGTCTGAAAATATGTGCACTGTACTACATTTGTAGACCTCCCTGCAAAGGGATGGGGGAAGGAATATCTTCTCATATCTCTTCTTTGGAAGCATGCTTGTTCTTTGTAAATTTGCAACATTTAATTTTTGATTGTTTTGCACTTCTTCCCATTTCTTTTTGTGGTTGTATGTATTGTTTTCTTGTCTCTGTTTATTTCACTCTACTTCAGATCATGCTTCCCTGTAGTCATGTTCATCATTTCTCATGTCACAGTAATATTCCATTACTTTATTATACCACCATTTTTATAAGCCATAATCACTTGATGGTCATCAACTCTTTCCAATTCTTTACTATTACAAAAAGTGCTGCTATAAATATTAAGGTACATATAGGGACTTTACATCTTACATAATTCTTAAATGTTTCGATGTTTTAAAATCCATCATCCTTATATATCTTGTGCAAATGATTCATCAAGTCAACAAATTTGGTGATAAGTCAGAAAAAGAAGCTTATCTCCTGCCCTCATACTAGGGGACTTCAACATACTTATTGACTCACTTTCAATATGCTAACCATTCAGTTCCTCAACTTGCTCACTCCCCGAGGGCTATTCCTCTACTCTGCTTCAGCCACACACAAAAATAATCATACCCTTGGTCTTGCCATCACCTACAAAAGTACCACCTCCATCTTCAAGAATTCCAAAATCCCCTTATCTGACCATAATCTATTTGTTTTCCATTTCTCCCTCTGCCTCCCCCTATAAAACCCACTTCTTTGTTCACAGTATGACCTCCAAACCCTTGACACCTCTGTTCTCTCCTAGGCCATCTCCCCTGCACTAGGCACTCTCTCCTCTTTTCCACATCGTGACTTCTCAGTGAACAATCCCCCTCTCTTGAATATCCAGTCCCCTTATCATATCATGAATCACATCCAATCAAGCCTCAGCCTTGTATGACTCCCACCATTTCCTGCCTTTACTCACATGAGCTGCTGAATGAATATGGAGAAATAAGTGCAATCCTTCTGTTTGGATCCATTACACATTTATGTTACACAACCTCAGCTGGGCCCTCACTTCTGCTAGGCAATCTTTTTGTATCTCCCTTGTCAACTCACTGTCCCTTTCTCCATGTCAGTTCTTCCAAACCTTTTCATCCCTCCTTAATCCTCCCATAGCTCTCCCTCCTCCCACTCTCTCAGCTGAGAACTTGGCTTCATATTTTACAGGAAAAAATGAGGCCAGTTGCTAGGAGCTCACTCCTTCCCTCTTCATTTCCTATCCCTGAGATGCCTCCTTCCACCATCTCCTCCTTTGCCCCATCTCACACGAGGAGATGACCTTACTCTTTACCAAGGTTAACCTCTCTACTTGTTCAATCCAATAAACACTTCATAAGAGTCTTCTCTTTGCCAGGCACTGAGCTAAGTGATACAGATACAATTAATAAAAAGAAAGACAGCCCCTGCCCTCATACAATCCAAAGGAAGAGACAACACACAAAGGAAAACAGGAAAAAGAAAGGATCGGGATACACCAAGGCAGAGCATCTTGTTGCATGGAGTTGAAACCAGGCAAAGCACAGATCCATTATTCTAAATAAACTTGTTGTTCAGATTTAAAAGGGCGAGGGGCTGAGGGGGGAGTGTTCAAGCGATCCCATTCCATCTTGGCTCCTCCTTTGGACTTCTCCCTAAAACCCATCTACCAGAGAGAGAGGGGAAGGAAAGAAGGGGAGAATATTAAAAAAGAGAACGATTTGAAGAACTAGGGAGCTTTCTGAGGCCTTTCCCCATCCCCGCCAGTAAGCCCACTGTTGCTGAATTTCCTTAGAATATACTTGTCATGTGTTCTTCCTAAACCTTCCCCTGGGAAGACTGCAAGCTAAAACTATATACCTAAAAGAAATGAATGTCCTCAAAAGTAGTAGAATGATAGTGCATGACCTTAGGTTCTTCCAGCTTAGCCTTTCTGCCTCCACGAGTCACCCAAAACCTGCCTAGATTTTCATGTTCTCCTTGAATTTATCTTTCTTTTGGAGTCAGCTGGCTGGGCCTGGAGTCAGGAAGACCTGATTTCAAATGTGGCCTTAATCATTTACTAAGTGAATGACCCTAGGCAAATCCCTTAAGCCATTTGCCTTAGTTTCCTCATCTGTAGAAAGAGGATGATCAGAGCACCTACTCCCCAAGGTTTCAATGAGGATCTAATGAGATAACAATTGCAAAGCGCTTAGCACAGCCTCTGGCACATAGAGCTATGTAACTGTCAGTTGGTGTTATCATTATTATATTTCGGTTCACTTGCTGTCATGAAACTTGCCAACATAACTGATTCATTTGGACCTAATGGAAAACAAAGCTTGTGTGCCTTACCTGAATACACATTGTCTTCTATTTACAGTACCAGGTTGTTGTGAGGATCAAATGAGATTTTAATTGTAAAGTGCTTAATACAGTGCCTGGAATATAGCAAGTGCTTTATGAGAGAGAGACAGAGAGACAGGGAGAGAAAGAGACAGAGAGAGACAGAGACAGAGAGAGACAGAGAAACAGAGAGATGTTAATGTTTATTACTCAGCAGTAGCTTAAACACAGAAGACTGCTTCTTTCTCTGGATGGGTTTTCAGCTCATGCCCCAAACAGTAACAGTCATGTAAGCTCTTGGCCCAAATACAGGAGTTAATTTTCAGGTGATTGATCTCCACTTCTTTATGTCTTAGAAGTTATGTTCCTTGGACAGCAATCAATAGTCCCAAATTTTCTTTTCCAATTGAGAACTCCAAATTTGAAAATATTCTTCAGAAAGGCATTTTTTCCCCTTAAACTCATTAGTAAATGAGTCAGCTTTGGGGCTTTTTTCCCCTCCCATTACCACGTACTAAAGATAGTGCAGTAATTAACCTCTGCTGCATTGGTTATCTCTAAATTAGTAGAAGATTTAGAGTCTATTGAAACTTATTCAATAAATCTGTAGGATTAAAGGCACTACACTTGTGATATATTTTAGATTAATGATGTATTTCTCAATAATGTGAGCATAATTTCAAACTGGCTGGCAAGAAGATGAACCTGGGGCTTAAGATAGTTAAGCTTTGGTTTAAAAATTATATTGCATTTAAAATTATGATAAAAATATACTTTGTTTTGCCATCTGTCTTATCCAAGGTAAATGATAATGTTGGCTTAATGATTTTTTTTCCAAATTACTGAATATATTAGGGAGGTCTTGATATATTGCGCCAATGAGACACTCTGATTTGACAATAATGCCCAGAAAAATATTAATATTTTGGTTGCAGCAACTGTTAATAATGAACTTATGTTAGACATTGAGATAACGTTCTATTGTATGTGTATCTTCCCAGAGTGTCCTTGGCCAGAAAGTTCAAGTACTTAATATCAGCTGGTTATATTGATCAATCTAGGGATTTTTAGATTAGCAGTTTCATTAAAGTGTGCCAGGCTCATTTAATGAGCTGCCACACTTCAAAGAGTTTTATATTTGGCTTAAAATGTGAAAGACAACTCTAGTCCCTTTGCTTAACCAAAGGCCCAAAGTGCTCCTCCAAAAAAGACCTGCTTTCCTTCACAATTTCTGGGTTGGTGCCTTTTTTGACTGAATTATCTGATCCATTGATTGCTGCCTTGGGAATTTCAGTGTTCAGACAAACTAAAAACGTCTACTAGGCAAGCACCAGAAATGCCCAGCTGGTTCTTTGTTACCCATGGGAAATTTTCTCAGTCAGAGCCCAGTAATTGTTTAGTGCAGCTGCTGCAGTTTCAAGGGTGCCAGCTCATCTGCAGCCAACTGTATGCATAAAGCAGATGCCTCATGTGCCTGATAAAATACACATAGGTGGTGGGCTGGGCCTTCGTAACTCTGGTTCTCAACTTGTTTCTGCTTTGTTACTTGCTTGAGGAGATTATGTAATGAATGGTGATTATTTAAACTGTATAAATATGCTATGTCCTAATGTAATAAAGCTACAGGAGCACACATTAATATTACCATCTTCAAAAAGTATCTGTTGGTCTGTTGAGAGCCAGGAATTGTCCAAACCAAATACTTTTCACCTAGTATTACCTAGACAGAATTTCTGCATGTTAGACTCACAGAAGTGCAGAGTTGAAAGGGGCCTAGTCCAAAACATAACAAAAGCAGGAGTTGCCTATAAAACATCTATGTTAGAGTCTATTCTACAGTACCTCCAAGCAGAAAAATCCTCTATAACTTCTCCAATGGTAATCATTCCTCTGCTAGGAGATATCTAGAAAAGGAGATCATCATTATATCATAGATCTAGGGCTAGAAGGCACCTTAAAAGTCATTTAGTCCAAATAACTCATTTTTATGGATGAGGAAACTGAGTCCCAGAGAAAGAAAAGGAATGGAAGTGACTTGCCCAAGGTCACTCAGGTAGGAAGTAGTCAAGTCCTCATTCACGATTGAGTGCTCTTTCATTTGAACTATCCTGCCTCACTACCTGCTAAGACAACCCCTTTCTTCCTCTGAATAGCCAAAGAAGAAACTAGCTTTTTTTGACTGCCATTTCACAAGGGTGGTTAATGTAAACTTTTTAGTCCAGCAAAGTCCCAGATCTCTTTCGCATGAATGGCTGATGATATTTGGAATCAGGAATTTATATTTAGTCCAATGAAATAGTAAATTATTTAGTTGAATCTATTGTTTCTGTAGAGATCTCTGGGAATCCCAGTTCTGCTCTTCTCCATATTAGCCATTGTCAGCTTCCTGCCCTCTACAAATCTCCTCAAATTTGTCATTTATGCCTTCATACAATTCAAAGCTAAAGAATGTTGACCTGAAAGTTTCAGATTTCATGTGTCCACAGATGCAGGCCATCCAGATGACGGAATGAAAAAATTGAGCCAGATGACATCTACAAATACTTATTTTAATATGTATTTGAATCTGTGCTCTCATCAGTGTGAATAGTTCTTCCAAAAATATAGATCTCATCCCATCCATGTCTTTTCATAATATATGAAAAGCAGTTTGCAAACCTTAATGCTCTGCAAATGTCAGCTACCCCTGCGAGTACTATTACTGTTATCTCACTCTTATCTTATGTGATTGGAGTTCAGATAGAAATGGTACTAGGACAATTCATTATTCTGCTATCATTCTTTTATATTTAATGTGCTAAGACTGTTGTACAAGGGGATAAAATAACCCTTTTTTGAGGCTGAATAAATTTTAGGAGGTGAACAGCTTCCAGATTATCATTTATTATTGTTGTTGCTATTATGCATGTTCTTCCACAAATCCACCGTAAGTGATCTACCCAGTGTACTAAAGACTTTCCTTTAGATCTTCTAACATTCTGTGTAGACCAGTGAAACATGGGCATTATTCATCAGTTGTCCTCTTCTTTAGCTCTGTGACCCCTTTTCCAATCATACATTCCTTGAATCATATCTCCTATAACATTTTTACACACAATTGATTATTGACAATATGATGGAGAGTATTTGTGTTTATAATACATCTCTCTATTGCACTTTGGGTCATCTGGGAAGCGTTGATTCTTCAGAGACCATGTTGTTCCAAGATTTCTACCCATATGACATCTTGTAGGCAATCATGGTTTTCCATTATTCAAAGTCATATGGCCTATAGCAAGAGAGTAGACTATATTACATTTAGAAAAAATTTTAATGATCCCACACTGCTCATTGATACAAGCCCAAACTTTTTAACACCAATATTATTGCATTAATGTATAAATATTTCAAGTTTATTCTGCTGGGTTGGTATGTAGAGAAGCAGAGCTCCTAGTCACTTTACTCCTTCCCCCCACCACTTTGTATGAGCTGGGTTACCCTAGGACTCATCACTCACTTTTACTCTTGCTGCCCCCTCAATCTACCTCTCTTCTTAGGGCTGGTTTCCTTTTAAACCACCCCAGCAAAGGGAAGGTAATGGTGGATTCCTCCACTGACTGGCAGTGAGCTTGCTTCTGTACTTGCACTGACCAATTTTGATCTAAAGGATACCCCAGTGAAAGGATTCTCTTTCTGTTCTGAATTAAGAGAGAGAGAGAGAGAGAGAGAGAGAGAGAGAAAGAGAGAGAGAGAGAGAGAGAGAGAGGGAGGGAGGGGAGGGAGGGAGGGAGGAAGGAAGGAAGAAGGAAGGAAGGAAGGAAGGAAGGAAGAAGGAAGGAAGGAAGGAAGAAGAAAGGAAGGAAGGAGGGAAGGAAGGATTCAGCTTCTCTCTCCTCTAAATATTAGGCTCCAGCCAGTGGATGCTGGCCAATCCAGCAGTTTTAATCTCTCTCTCTCTCTTTAAGATTTTTCCCAATCACCTCTATCAATGCTACATAAAAAAACCTCTTAACAATTAATCATGGTATTGATAACCCAGAAATTAGGCAGACTTGGTCAAAACAACTTCCAGAGAACTACAGCTTAGGCAATAAGAAAGATTGGGAAGTGGGATGTTCTCTCTTTCCAGGATCTATAAAAAGGGAATGGAGGGGAGGGAAGGGAGGGAGGGAGGGAGGGAGAGAGAGAGAGAGACAGAGAGAGAGAGAGAGGGAGAGGGAGAGATAAACTTTGACTATGGTCTGGACCAAAGCTCTCTCACTAGAAGAGACTCATTGTGTCTCTCTAGGTCACAACCTGCCTCCATATCCCAGGTCTGTCTTACACAAGTCAAAAAACAGAGTTTGGGGGTCTTACTGATTTATTTATTTACTTGTTCATTCATTCATTTATTTATTTATCTAGTTATTTACCTAATATTTAGACATTTCTTCAGAATCTTCCTACTCTAATTAGAAGTTTGAGAGCAAAAATGTTCATCCAAGAGAAATAAACATTTAGTCTCATACATGTAAATGAAGCAATGGCTTCAGACTCTTAAAATGAGGGACAGGAGAAAGGGTGCAAAACAAAAAATTGAAGAGATCCCCCTAGATATTGGAGTACATGCATGGCATATCAATGAAATATTTCCTTGGCTGATTAGATAACAATGCGTTACATTCAGAACTTAGTTTAAATGTTGCCTGCAAAATCTTGGTGACAGAATAACCATCAGAGTTTGGTTTTGTCTTTAAATCAAGAGTGAACTTGATCTCCAACATCTCTGTGGCATGACACTGTCTTCTGCACCACATACTCCCTTCCACTGATAGGAAAGCTGAACAACTTCCAAGGCTCCCACAATTGGGTAACATGATTGCTGAAACATCTTGTGAATTCCCAGAACTTTCTATTTTCAGATGCAAAACCCAAAACCTATGAATGGGTTAAACAGAAATCATTTGGAGATTGAACGATTTCTGAGATAATTATAATTAATAATGACTAGTATTTTTATATAGCACTTTAAGGTCTGCAAAGCTCTTTGCAATATTATCCCATTTTGTGCTCACAGCAGCCTTGAGAGGTAGGTGCTATTATTATGCTCATTTTGCAGATGAGGCAGGCAGTAGTTAAGTGGTTTGCCCTGAGTCACACAACTAGTCAGTGACTAAGAGAGAATTTGAACTCAAGTCTTTCTGACACCAGGTCTATTTCTTCATCTACTGTACTACCTAGCTTCAATGCAATTCTTCCCTCTAGTGAAATAATCAAGAGTTGATTGAAATAACTAGTCACCTGTTCATTTTTAAAAGTGACCCTCACTTCTCTAAAATTACTCAAATGTCACCTTTAACTTCTAATATATTACAGACCCCCTGATCACCTCTTTATAAATATTGATTTATTAAACTTGTAAATGCCTGATAAAATTATTCCAGCTAAGAATGATCAGCAATGAGGTAATTTCAGTAATACCAGCTTCCATTTATATAACACTTCACCAATGTAAAATGCTTCATGTATTATCTCTTTTGATTCTCACAAAAACAGTAGGTAGTACAAGTCTCCTCACTGCCATTATTCAGATGATTGAGATTCAGAGGAGATAGGTGACTTACCCCAGGTCACAAAGCTGATAAAAGGAGAAAACCAAGATTAAACCCAAGTCTTTTAAGTCCAATTTCTTTCCATCATTCTAAACTACTCCTCCAAATCCTTAGTATTTCAGCTTGAACTATAAGAATAATGAGGACCAAGAGGAGGAAACAGAAAATTAGCCTACATCCTAACACCTAATACCTAAATAATGGAATATAATAACTTGTCCCTGGAATGATCCTATAAGAACTCTTTGGGAAAAAAAGATGATTAGGCTCACATACTACTGCTACTATTGCCACTACTACTACTACTACTACTACTACTACTACTACTAGTAATAACAATAATAATACTCACATTTGTGTAGCATTCTATTATGATCTCCTTTGATCCTCACACAAACACCACACCCTTCAATTCTCACCATCTTACCATCTGAGCTGCTATACCACCCTTAAATCTCTTAGCCTTCCCATCCCTCCTCTGCTAAACCCTCCTGTACAATTACTTAATTAATTAAGCTAATAAATAAAACTAATTAAAATGTGAGGTCCTTCAGAGTAGGTACTATCTCAATTTCCTATTTAATTTTTGTATCCCAGGGCTTAGCACAATGCTTGGCACATAGTAGGTGCTAAATAAATGATTTTTCATTCACTTTCCTCATTTTATCAGCAAAGAAACTGAGATTCAGAGAAATAAAGTGATTACCGAGGGTCACATGGGTATTAAATGTCAGAGGATCTAAACCCATTCCCTCCTGAATCCCTATTGAACACTCTCCACTCTAACACTACTTCTCCACCCCTTCACCACTAATTCAAGAACTCCATGTGTCTCTTGCATGTGCTATTCTAGAGAATTGTTGATTTTGCAATCAAGAGCAAACAGAACAAAGCCCATCTTATGTTTACACACAAAACTGTATTTTCCGTTGTCGCCAAGTGACCTTTCATGTGTTGTGAGGCAGAGGTTTTGACTAACCTTTCAAAAATTCATCTTTCTTGGATGTTTCCAATAAGTACCTAATATTTTCTTATACTATAAGAAATCAACATTTGATGTAGCACCTAAGCATTGATTTTATAGCCAACATATAAGAAGGAGAAACTGGAAAAAGGCACACGCAAGGAGAAAGAAGTGAAATATATTAAGCAGGGTAGAAAAATAGGAAAAGGATAGTATGGTATCAAGCTCCACTGTATATTATTTAATGGGTTCCAGCTACCTACAGAGACTTAACACATATCCAAGTAAACTCTACAGACAAAATGAATTGTAAAGATGATATGAAAGATAAGTGTGTTATGGTTTGGTGACAGTTGACAAAGAATATGAGACAGACATTATGATTACTTAAAAATGCACAGAGGGGAGGTATCAATTCATGCCCCTCAGATTAGCTACAATGACCAAAAAAGGGAAAATTACAAAAGCTGTAAGAAATATGGACAAATGGACACATTAAAGCACTATTGGTGGAGCTGTGAACTAATCCAACTGTTCTGGCAAGCAATTTGGAAATATATCTGAAAAACTATTATATTGCACATACCTTTTAACAGTGATACCACTACTAGGAATATACTCCAAAGAGATTAAAAGAAGAGGGAATGAATGCAGATGTACAAAACAATTATAGCAGCTCTTTTTATGGTGACAAAGAATTGAAAACAGAGGGAATACTCATTAATTGGGGAATGACTGAACAAGTAATGCTATATAAATGTGATGGAATATTACTGTTTCATAAGAAATAATGAAGGAGATGATCTCAGAAAACCCTAGGTAGACTTGTATGAACTGATGCAAAGTGAAGTGCACAGAACCAGAGAACAAATTACACAGAATCAGCAATATGGTAAAGATATTCAACTTTGAAAGATTAGTAACTCTGATCAACACAGTGACCAACCACAATTGCAAAGGTCTCCTGGTGAAAGATGCTATCTAACTCCAGATGGAAAACTGATGGACTCAAAGTGCAGACTAAAGCATATTGTTTCTCTCTCTCTTTTTTTTAATTTTCTTCTGGGGAATATGGTTAATGTGAAAATGTGTTTTGCATGACTCTACATATTTGTAATGGGTTTATTTTTCTTGCCTACTGTAACAGTAAGCACCCTAGCATGCCTAGGGCGGCTACTAGCACAGGTTCTTAGATCTGCTTTTCTAAAGGAAAGCAACTCAAAATGGGTTAACAATCTTACTTTAATCAAACATATCATTTACCTAGTTCAGGAGGAAAAGTCAGCACCCTGAACTTCAGAGAATACAAACAGAAGTTACAAACAAACAGAAAAA
>CM053588.1:251133560-251220379 GCA_028646515.1 Pseudochirops corinnae
GATAGATGATAGATAGATAGATAGATGATAGATAGATAGACAGATAGATAGACAGATAGATCTGACAATCATCTGCATAGAAATGCTAATTGAATCCATAGAATGAGGTACTTTGACTAGATGGCTTCCAGCTTTATATCTACAAGTCTATGACCTAAACCTGACCAACAAAAGTGAACAAATTTGATGCAAACTGATTTTTGAAGAATGACCCAGCTCAAGCTCACAGACTTTCCTGGTTATAATTAATTTATGCAAAAACAAAATATACAGTAATTGCATGTGTCAAGCTGTAAGATGGCCAATGGGATCCCTTTTATGCCTGTCCTAGGACATAGCAAGGCTTGTGATGATCTACTGTAGTTAGACTTGCTAATCCAGACATTGGTGCTTACACTACTTTAGGCTAAGGAGTAAAAACAAAGGGGGCAGGTTGTGGTAAACAGGCCCCAGATATATTTGGACGTAACTATCAGAGATAAGACAGACAAGGAGTCTCAGGCAGGTCTGCACAATCCTTTAATGCTCAGTGGATGCACCTCAGAATTTACTCATCATTGTCTCTGTCAAAGGCAGAGTTTGGATCAAGGTCCTCCTTAGGGCTAGAGCTCCTTCCACTGTCCAGTACATTCTCTTATGGAACAGTTAGGTCTTTGACAACTTCAACATATGTTGCATAATGTCCAATGCCAAGAGGCATAAGGATACAAAGATCAAGTCATCTTTGTCCTCATGGAATTTACAACATAGTATGAGACTGAAATGCTTCTATAGATTAGCATATTATAAGTGGAGTAAAAAAACTCATCTAAATCCTAGGATCATAGAATTAGGGTTAGAGGGGGCCTTAGAGGCAATGAACTCCAACCCTATCATTTTACAGACTAGGAAACTGAGGCTGAGAGAGTCTAAATGACTTGCCAAGGTTGTATAGCTATTGTTTGAGGCAGGACTTGAACTCAGATCTTTCTGACTTCAAAACCCAGGGTTCTGGAGCCACATTCTGGAGACATCTAGCTGCCAAAAAAGGATCTTAGGGCTACAGATCTCAAACTGTAAGGTACTTTGCAGAGGTTGCAACCCAACCTTTCATTTTACAGATTAAGAAATGAGACCCAGAAAGGTTGACTGACTTACCCTAGGGCAGACATATGGTAAGTGGCAAAGTCTGCATCTGATTAATTGATCAAGACAAAACAGAACAGCTTCTGCCCTCAACCACCTTCTATATTAAGAGGGAAAATAACATGTGTACAATTCAATTCAACCAACTTTTATTAAATGCCTACTATGTGCTAGTAGACTGGGGACAGAAAACCATGTCAAGAAACTTTGTGCTGGGGACACAAAAAAAGAAAAAGAAAAAAAAACAGGTCTTGTCTATAAAGAGCTTACATTCTGCTGGGGGCATGGACTTGGAAGAGGGGAGAAGCTGAGTGGAAATTCACCACCAAGCTCTTTAATCACTTAAAAGATTTCTCTGTAGATACCTGTAATAAAATTGCACATTGTTAAATTACATAATTACTTTGCCTTTATTTAGCACTACAGTATTCATCAGAGCAAAGTATGATAAAAGCAATGCCTAAAATTAAACTTCCAAATGAAAAATAATTTTAAAAAAAAAACATTTTGGGATGGGATAGACTTAATTTGTACCATGTGGTGTTTGTTTGGTTTTTTCTTTTAACTTTATTTAAATAGCTGGGTGATTAGTAATGAGAATACCTGTTCAGGATGACAATTTTACGTCTTCTATTGTATTTAGTCAAGTCACAATGAAAACCTGAGGAGTTTCAAGCTGTTCCTGATGCTATATAATCTATCTGATTCATTTTGCTACTGACTAATCTTTCTCATATACAAAAATACAGCTAGCCCATTAGTTAAGGGCAAACCTCAAGGAAAGAATAAATAACAAACGAGCTTTCTCTACCAACACCTCAGCATGGTGTTTAAGAACTGCCAAAAGCACTGTATAATCTTTTGGATGGCTTAATCGTTCCCCACTGCACTTTTCAAAAGAGAAGAGTGGTTATTAATCCTGGTGTTCTCACAAAATTTTCACAGTAGATCTTCATTGAATAAATCGTGCTGTTTAGGTTACTAAGTATTCAGGTTTTATGTAACACTTAACTGCCAGGTTAAACAAATAGTCATGTGTTAGCAAGCAGAAAAAAAATCTGTTTGGTAAAGAAACCATATTTTGTACTATATTAAACTTTACATTTAATGACTAGTTTAGAAATAAAAAAGGAAAATTTAAAAATGGCCCTTGGATCTATGCTCTTTCCTCTATTTATATAGTATAGTTTGGTTTTCTTGTTATTCCTTAAGATAATTTTTAAATAAATCAACTTTTTTTTGTTTTAAAATATTTTATTTCATACATGAATGGAAGAGGATAACTTTCCACATACCAGTGAAGAATTTTCTTTTGCTCAGTAGTCCACAAACATGCTATTCATCTTTACAGCAGTAAATATTGGATAACCTTCTCGCCACTGTTTGAAATAAGTTCATTTCCTAGGACGTTGCTTGAGGGCGCTACCAATAGCTAGTTTGCATTGGACTCTTCATTGTTAGAACAGCAGAGTGACTGGCATATGCCTCTTGGCATTTCTCCTTTTAACTCTTTATTTAGTACCTTATAAAATGTTCCAATTTGTTCTGGCCAATGTGCACCTTACTATAGATACAGCTCTATCTGTAGGACAGTGCTTTATTTATTGGCTCTTAATAAATTCTAGGTGGATTGAATTGGATTGGAGAATAGAGAGACTAAAACCATAGATAATCCAAAAATTATTTGTATTTGGCTGTGGAATATGTTTTCACATGCTCTGATGCTCTAAAGATTCACAATTTTTCAACCCAGTTAATTAATTTATTTCATTCAAAGATTTCACTCTACAATGCCCCCATTCTATCCTGGTCCTGATTTTGGTTTTTGTTGTTGTTGTTTTTAATATCTTAGCAAGCCACTTAGCATTTCCAATCTTGTTTCCTGATCTATAAAATAAAGTGGTAAACTCTAAAGTCCCTTCTAGCTTTAAATTTATGAACCCCCTGCCTCGTTTTTTCCTGTTATACTTCTGGTTCAAACCTACCCTAAGACCAATGAAATATTTCCCGATAGTTTCTGTTCTCTTTCTCTTTGTTGTGGCAACTATTTTGGACCAGTTCAGCTTCTCTAAGAAATTATGTCAGAGTCAATGTCTTTACTTCTGTTCATTTTCCATTTTTCAGAGTCAATCATTCGAATTTATAAGTTGGAATGGAACCGTTATAATCACTTACTGTCTTTAATATCTCTCCTTATTTAGTATTGATTTGAACCTGTGTTTTAATCAATCAGTAACCTGACTAAATACAAACAACTGATCTTGAAATTGCTCCATGTTATTTCTGATCCATTGCGATAGTCTCATGTTCTTTAATACAATTCATCGTGCCATATCCAGCATATTTTTAGTATTAACAACTCACAGGGATGAGACTCCTAAGTAATCCCCATGCTTTTGGCCTATTTGATTCCTTATTCTCAGGATATATCTCCTAACAGAATTTTCATAGTGTTCTTGCCCACTTTCATCTTGAAGTTATCTAGTATCATATTATAGCCTGGCTTAGTTTGAGGATCTTGTCAAGGTCTTTGACAAACTCCCCTACTTAAAACCTCTGCACATACGTGACACTCAGCAAGGCAACAGGACTAACACATTTCTCCAAAGGAGACACATTTGCATTCTTTGCATGTGCAGGACACTACACATGTCAGCCATCAGTAGCATGATTACAGGTCTGAGGATCCATGATTTGGGTAGCGTAAGCAAAAGTAATGAGAACTAAAGTCATCCGTAGAGCCAAAGCATGGTCTTGGAGCTAGGATGATCTACCTTCTAATACATTCTGCCTATGTGGCACTATACCAGTCACTCACCTTCTCAGTGCCCCCAAGCAACTCTCTAAGGTGCCAAAAAGTTCCTGATCTACACTGATGGAGGAAGCTTCCTCCCTATACCAGGAGCTCCCTATACTGCTGAAATCACAGGAACAGGCAAAAAAAAAAACTCAACAATAGATGCTGATGCATTAGCAGCTATCAATCCTAAAATAAATCAAAGCCATGAATTGAGGAATAAACTCCTTTAATTAATATAACCAGATAGCAAAACTAACACCATGGGGGCTGTCCAATGGATTTCCCAACTTTAAGACCCATGAAAAAACTTCTTACACCTCTAGGAGGAGAGTGGAAGGAGGTAGTATGAGGCAGCAAGGCCTGGTCATGAGACCCCAGTGGCCCATGGCAATCCAGGTAAAGAAAACCACTTCATTCTGATTGTTTTTCCCTTCATGCCATGAACTCCAGTGGAAAGGGACAAGGACACTAGAAGCTGAGATCCAGCTTGAGCTGGGCTCCCCCACAAGGCAAAAATCTCAGGACAGGGAGACCTAGGGTGTGGTTCAGCCTAACCTAATGAAGAGTAAATATCTGAAGAGTAGGAATGTAAGGACATTACTGAAATTCTGACATTACAAGAATCATTTAAGGGACTGACAATCCATAGACATTTGGTATTAACAACTTCTGTCATTATATTAACAATTTTTGTCACCATTTTCCCCTACGTCAAGGGAGTTTACATCTTAATAGAGGAAAAGAACATAAACAAATAACTATTATAGGAGAGTGGAGTGGCATGATAGATATGAGAAGGGAGAGGTCACATAGCAGAGGAAATCAGAGAAGCTTGTAAGAAGGAAGTGGTAGCAGAGGTAACCCTTGAAAAACCAAAATGATTTCAACAGATAGGGGAGCCTGTTCCAGGTAGGAGGGACAGCAAGCACAAAAGTATATTGGTGAGAAAGGGCAGGGCAAGAACAGGGAATGACAAGGAGGTCATTTTAGTTGTTAAGCAGACTTTGAAGGAAATGGAAGCAACAAGGCTAGGGGGGAAAATTACTCTCAGAATGTCTAATAATTGCATGTGATACATGCAAATACATACTATGTATTCAGTTCTTTTGTGGGTTGCCACAGCCAAAAAATTCATCGCTTGTTAGCCAACTTTCTTATGAGGAACCTATCAGAACTAGCTAGGCTGGCCAGTTCTTGAATAGCAGTCTGTCACTGGGACTGTTTGCAAAGCCTTTCCAGCTTAGCAGAGCCTGCCAGTGCTTCATTGTATTCCATTGGCATTGCCTTCAGTGAGACCCCATGATGAGTTGTCAGGGTAGGACTTAGGTGGCTGTGTATCTCCTTGTGTTAGAACATGGGTTAAATAGATATTAAACTCAGTATATAACTTTCAGCACCTTTCCTTATTAAACAAATAAATGAAATCAATTCACACTATGAAATTCTCCTTTTCATTTGGCTCTCCCACATACAAAATATGATATGTGTGTATGGGGGGGAGAGGGTCGGAAGACTAGTTAATTGAATGCTTTGGTCAAATACATTTGATTAATTGAGACTTAATTATAAGGTATAACTAAAATTTGTGACCCTACATCCCAAGAAGCCTTTCTATAATGCTTCTTGGTTCATTACAGGCTATTCTTTCTAAGGCTTTTTTACTCGTGAATCAGATTCCGTTTCTGCCTAAAAATTGAACAACATATTTACCTAACAGAATTGTAATTAGTCCCCCAAAAGCTACTTCTCATCTGAACAGTAACATTTGTTATTTATGTTTTTCCATAGACAGAGCTTTTGAGAAAATTTGCCTTTTTATTCTCTCATGAAATATTACTAGAATGAATTTGGAGCAAATCTATTGGGTTTTTATTAATTTAATCTTGAAAATGTGTGGGTTCTCCATATGTATTTCAAAGTGACATTCAATGTTGAATTTGGTTTAGTAGAAAGTGTGCTTACTTTAGAAATCTGAGCGTCTGCTGCCTTTTCCATTTACTGCCTGTGTGACTCTTGAGGAGGAAAAACAAAAGCTTGTCTTTCTGTTCTTCATCTGTAAAGTGGGAGTGCTCAACTAGAAGACCTCTTAAGATCAGTGGTGTGTGGGTAAATGTTTAACCATAGGATAGGCTCTCTGGAGAAGAAAAAAAACTGTACTCACAGCAAACTTTTAAATTTAAACTGAATTATTAACATGTTTTTCCCTCACTTTCTTAATAAGACCTGTTCCAAATTTAAATATGTGATTCTATTGAGAAATAACTTGATTTAGTGGATAGAGTGGAAAGAGGTAGTATGAGATTTAGTGGCAGGTCTTAGAGTTAGGACTTGAAAGTTCAAATCGTCTCTGACATAGAATGGTTGTGTACTCATAGACAAGTCACTTGCCTTCTCAGGGTCCCAAAGAACTCTAACACTAGAGATGAACAGGTGCTCTGCGTGCTGAAATCGTGTATCTCAACAACAACAAAAAATCCTCTTATTCATCACTTAACAGATGATTTTTACAGGCTCTCCAGACTAAACAATAACATTTTACAGATTATGTTTCTTTCTTTTCCATCCTCAGGTTCTATCCTTAGGAGCAGATGTCTTGCCAGAATATAAACTACAGACTCCTCGGATCAACAAGTTTACTATATTGCACTATAGCCCTTTCAAAGCCGTCTGGGACTGGCTTATCCTGTTGCTGGTCATATACACTGCTATATTCACCCCTTACTCTGCAGCCTTTCTCCTGAATGACAGAGAAGAGCAGAAGAGAAGAGAGTGTGGTTATTCTTGCAGCCCCCTCAATGTGGTAGACTTGATTGTGGATATTATGTTTATAATAGATATTCTGATAAACTTTCGAACAACCTATGTAAACCAGAATGAAGAAGTGGTAAGTGATCCGGCCAAAATAGCAATTCACTACTTCAAGGGCTGGTTCCTGATTGATATGGTTGCAGCAATACCTTTTGACTTGCTGATTTTTGGCTCTGGCTCTGATGAGGTAAGAAGTGCTTTATAATCTTGCTTTCAAAATGAGAGTATTATTAGAATAATAGTCTACTTTAAAAAGTTTTGAGGGATTTTTTTTTTTTGCAAATTTTAGCTCACAAAAGTTTCTATTTCACCTGTAAAATGAGACCATTTTTATCATCTAAGGTGAAAAAATAAGCATAATTTCTGATTTTTCTAGAAGTCCGATTGCATTTAAATCTATAATAACAAAATGTTCTTTCTTTTTTGCCTAAGCAATTCAACTTCCAAATCTGCTTCATTATTGTTTGAATGCAAAAAATGAAGTGGTCATTCTTGTCCTTCGTTTCTATCATGAAGGACTTGGGGGAGGAAAGGGAAGTATGGGGCGGGCAAGGAGAAAGAAGAGGACCCAGAACTAAACCACTCTGAAATTTCTCCTTGTGTGACATCCTTTCTTTTGAACAATATGGAGGCTAAAGGGAAGCACTCCGTGTGGCCCCCATTCTCCCCTTCTCCAAGCCAGCCAAGAGCCCTGCTGTGCATAGAAGTGTTGACAGAGAATAGGTGAGCCCCATGCAGTCCCTGCTCTTTGTTGCTGCCTTTGTCAATATAGAAAGCTAATGGCCTGAGAGCTGGTAACCTTCCCATTTCTAGAATGAGTTAATGCCCTGAAAACTGGGAATTTTTAAGCTAAATTATCTATCATCACAATACTGTTTGTGCTAATTATCACTGTTTTAGAAGTTGCCTATGGAGACAAGAAGGCAGGTCTCCTTGGAGAGAAAAGTTACGAGACTAGAAAAAAAAAGCCTGACCTTTTCCTGTTCGTGGTTCCCTAGTTATGGTAGTCCAAATGAAAAGAAATGAGTCTCTAGAGAGGAAAAAGCTGTCTTCACCAAGCCCTATCAATTTAGCAAGCTGAATGGTATACCTACACTGGTGACTATAAAAAACATCATATACATGAGATTGCTAAGTGAGCAGAGTGATGAAAAATATTTCCCGGATATAGTGAATTTAGAGAAGTGACAGGCGGTTTTAGGCTGGCCTCCAAGCCAAGACAATCTGAATTCAGATTCTGCCTCTGACAGTTCTCAGCTGTGTGACTGTGGGAAAGTCATTTAATCTCTCAGTGCTCAAGGCAAGTCTCTAAATTGTACAAATTGTTGATCTACACAAGTGCAGAGGGCTCCCTACACCCATGAGACCAACAATCTGGAACAACAACAGTAGGGCATGAATTACAAGAAATTCAGAGTGTCCTTAGACCTCCTTGGGGCATGCCATCTAAGTTGCCAGAAATCACTCTGCTGAGTTAATGAACTCTAGCTAATTAAGATTAGAGATGGGGGAAGCAAAGTAAGGGAAATAGCTTGAAAAATCATAACCATTTTCACTTGGTTTGCATCTGAGACTGGTTGAGTGTATATCACCAAAGTCTTACTATCTAGGTCAGGGGTGGGGAACCTGTGGCTTCCAGGTCACATGTGGCCCTTTAGTCCTTAAGTGTAACCCTTGAGGACCTAGAGTATCCTCAAGGTTGCAGGTTCCCCACCCCTGCTTTAGGTACTAGCTATAAAATAATGTAATTGCTTTAGTTAAAAGCTCTGGGCTGTGGGCATTATATACAAAAGGAAGTCTTTACTGAAAGAATAGCACTTGTAAAACCTCTCTAACTTAGATTTGTAATAATTTAAACTGCAAATTTTTTTAGCGCTACTTATTGAATAAAAGTAGACAACCTTGGCAAACAATTGAATAATGTAAATGAGACTATACTAGGGATGTTTATCTGTTTAAGAAAACAAATAAGACTCTTAATTTTCATTCAAATGATAGCATCACATCCTAGGTATTTCTTTATGGAGTTATAGAAGCAATGGTCTTAAGGGGGCCAAGACAGCTTTATCTAGAACAGGTATTGCCAGAAAAATCTCATATCCATTTTTGACAAGTTTACTAGAGCTTTAAATCTGTGGAGTTGGGAGGCTAAAGTTTATCTATATTTTAGAAAAGCATTTGGGGAAAAAAAATCTAATTGTTGCTATTCCTCTAAATGAGATACTGAGATATGGGCTAGGTGACAAGTTCAGTAATTCGAATGAATGAAAAGCTGTTGTTCAGTCATTTTTTAAGTCATGTGTGAGACTTCATGACCCAGTTTGAGGTTTTCTTGGCAAAGACAGTGGAGTGGTTTGTCATTTCCTTTTCCAGATCGTTTTACAGATGAGGAAGCTGAGGCAAACAGGATTAAGTGATTTTTCCAAGGTCACACAGCTATGAAGTGTCTGAGGCCAGATTTGAACTCAGGAAGATGAGTCTTCCTGACTCCAGACCTAAACCTCTATCCACTGTGATTTGAATGAATGAAAAATGATTTAATAAATGCTTACCATGGGGATTACCCTGGGGATACAAACACAAAAAGCAAAAACTATAATTAGGGCATAGATTCTAATAAGCACAATTACATACAGTGAGGACTGGTCGACTGGGAAGGGGAATTTGGTCTGGAAAGTTAACCAATAGAGATAGGGCTGAAGAAGATTGATATACCCTATCTGATAGCACAGTTCTTAGCTCCAGAAAGGTTGAGGGAGGCTGGAGGGTGCAGGGGAAGAAGGAAGGAGAGAAAGCAGCTGGTGATGAGTCTTGAAAGAAATGGCTCAATAGGAGAGTTGGTAGCAAAGTGAAGAGGAGAATGACTGGAGCTTTTATTTGAATAGTATTCTGGAAGAGGTAGTTACCAATCAAGTGAGCCACAGTTGGAAGTTACTCCAAGGTGGAAAGAATGGCCGTGCCGTAAAGAAAATGACCAGAGAGTCTGGCCTGATTCATGATGTGAATAGTCATTAGTGACTCAGTGCTATGTTTGACCCAAGTGTATGAATGGCATACTTAACAAATTTGCAGAAGTCATAGCACTAAGATAATTAACAGTGAACCAACCACAAAGTCAGGATCCAAAGAGATCTTAGCAGGCTAGGAGATTGGGTCACATCTAAAATGATGAAAATTAAAGGAGACAAATGTAAAGTGTTCAGTACCAGATGAGAAAGATGTGGTTAGGCAATAGGTCACCTGAAAATAATTTGGAAGGCTAATGCAAGCACAATGTGAGTCCAAAGTATGAAGCAGCAGTCAAAAAACTAAGATGATCTTAGAGCATCTTAAGGGAAGCTTCGTGGCCAGGACCAAAAGGGTGCTCTGATCTGGTCAGGCTGCACCAGAACTACCATGTTGAGTTCTTGGCACCATATTAGCAAGTGATTAGTGTAGTAAAGGGCCTTAAAATCATAGGATGAAGTTTGATCAATAGAACTGGAGTTGTTGGTTTACCCTGGGGAAGATAAGGTTTAACAGGGGCTGGATAAATCTGGGATTTGGAGGGCTGTCATATGGATTAAACATAAAACTTTTTCTGTTTGGCCCCGGGTGGTAAAACTAGAAGTTGTGGGCAGAAGTCAAAAATTGGGAAAGGCAGACTTGATGAAAGGAAAAGTTTTCATAACAATTAGAGCTAACTAAAAATGGAAAACTAATAGGGCAGCTAGGTGGCACAGTGCACAGAGTGTGGGGCCTGGAGTCAGGAAGACCTCTCTTCCTAGATTCAAATCTGGCTTCAGACATTTACTAGTTGTGTGACCTTGGGCAAGTCACTTAACCCTATTTGCCTCCATTTTCTTATCTGTAAAATGAGCTGGAGAAGAAAATGGCAAAACTATGCCAGTATCTTTGCCAAGAAAACCCCAAATGAAGTCATGAATCAGACACAACGAAAATGACTATTTTGATTGTCTCAGAAAGGAGTGGGTTCACCCTCAATAGGAAGCAAAGGCTAAATGAGAACTTAGTAGCTGTGTTGTACTACAAGAAAGCTGGAGAGTGGGGTATGTCATAGATGGACTCTTGTTTATTTATGGGCTAAATTAAATATCCTCTGAGGTCCTTTCTGACACTATTAGTTCTGTAATTGTGATTACAAAGTCTTTCTAACTTATTCACTGAAGCAGAGCTTCTAGTAAATCCCTGGGCCTTTGAAATTTTAACAATATTTGACATTCAGATTTTCACTGTTTCAAGCCAGGTTTTTGTCACATGTCTAGCCTCCTAAAGCTTCCTTGGTTGACAAGAGCAAAGTTTTATAAAAATTCACTCCCTGTCACCTGAGATGAAAGCTTTCTGCTAAACAAAGGTATAAAATCTATTTATGTTGTTGGCTTTAGGGAAACTTAACTACAGTGAAGGGTGATGAGACCTGAAGGGTATGCCAAACTCTCTCTCCCTTTTGGTCTGAGGTATACATGTCCAATCTCCCCCTTTAAAAATGTATACATATGTCTTATGCAGAATAACATATTTTTGCCTATTAGTATTTTAACATTTCATTAACTGACCTTTGAAATTAGAGCCCTGAGGAAATGGGAAATAGGACAGAAAATATTTGATGAGGTTATCAACTTTAAAAGATAAGGGTCTTTGAGAGGGCAGATAGACCTTGTTGTGCAGTAGTGTCCAATTCTTATTGACCCCATTTGGGATTTTCTTGACAAAGATCCTGGAGTGGTTTGCCATTTCCTTCTCAAGCTCATTTTACAAATGAGGAAACTTAGGCAAACAGGGTGAAGTGACTTGCCCCGGGTCACAACAGAGGCCAGATTTGAACTCAGGAATATGAGTCTTCCTGACTTCAGGTCCAGTGTTCTAACCACTGCACCACCTAACTGTCCCAGACAGACCTTAATGAATCACAACTGGATGTGGCCCTCAAAAGTCAGATATCAATGTAAGTCATTAATCAATTAATAAGCATCTCTTAAGCACCTGCTCTGTGCCAGGCGCTATGCTAAGGGCTGTGAATACCAAAAGAGGCCAAGGGCAATGCCTGCCCTCAAGGAGCTTACAATCTAACAGGGGAGACAACATGCAAACAAATATACACAAAGTGAACCATATACAGGACAGACAGGAAATCAAATTAAGAGAGGAAAGTCACTAGAACTAAGGTCTTCCAGTAAATGGAATTTTAGTTGGGACTTAAAGGAAATCAGAGAGGTCAGTAGGTGGAGTTGGAGAGAGAAAGTATTCCAGGTATGGGCAACAGCAAGAGAAAATGCCTGGAGTCAAGAGGTGAAGAATCTTGTTCATGGATCAGTCAGGAGGCCAGTATCACTGGATCGAAGAGCATATGGCAGAGAATAAGGTATAAGGAGACTGGAAGGGTGGGAGAGGGCTAGATGGTGAAGGGCTTTGAATGTTAAACAGAGCATTTTGTATTTGCTCTTGGAGGCAATAGGGAGCCACTGGAATTTATTGACTGGGGGAGCAATGACGTGCTCATAACTGCCCTTTAGGAAAAGTACTTGAGCAATTGAATGGAGGATTAATTGGAGAGGGGAAAGACTTGAGACCTGTAGACCCACCAGGAGACTATTTCAGTAGTCCAAGTAGGAGGTGATTAGGAGCCTCTAGCAGTGATGGTCATGTCAGAGGCGAGGAGGGGACATGTTCTAGAGGGGTTGCAAAGGTGAAGTCTACAAACCCTGGCAGCAGCTTGGATACAGGGGGCCTGGGAGAGTGAGGAATCCAGACGCCTCTTAGGTGGTGAACCGGAAGGATTGGGAGAATGGCATTGTCCTCTACAGTAATAGGGAAGGTAGTGGGGGTGGGCTGTTTAGAGGAGAAGATAATGACTGAGTTTGAGATGTCTACTGCACATCCAGTTTGAGGCGTCTGAAAGGCAGTTGGAGATGCAAGACAAGAGGTCAGCAGAGAAATTGGGGCAGGATAGGAAGATTTTAACCCTCGGCATGGAGCTGATAATTAAAGCCATGGGAGCTGAGATCTCCATTACGAGTGGTCTGATGAAGCATGAGAACCCATGAAAGGAGACTGGAAGAGGCACTGAACAATAACAGTAACTAACATTTGTGTAGTACTTTGCCTTAAAGTGCTTTATCTCTATTGTCTCATTTGATTCTTACAACAAACCTGTGATTTAGGCGCTATTATTATGCCTGATTTACAGATTAGAAAAAAAAACAGTATAAATGACTTGCCCAGGGTCACATAGCTGGGGTCTGAGATAGGATTAGAACTCAGGTCTTCCTGACTCCAGGACCAGCATGCCGTCCGCTGTGCCACCTGCCTGGTTTGTTTTTATAGAAGGGGGTAGGTGGCAAAGATGGATTTTATATGTGTCATAATTTTACCTAAGGCTTGCCAACCATGGGAATAGCAATGACGCCTATTTGAGCAAACTTTGCATCACATTTTTCCATGCGTAGTTTTGTTTCCAGTTACATAATTGCATCCATGATATCTCCAAGGTCTTCCTTCTAACAACATTATAGGAATGTTAGGATTGCCCTTGAGTTATTGCCAAGGGCACCCCTAGGCAAAGTGAACATTTGTACCTTTAATATACACTGAGGGAAACAATTATTTCTCTATTATATTAATAATAATTGTTAAATTCATCTAGAGATGGGGTTTTTTCCCCTTTTTTTCCTCATTTAGGGACTTTGTAGGTCATTCAGCTGGTCTGAGAAGGACAAGGCTGATAGATGAGATTGGCCTGATCCTCCAAGAACATTCTCCTCAACTTTGCGCAGGCCCCCACCCAACTAGGGGACTTTACTTTTGTTCATAGTATAAACAGAAGCTAATTTAGGTGCATTCCACCACGAAAGCATTGGGCCCATGTCATTGTACTTCTCTATTAGAGTCCAGGAGGACCCATCTTATGAAGGAGAAAATCAACCAGACTGGTCTGGATAGAGATGGATTCCTTTGTCCAAAATGATAGAGGCAGCTATCTCATAATCAAATCATGTTTTTGGCAGGAAGAGCTGGAGACTTTTAGCCCACCTCCTCATTGGAAAGTCTACCTCTCATTAATTGTTCACCTATCAGGTTCGATTTTTACCTGTCAGGGGCACCCTCTTTTCTAAAAGCACTCAGGAAGCTCCATGGTGGGGTCTTTGATTACCAACAGAGATCAATGTATTTATTATTTCCTAGCCTAATTAATAAATTGGTTATTAATTACCCCAAACTCTGTATCTTGGGCTTTACATTTGTCACAACTATTTCATTAAGATATACCAATTTGGGGGGGGAGGAGGTGTATCAGCAAGCACCCTAGCATATTCAGGGTGGCTGCTAGCACAGGTTCTTAGATCTGCTTTTCTAAAGGAAAGCAACTCAAAATGGGTTAGCAATCTTACTTTAATCAATCAAACAAATATCATTTACCTAGTTCAGGGGGAAAGTCAGCACCCTGAACTTCAGAGAATGCAAACACAAGTTACAAAAACAAGTTACAAGCAAACAAAGAAACAGATCTGCAGACGGGCTTCCAACCATCTGACCATTACATCCATACCTATACAGTTACCAGAGAGGGAAGCACCAACATCTGGGTTTTTCAAAGCCAGGGGGCTCAACGGCTTCCCAGAGTCTCATCTGGCCAAATCACACAACTGTTCTCAAAGTGAGCCCCAAAGCAAAACCTCACATCAGGGTGTATATATAGCCTTCTCCTGGCTTGAAGAATGTCACAGACCTCTTGACCCACTGCCCAATCACAAAGCTACAAGGCGGGGGCATTCCCAAAAAACAAGCCTCCCTCCACAGGCTCCACGTGACCACATTCAGCCTTTTAGGGGGCAGAGTATACTTTCAAATCAGGGAAGGTTCTCAGAGTCACATAGCCACTTTAGCAAAGGGCCTAGAGGCAGGGAAGATCTTCAGATTGCCATAACAGGGGGGCAGTTAGGAGGCACAGTGAATAAAGTACTGGCTCTGAAGTCAGGAGGACTTGAGTTCAAATATGTCCTCAGATACTTGACACACTTACTAGCTGTGTGACCTTGGGCAAGTCACTTAACCCCAATTGCCTTGCCTTCTCCCCTCCAAAAAACAAAAAAGAGCTGAAGGGGAAAAAAACAAAAAAATATACCAATTCTGGTAGCCTTCTAGTCCCTCAGTCTTCCACCAGACTTTACAGGGCCTTTGACTGGTCCTAAAGACTATTAATGCAGTTGAATTCCATCATGATCCTAAACAAGTAAAAAACAAATGCTTCCAGTGGAAAGATATTATGTGCTCAAATAGGCTAATCAGGGAAGCTTGATCACATGAAGGAATAGCTCTTTGGTATTTGAGTCTAGAATAAAATTACCAAATCACAGAATCATCAAGTTAGGAGGGACTTTGAGAGATTAGCTCATCTACTTCTGTGATTCTCAGCAGGATTTGACTTAACCTATTCCAAGTATTTAACTTTTCTGCTTCTAAAGACTTTAGAAAAGTTTCTATAATCTGCCTGGTTTTTCTATCTATAAAACCTCATTCTCTTCTCTTATCATTTATGCCTATTTCCTCTTGCTATAAACTTTATGAAGTCAAAAAGTGTACCTGGCCACCACCCAGATGCGTAATATTTCCTAATCTCTATTGATAATAGCTACCAATATACATAAAGTAGTAATTATATCACCTTTTAGTGTTCCTATAGACACTGAGAACCATATGGGGTAAGGAAAGCCATATGGCGACTGAAAGGGAACCTTGAGAGATCCTAAAGGTTGTTCCTCTGACTTCAGGCAGAGCCATCCCTGACAGATGATAATATATGCTATTTTAAAATGTTCTTATCAGTTTCACTCTATGACCCATGTCCATTTTCAACAATTTTCACAGTCACTAAAGTCTTCCTTGTAACCCTTCGTGCTGCACTTAAATTTTATTTCATTTTATATTTTCAGTGGAGTATCCCAATTAGACAAAAGAGGAAAAGACATAGCAGAAATAGGCAGAACAGAATTGTTATCTTCAAGTATTTTGAAAGGTTATCCTATGAAAGAGGGGTAAGATGTTCTTTTTGGTTCCAGAGGGCAAATCCATAGGTAGAGGTTGCAAAGGGACAAATTTAATCTTAATGTCAAGAAAAACTTTCTAACAACTAGAGCTTTCTCAGCAGTAGAAGGGGCTGCCTAAGCTAGTGGTGAATTTTTCCCCTCCGGGAAATACTCGAGCAAAGGCGAGCTCACCCCTTATCAGGAAAGTTGTAGAGAGTATTCTTTCTTCAGGTATGAATTGAATGGCTACTGACAGTCCTTCCAAGTCTGAAATTATGTGATGCAAATCCATCTTAATACACTTCTCTGGACTATCTCCAATCTTTAAAATTCCCTCTTAAGTAGTAGTCTGCAGGACTAGCTAATTATAATGCATTGTTGGAATCTTGATAAGTAAACCTAGGAGCAGAAGAGCCCTCATGGGATCATCTAATGCCATCTCCTGAATTCAGGCGAGTTAGCTATTATTACTATTACTCCTGTGTTGGGTGGAACATGATGGAACTGAGGATAAAAGAGGTTACATTACTTATTAAAGTTTATTTATGTCTTCGTGTGAAGTTTATAACATGAATTTCATCATGACCCTTTAATACTTTTTAGTTCCTGAATGTTATTTTTTTTGTGGTTGTTATTATTCTCGATTCTGTTCAGTCATGTCTGACTCTTTGTGACTCTATTTAGGGTTTTCTTGGCAAAGATACTGGAGTGGTTTGCCATATCCTTTCCCAGTTCATTTTGCAGATGAGGAAACTGAGGCAAAAAGGGTTAAGTGACTTGCCTAGGGTCACAAAGTTGGTAAATGCTTAAGGTCACATCTGAACTCAGATCTTCCTTACTCCAGGCCCAGGGCTCTGTCTGCTGCACCACCTAGCTGTCCATTTTTCCATTGACCACGAGATATTTCAATACTAAATTCCTTTTTTTAATCTATAGTCTTATTAATATATATCCTTTTTCCATTAGGCAGATAACAACCATTCTATTACTTTGTTTCTGGGGTTGCAATAGTCAAAACATATTTCACTATTTGTAAGCAAATGTCTTGTGACAAGTCTCTTAGCAATTAGCCATGCTGGTCCTTGCATGGAAGTCTGTCACCAGATCCAGGCTCAGAACTTTTTACTTTGCTGTAGCTTGAGCTCAAGTTCCATAGTCTAGTCTTTGAGAAGCCAGGCACCTCCACACCAGGGTGAAGCATGGGAGTGGATTTTAAATGGATTTATTATTAGCAAATCCTACTACAAAAGAGTGGGCAACTAGGTGGCACAATGGAGAGAATGCCAGGCCTGGAGTCAGGAACACTCATCTTCCTTAGTTCAAATCTGGCCTCAGACTCTTCCTAGCTGTGACCTTGGCCAAGTCACTTCACCATGTTTGCTTCAGTTTCTTCATTTGTAAAAATGAGCTAGAAAAGGAAATAGCAAACCACGCCAGTATTTGTGCTGATAAAACCTCAAATGGGTCATGAAGAGTCAGACACAACAGAAAATGACTGAACAACAAAACTAGAAAAAGAACTAAAGTTGCAGATAGCCTAAAGGTCAATGGAAAGATACACAATGAGTATAAGTAAACTACAGTTGATTACTTGTGGAAACTTATATACAAATAGTGCAAAATCCATCATCAAAACAAGTAAGATCAGAAAAGGAGGTAAAGTAGTCACATTATACTTGTAAGAGATAACAGAGAAATAGCCTGAGTATTGCATTGATTTTGGCATAATTTTTAAAAAGCTAGAGAAAGACCTCCTCTGTGGAGCTGTAGAAAGACTGGGACAAAAATCACAAAAGATGAGAAGTTATCAATGATCTACATACATTAGAGGAGGAGGGAGAATCTGCATCAGTGAGATTACAGATCCATCAGTATACCAGGCTACAACTACTCTAGTAGCTATGATTTCTGCTACCACTGCTGCCATAACAATAACTACTACTGCTGCTACTACTACTACTATTACTACCACCACCACCACCACTACTACGTCTACTACCACCTAAACGTCCTCATATAAAGCTTGACTTTGTAAAACAAAGATACTGTGATGATGACTAATATTCAGTCTATGGTGTGTTATTGCTCCCCGGAATTTTCTGACATACAAATTCAGTTAGAAATCTGTAATATATGAAATAGAAGAAAGTGAAATGAGCATTCATGAAATTACTAAATGACAAAAATTAAATGCCTACTATGTCTCAGGCACTGTATTAGATGCTAGGAATATAAAAAGAAAGAGGAAAGCATTTTTGCAAGGAAGGACCTTAGATTTGACGGGGGGAATAACAACGTGTACATACACACACACGAGTAAATTCAAGATACTTTTGAGAGATGAGATATTAGCAGGTTGGAGAATTGAGAAAGACCTCACGTAGTAGATGGATCTGAGCTTTAGGGAAAACAAGAGAGTATAAGAAGTAAAGGTGAGGGTGAAAAACATCCCAGGTACAGGGGATAGCATGTGCAAAGGCAGAGAAATAGAAAATAAATAGATTTGTTGATATTGAGTCATTTTAGACTCTCCATGACTCCATTTGGGGTTTTCTTGGCAAAGATACTGAAGTGGTTTGCCATTTCCTTCTCCAGCTCATTTTACAGATGAGGAAACTGAGGCAAACAGGATTAAGTGACTTGCCTAGGTTCAAACAGATAGTAAGTATCTGAGGTCAAATTTGAACCCAGGGCTGGCACTCTATCCACTGTGCCACCTAGCTGCCATAGACAGATAGAGGAACAGATATATAGATAGATGATGATGATGATAAAAGGTCATTTTTGCACCCCAATTTTGAGAAAGGCAATTCTAGTTTGATATCCTTTGTAGTTCATTCTAGATCCTCTGTATCCCCTCTCTGTTACAGGTTTTTATTTAAACATCAGTATTATAAGTGCTTTCTCTGTATGCATATGTACAAATTCCTTAAAGACTCTACAAATATTGCAAGGATTGACCTTCATCTCAAAAGGCCCCACTGTTCAAGTCATTCAGTGGAAAATGAGAACATCTACACCCACTTAATTTCAACTCAGTTAGTAAAATGGTCCTTCCATGCACCATAGAATTCTGGATTAGTTCAGAGGAAATATGTCTATTTATGATCATCAGCCTAAAATGATATTTTGTTTAATTCCAGTTGAAAATTAATGTTTTCCTTGTTCACATTGCCCTCAATTGTAGGCTATTTCAAGCAAGTTTTATAATTTGAATTCAGCTCTTGAAATGAAAAAAAATATTTGAATTTTTAATCACATTATTTTACATGCATAATTGCTATATTAACAATGAATAGATTGGAAGTAGCATTTTTAATAAAGCTGGCATTTAGAAATGTGAACAAAGCTGCTTGAATTCTTTAAAATTCGTCATTTCATTTTCAGCTTGAAGAACTTCATACCACTCTTAAGAAATGCTGGGGAAAATGAATACTGACATTAAGTGGATTTGACTAGGCATTAATATCTTCCTAATGGTTAATAACTAGTCAAACAAATGCATGAACAAATCTTCCATTTTTCTAATTATTGCATCCTCATCTACCACACCATCCAACTTGTTTCAATATCATTGGCACATGACGTCAATAAGGATGACAAAAATAACTGTCATTTGTAGAGCACGTTAAAGTCAGTTAAGTATGGGGGCGCTAGATGGCACAGTGAATAGAGCATCGGCCCTGGAGTCAGGAGGACCTGAGTTCAAATTTGACCTCAGACACTTAACACAAAATTAGCTGTGTGACCTTGGGCAAGTCACTTAACCCCAATTGCTCTACCTTCCCACCTCCAAAAAGCAAAAAAAAAAAAAAAAAAAGTTGGTTAAGTACTCTATATGCATTATCTCATTTGAAACTCACACTAACCCTATAAGGTTGGTGTTACAGGTGCATGTCACCATTTTACAGATGAGGAAATTGAAATTCAAAGGTGTCAGTTTACTCGTCATTAATAATCTGCCGGAACTCATTTTGCAAAGGATAGCGACCTTTCATATTATTTTACTCTCCCCATCCCAGTTATTCTAAACCTCTGGACATCACTGTATAAACCCCATTCTCCTACCTCCTCTCTCTATGTCCTTACTCCCATCCCACCAACCTGATTCCCTCAATGTCCCACTCCAGATCTTTTTATTCCTTCCACTCTATTTTGCAAAATGCCTGCTCCATACTTAGGAAATTTGCTTTCATCTTAAACTTTTCCCTTTCTTCCTCCATTTTCTTGCACTGACTAAGGCCTAGCTCCATCCTGATGAGACATCTTCCAGAACTTTCATTCATTATACCCTACCACCACCACTGATCTCCATTACCATTTTCAGACTTTCCCTTCTCCATCATCACTCAGTAACCTCTCCTTCTTTGAGGTTCATTAAATTTATATTAAATTACCTAATCATGATTCTTAGTAGCCGTTATCTACTGAAGCCCAGGATACTGCTCTTCCTTCCTGAAGAAAGTCGATGCCAGGCTAATGGTCTTCTCTCCTTCCCAACTCCTGCCCTCATATCATATCATATTAACATACATGTTGATATTTAAACATCCTAATTTCTGAGTTCCAATTTACTTATTTCCAACAGCTTACCCCTTTACCTAATGTCAGCAACAAAATGAGATGGTTGTACTTTAAATCTTGCCATCACTCACAAATGTTCCCCTTCTGTGTTCAACAACTGTGAAATTCCTTTATCTGATCATAATCTTTTATCAATCCATCTTTCATTCTATCTTAAAATCCCTAACCCTGTTCTTTGTGCTCACCATGACCTACAATCTTTCCACCACTCTGCTCTTTCCCGAGTCATCACCCATGCACTGGCTGCACTTTCATCTGGGGCAGCTAGGTGGCACAGCAGATAGTGCCAGACCTGGAGAGGGGAAAACTCATCTTGCTGAGTTCAAGTCTGGCCTCAGACACTTATGAGCTGTGTGACCCTGAGCATATCACTTCACTGTTTTTGCCTCAGTTTCCTCATCTGTAAAATGAACTGAAGAAGAAACAGCAAACCACTCCAGTATCTCTGCCAAGAAAATTCCAAAGGTGGTCACACTACTGAACAACAACATATTCTCATTCCTTTCCCATCTTACCCTCTTGCTGGACTAGTTTAATTCTACACTACCTTCTACTCTTGAGTCACTTACACTTTTTTTTTCTTTTCACCTATCTTGCCCCACGAAGCTCCAGCCTTATATTATTACCACCATCCCAGACTTTGCTCCTGTTCTTGAGCTGCTGAACAGAACTAGAGAAAAATCACAAACCATGCTGAATGCATCCACTACAAATTTGTGTTACATAATTTCAGCTAAGCCTTCACTGCATGCAACAAGGCAATCTTTTTACATCTCCCTAATGAATTTCCTATTACACTCACCACAGTGACTTTTATAAAATTTTCAACTCTCCTCAAATCTCCCAAGGCTCTCTGTCCCTCAACCCTCTTAGCTAAAAATCTTATTTCATATTTCACTGGAAAAAAAATTGAGAACATTTGTCAAGAGCTCCCTCTTCCTGTTTTCACATCACTCAGATGTTATCCCCCACTATCTCCTTCTTTGTCAGTCTCAGATGAAGAGATGGGCCTTCTCTTTGCCAAAGTAGACTCCATTACCCTATGTAAGCCCATTCTATCCACTCTTCTCTAACACTCCATCTCTCATCCCTATGTGGATAATTCTCAAACTATATCCAGCATTAACATCTCTCTAGTCTCCTATTTTCAACTGCCTATTGGATATTTCAAATAGTATGTCCCACAGACATCTTAAACTCTTTATGTCCAAAACTGAACTCATTATCTTTTTTCCCAAAAATGCTCCCCTTTCCTTGCCTTCTCTATTCTTGTCAAGGGTACCGCCATCTATCTAGTCACCCAAATTCATACCCAAAGTGCCTTCCTGGACTCTACTCTTTTCACCACCCCCTTATAATCTATTTCCATGTCCTATTATTCCAGCTTTTAAAAATCTTTCATATATTCCCCCTTCTCCTCTCTGATAACTGCCACAACACTGGTACAAGTCATTATCATTCTGAACCTGTAAGAGCAGTAGCCTTTTGTTTGGTCTCCCTGTATCTTCCAGTTCCACTCAACTATCAAAGTGACCTCCCTAAGTGCAGGTCTGGCTGTATCACCTCCTTTTCCATAGTGAATAAACTCCATTGACTCCCTATTATCTCTAAGATCAAACATAAAATGCTCTAGTTTTTAAAGGCCTTTGTAACCTAGTTCCTTTACCTTCCAGTCTTATTCCACTTACTCCTTTCCACATACAACATTGGCCTCCACTCTTTTCCTCATATAAGACACTCGATTTCCCACTTCATGCATTTTCACTGGCTGTCTCCCATGCCTGTAATGTTCTCCCTCTTCATCTCCACCTACTGACTTCCCTGCTTCCTTCAAGACTGAGTTAAAATCCCATCTTCTACAAGAAGCTTTTTTCACTTACCCTTAATGCTAGTGCCTTCCCTCAGAGATTACCTCTGTGTGTGTATGTATATACACATATGTATGTATATATGTATTTGTATGTATAAATTTTTGTCTATTGTCTTCCCCATTAGAATGTGAGCTCCTTGAGGTCAGAAACTGTTCATACCTTTCTTTGCATCCATGTAACATAGTGCCTAGCACATAATAAGTATTTACATGTTAAGTGCAGCCAAATGGCACAGTGGATAGAGCACTGGACAGGAGTCAGAATATCCTGAATTTAAGTCAGAGACTTACTAGCTTTGTGACCTTGGACAAGTCACTTGACATTTCTCAGCGTCAGTTTCCTTCTCTATACATTGGAGATAATAATAGCACCTACCTCGCAAAGTTCTTGTGAGGATCAAATCAGAAACTATTTATAAAGTGCTTTACAAACCTTAAAGCACTATGTAAAATGTGCTTTTATTATCAACATCAATAAATTAATAAAATATTTTAGCTATTATTATTAACAAACGCTTATTGATCAACTGACTTGTCAATGATGACAGAAGTGAATTTTTCATAGTCAGGGTTGTCTTTTCCACTTTGGCTCACCAGTGGCAAGTCTTTCCTAAGTACTTGTTTTTTAATTTTCATTGACTTGTTTATTTACTTTTAGTTTACAATATTCAGTTCCACAATCCCTTGAGTTTCAAATTTTCTCCCCTCCCTCGCTATTCCCCATGGCGATATGCAATCAAGTATAGGATCTGCAAATACTTTCACATTGTACAATAGTCTGGTTGTATAGAAGGGTTGTAACCAATGGAGTGAACAATGGGAAAAAAAGAAAGAAAACCAAACATGAAAAAGAAGTCTTTCCTAAGTATTAATAATTAGTGCCTACTGAAGAACTCTTCTCAAATGCTTGCCTTATGGACAGTTTCCATGATCAATAATTAGCACACTTATTAATTTATTTATTATTAAATTATTGCTATCTCTGCTCTCTTTATATATGCTTTCTTTGCATATAGTATGCAAGCATTCCACCAATAAGATTTTAAAAATTCAAATACTTAATCAACCCTGATTCAGGGAAAGCTTAAGAAAAACAGATTCCATTTATGCTGATCCTTTGCATTACACTGATAGAGTCACACCATTGAGTGTGCCACAAAGAGTAGTTTAGCAGTCATTAGTTCAAGAGAACCATCCATATTTCCAGCTTCTCCTCAGATGTGTCTACCACGGGGTTTCACTTAATTGTTGAAAGGA
The DNA here is from genome assembly GCA_028646515.1 of Pseudochirops corinnae. NCBI lineage: Eukaryota > Metazoa > Chordata > Mammalia > Diprotodontia > Pseudocheiridae > Pseudochirops > Pseudochirops corinnae. The sequence continues at coordinate 251,157,028 of CM053588.1, forward strand.
AATTCCTCACACAACTGACAAAACTATATTCAATTCAAAGTACCAAAAGCAAATGAATATGCGCAAATATACCAACAAATAATTATGCATGTTTTAACTCTCTGCCATTAGTGTAGATCAGTGAGATTTGAGCTAATGCTAAAATACTTAATTATATAGAACAGTAAGGAGAAAGGGAAAACTTTAGTTTTCATTTAATGAGCATGATAATAGAATTTGTCCATTTTTCTAGTGAATCTTTGAATATTTTAATGGATAGATAGACAGACAGACAGACAGATAGATAGATAGATAGATAGATAGATAGATAGATAGATAGATCCACTATACTTTAACTACCAAGGTTTTGTAGTCTGGATTTATAGAAAGCAGAAATCAGGTGACCCTGACCCAAGTCTGATTCATATCTTTGTGACCATGGACAAGGTCACTTATATTCTAAGTTACTTCAGCTGTAAAATGGGTAAAATAATATGTATGCTAGCTACTTCTTGAAACTGTTACGAGGAAAGTGCTCAGTAAATTGTAAAGTGCTGTATAAATTTTAGCTATTATTATCGTTATTACAGAAACTATTTACTTTTGGTTCATGTTGAGGCTAGCAGTAAAAGTCTTACACAATCTGTGGAATTATAGTTGAATTGCAGACCAACCTTATTTCCTTACTTCCTAGGCAGGAGCGTGGGTGAAGTACTATTCCAGTGATCTTTGCCTTTAGATTGATAGATCTATGTATGTGTGTTCTGTTTCTCCTTCATTTTCTAAGAGGACCATGACATTAGGGAAGTGATGACATGACTTGCAGTTGACTTTGATTTGTGTGAGGGAGGGCTGTGCAAGGTCACCAGCCTCACTTTCTACTCCAGAGCCATCTGGGTCCAGTGGCCAAGTATTCATCAGGGCAGCTGGAGATGGCCCAGGATGCAATGGGAGAACCTGACCCTTTCAAACTAAGGCCTTTTCAGGTTCTCACTTTGAGTGAGGTAATACCCATCTGGTGAATAGGACTCTTTAAGAAGTGAGTCAAGGGATGGTCCCTTTAATTTAAAATAATAATAATCAAACTAGAAGGGAAGAACCTCAAGGTCGCTGGTCAAAAGAGAAACAGTTACTACTGACATTCACTCTGAAATAGGAGGGCCCAATATATAGCCATTATGGGTAGGGACCTATTGTGGTCTAATCCATGAGCTCTAGAGTAAAATGGGTTTAAGTTTTGTGTGTACATAAATGTGTATGTATATACATACATATATATCCATCATTTATATATTATCCATTGGTAATCAAGCACATGGTGTTTTATTTTTATGTCAGAATACAGTTATTTGCACACAGCAAGTCTAACTCATATAATAAAAATCTTATATGAAATGCACCATTTAATTTTTTCCCATAATCTTGTTTGCTACTGGGTAAATATATATTAAATATATGCTACTGAGTAAATATATTGCTATAGTATAAACGTATTGAAGGCAAACAGTTTTTCATCTCCATTACGAACAGAGCAAACTATTACAACTGTGATTAAACTTTAGCCTAATGGATTTAGATCAGCTATATGGAAAAATTTCCTAACAGTAATGGCTGTTAAACACTGAAATAAGTTTCGGAAAAGTTATAGAATTTCCTTTTCTGAGAATTTTTGATCGCCTGGCAGTTTTCATAGATCTTTGAGGTCTTTCCTGTGGATGAGCCTAATGGAAGGATTGTAGAGTGTGTTGTAAAATTATAGAGTTGGAATGGATCATCTGACCAAAGTCCTCAAATTTTACAAATGAAGAAACTGAGGCATGACTATATGAAGTCATTTGCCCTAGATCACATACATTCATGAGTATGAAATAGAAGAGTTGGGCCTAGAATCCAGTGGACCTTATACTGTTTTATGCTGATGATTTTCTAAAGTCTCTGAGAGCCTCTTGATTTTTTTCTGTGAAGGCAATGGAAAAGTAGTGTGGCTTATAAGGTTAAGCAGCAGATAAAAACTAATAAGGCATGAATTCAGTTTCTAATATTGGCACTGACTGATTTTGTTATATTAGCTATTGATCCTTAACTGGAAAGCTACAACGAGCAACAGATTGGAAGAGTAATTTGGAATTAGATCCAAATTAAACATGAAGCATTGACTTATGCCATTTGCTACCCACTAAAAATTTGAATTTATAGCATCATGAAAGGACAGGCCAGATTGCATTGGAGTTTTTAGTTCTCTTTCAGTCTTCCAGCCTTTTTTCTGCCAACCAATAGCTTAATGTTTCTATTTCCTTATTTATAAATTAACAATAAAATCCAAAAAAAAATAAAAAGCATTTGATTCTACTTTTCATTTACCTGTAGGACAAAAAAAGACCAAAAAAACCCAAATTTGAAATACAAAGTTTTAGGAAAAATGTTTTAATGTAGTCATAGAATTTGTCACACTCACAGATTTTTATGCATTATACTTCATTGAGTATTTGAAAATAGAGAGTACTAGCAAATTCTTGGGCATAATTTCTGTCTCATAAATGGGATTTACTCAACTTGATTTAGAACATATTTAGTTTTCATTTAGGAATCTATTTTCAGTCCTATAATCTCTAGATAGAGAGGTGATGCAGTATAATAGAAGGAAGGGGCTGGTATGGAATTAGACCTGAATCAAGTCATCCTCTTGGCACATGTTACATATGTAACCAGGGGCAAATCCTTTAACCTCTCAATTCCCCCAGGAAATTTTCTAAGATTGCAAATTATAGGCACCTGTATCAATGGAGAGAATGCCTACAACGGGAATAGATATCCCCTTAAGGTACTATGTTCCCATTAATTCAAGAGTTCTTAACTTGGAGTTTGTCAACTTTAAAAATGTTTTTTTATAATTATATTTCAATATAATTGGTTTCCTTTGGAATTAAATGTATTTTATTTTAATCATTTAGAAACATTATTCTAATAAATGGCGTATATTCTTCATAGGACTTCTAGAAGGGTCCATGACACTAAAAAGATTAAATGCAAAGGCTAATAAGCTAAATGCAAAAGTGATAAAGCAAGGCTAGATTACCACTTATAAGGATACTCAAGAAGAGAACTAAGGGAGGTTGGACTAAGTGAACTCCAAATTAGCTTCCAGTTCTGAGATTATTCTATCAGAAAAATTCTATCTCAAAGATAAAGAGCTATCTGTGATTTTAGAAGACATGGACATGGACAGCTTATATTTAAAGCTGTTGGAATTAGACAGAATTCACACACTATTCAGAAACTTGACATAATTGAATACCTAGAAAAATAGATATTTCACAGAAGAAGCCAATTATGACTAAACGCATTAAAATAAAACTCTTAACCAAGTGTCTGGTTAAGACACTTAAGTTGCTGGCATTCTGGCATGAAAAGTTTAAAATCTCATTCAATCATTTAAGAGAAATCGTTAGTTCCAACATATTTGAGATGCTTAAAATTATATATGATCATTGTGAATCCATGTGGAGTTTGGGAATTGTCCATATTCATTATATCTTTTTTACACTACTCAAAAGATTAAAAAGATATCTTTTGTTTGGTGCTGTTCCACTGCCCAACCATTCACTTCTTCATATATTCTGCCGTTTTAATAATCCATTTCCTTGATTTCCCTAAATACTCAAAATATTACTTTCTATTGTGCCATATAATCCTTACAGGAGGATCTCTATTGACAAGGATCAGCTACAGTAACTATAGCCAGGAACTATGACTTATCCCTCCTAGGGACTTGATGAATATGCACTGAATTCTAATTCAAAGTAAAAAGTCAACAGTTGGATAAATTTTTATTAAGTGCCTATTGTGTACAAGACCAAATGCTGAGGATCTAACAATAGGAAACAGTTCTTTCAATCAAGAAGCTTACAACCTAATAGTGGGTAAATATAAATCATGCTACAAGGCAGAATTATAATAATTGCAAAGGAGACATTCAAAGTTTTATGAGAAATTTGTCAATGGAATATCATTCATACCTGGGGACACTAGAGAAGATTTCATGGAGGAGTTGGCCCCTAAATTGAGTCTTGAAAGGAGGGAATACCTAAATCATAATTCTTCATTTCCACTAAGTAATTTCTCTATCAATTAGATATGGGTAACAGTATAGTTGGATTTAAAAAGAATGTTTTCCTAAATGAAAATTACAGATACAGAAGACTCAACTGGTTGCTACATAAATTTGAATATACTGTGGGATAAACTATGTCCCTAAAACAAAACTTTCTTCAGCAAAAGCCTGATAGCATATGATTAATCTGAGAGGTGGGTGGTAATTTAAATAGTAATTTAAAATCAAGCAAATATAAATGGGTTCTACCATTCTGAGCAAGATAATGTTCACCAATAAAGTTGGATGAAACTTCAAAAAATGTCCAGGGCAAACTTTGAAAGCTGTTAGTTGGTTTTCCCTGGATATTCATTTTCCAAATGTGTCTACTGGAAGAGACACAGTTAAGTGGTTAGAGTGATGAGGCAGGGATCTGAGAATTCAAGTTCTTCCCTTGTTAGCCCTCTGAGGTTTTGAGACAATCACTTAACCCTCATCTGTAAACTGGGGCAATGAACCTCCAGTCTTTGCCAGAGTGTTAAGAGAATTAAGTACTAAAAGCCACCAAAGATAAAAAGTGCTATTTTAATACAAGGTGTCATCTATAATATAAAAATAATTATCTTTTGGTGGTACCGTGATTAACAAAGAATGCTCAGGTGTGTTGGTATCAACAGGGTAACAATAGATATGAGTCAGAGTCATTTTTCACCTTGTCAGAGGAGCATAAGTAATTGCATTCGGGCACATATTACCGAACCACAAGAGAATGTCTTTGATTGTTGAAGTCAATATTTATTCATCCTTATAATTCAACAGAGACCTAGACCAATTGCTTAGTAATGGTTTCAGAGTAAATTCTGCAGCTCTAGTTGGTTCCACGTAATCATTTTCTATGAATAATAAAAATTATGTGGAGATATGTGGCCCTACACCATATCCCTCCCAGGTCCATATTCTCACCTCACTTTCTTTGGTATGTTTATCATGTCAATTTATATCTTTAATGTACTTGAGGACATCTAGGGTTTAATGACTATTTCTTTTAATTTGTGAATAACCTTAGAACAGGCCAATGACACTGGATGATTTATCATTATTGCTATTATTAATTATTATTATTACCTACTCACAAGACTTTTTCATGTGTAAATGAAGTATATCTTTTTAGTGTTACCATCTTTGTAGCTATGAGAGTTGTTTTTATCCAGTCACCTCAGTATGTTATGACAAAACACTTCATATTTGTTGTGAAGCATTTCCTTTAAATAACTGCTTGCCTAGTGTTTTTCAAAATTTTATTTTATTTATTTTTAGGTCAATATAGAAGTTTGCCCCCAAGCTACTATACAGATATAGCAGCTTCAAATAACAAATCTCAAATATTTCTCCAGTTATAAAACAAATAAATGGGTCACAGTACAAGTAGGGGGGAATACTCAAAATAAAAGCAGAAGAGAACTGGTGAGTGAGCCAGGGAAATTCCTGCTGCCAACATGATAAACAGTATGCGTAGCCAGTTCAAACCTCTGCCTTTCCAAGTCTCTGGTGATTTGTGCACGGGATTACTTCTTACACAAGGCAGGTGTTACTTCTTACACAAGTATAGCCTTAGGGGGGAAAGTTGGATAAATTGGAAGATATATTACATCTTATCAGAACTCAAAGGTCCTATTTCATTTCAGAATCCACACCTTACTAAATGAAATGCCCAGGGGATGAAAGTGAAAAAGCACCTTCTAGCAAGAGGAAGTAGGCCAATTCTACCTTGGTCTCTCCTCTCATACACTGAGAAGGGTTGTCCTCATTAAAAATTTCTCCTTCCCAACTCTTCTCTCTCCTTCTCTCTACCTTGCCTCCCAACTTTATCCCATAGTATCTGACACAATGAACATAACAGAGTAATAGAAATTGGAATTCCTGGAGGTACACATTTCCAAACTTTCTGCATTTTCTTAAAGAAAATTGCTATGTGCCAATTAAAATGAGTACAATCTCTACTGCAGTAGATTGTCAGAGAGAATCCTAAAGCGGATACTCTCTACTTTCTTTGCCCAGTATGGTGCTAGAGTACCCAAATAAAATACCCAGGGAAATGTATTTTTAGCATTTCTTTTAATAGAAAGATTTTTTTCTTTGAATTATGAGGTTATATGTTATAAAAAGATAACTTTTAATGTTTATATTGAACTTTAAATTCTATTTTAATGTGGTGATTATTATTCTTAATTCAGTTGGAGGTATTCTGTGAAATAACTATTCATAGTAGTATAAAGATAAAATGACTCAATAATTGATTGGTAACTACCATGTGATGATAGAATGATTACGTACCCTGTGGATTATATAGTCCTGATAACTGACATTGTTTAGGAAAGCTAAGAAACGAATATATAATTTATAGTTATCAGATTTCAAGGCCAAATACCCACTTAAGTGTCCTTTTATTACATGACCCTGTCTTATCATTAGATACCATTAGATAGTAACCATATTATTAGAGATGATTCTTAATCTAGGACTAAAGTCTACCAATTAAGCATAGCATCTAATATAACCAGTTCTTAGAGTGTCCCTTCCTTGCTATGCAGTGAATTGTCTCTTTGCAACCTATCTCACAATGCAGTGGTTCAGGATCTTACTAAAAAAATGAAATGAATATTTAATTAAAACTCACTTTTATAACTTGATCTTTCACTTGAAAGCCTTTTTTTTAACTGGGATTTACCATTTGGGAACATGCCTCCTCCTGAGTAGTAACTTTCTGATGTTGCATATTTGTTTCTGCAGACCACGACACTAATTGGCCTTTTGAAGACAGCTAGGCTTCTGCGATTGGTGAGAGTGGCACGGAAATTGGACCGATATTCTGAATATGGTGCTGCTGTTCTCATGCTTCTCATGTGCATATTTGCGCTAATTGCACATTGGTTGGCTTGCATTTGGTATGCCATTGGCAATGTAGAAAGACCTTACCTGATTGACAAAATTGGATGGTTGGATACCTTAGGACAACAAATTGGAAAACGTTACAATCAAAGTGATGCAAGCTCTGGACCATCCATTAAAGACAAATACGTTACAGCCCTTTACTTTACCTTCAGCAGTTTAACAAGTGTAGGATTCGGGAATGTGTCTCCTAACACCAATTCGGAGAAAATCTTTTCCATTTGTGTCATGTTGATTGGCTGTAAGTAAAACTTCTGTCTGATTACCAAATAGAATGAATATATTAATAATTCTAGGATGTTTGTGGTGGATAAAGGGGGAGGGAAGATAAGTGAGGAAAATCGTGGGCATATGGAACATTATCAGATGTTTTGTTCTATGGGATCTGGCTTATTCCAAAGCAGATGCTATAAAAGCAATCAAAGGATGTTAGGACCGAAGCATACCACCAGAATGAAGTTGGAATTACATTACTCTTAGGATTCTAAAATGCAATAGTTTGAAGTGGTGTTCTTTATTACTGCTAGAGACTTTTTTTCAGGAAGTATTTCCTTCTCAGGTAGAGGCTTGTTTGAATGCAAAAGACAATCTCATGATTCCATTTTTGCAGAGGTATAAGACTTTTTCCTTAGGCATTGAATGATGGATCATCTGCTTGTGTCATTGCACTAAAAGTCGGAGATGGGAGAGAGTGGGGATAACCATAGTTGTAGCGGACTAATATAATGGCCCTCAGTTTTGAACCCCTTTAGCATCCTTTGAGGTGAAAAATCCTGTGAGTTCACATTTCAGAACCACTAAAGGGAGAGTGTTACTACAAGACAATAGTTTAAAAATATCAACTTGGATTGCCAACTAAATTCAAATACTTGACTTTCAATTTTTAAAATATTGAATTTTGAAAAATACTTCTATAAGTCCCATTTATCCTAAATGTGTTTCTTGACCAGGTTGTTGACCAGTTTATTTTAGATACATTTCTTATATGAATGTGTATATAAGTGCTTTAAACCCTGAACATCCAGACATTTGCATAACTAAATAAACAAGCCTTTAAATAACTTATTGATCCTGATCCCAAAGCAAAAATTTGACTTTAAACACAGATTTTGCATTGCATTCTAAAGTTTTATGAGCATAGGCCCTACTGGATGAAGTAAAAATGTCGTTCCTAAAGAGGTGGTTCCTCTCACAGAAAACTTTCTTTCCCCCAATTCTATGAAGTATATCAATAAACAGAAGTTTATGCCAGTTACTAGTTGAAATTGCTCTTGTAAAATACATGCATAATACCCACAGATGGTTGGAGAGAACAAGGAGTTTGTCTTTAACCAATTCCCTGCCTTGTAAAGAAAAGCCAAAAAGGACAAACTGTTGAATTAGAAACCACATTTTTCTAAAATAAAGATATAAAAAATATAAAGCCCTGGAATTTGTCCTCTCTATAGTCATACAAAGTAGAGTTGTCAAGGGAACACAAGCATTAATCAAATCAGTATTAACAAAGAACAGAATGTGTTTATTGATTCAAAGTACTATAAAAAAGCAATTGTTAAACATAATTTCTTGACATTCTGGCTTGCTTGAAATATGTATCCCTGTCTTTCCTCTAAATATTTGTGCTTTCTTCAGACCATCAAAGAGTAATAAATAGGAGCAGCTTAACATTTTAAAGGAGTGAGTATAAACGGAAAAGCAAAAAAATAAAGTCAATCAGTTATGTTTGGGACAGACCAACCAACCAAGAGTTGTTGTCCTTATTAGAAACTATCACTTAGATCAGAAAAAAGTATTGAGAATTGGGGGCTTAGCCAAGTGATGGTGGTGATGGTGATGATGATGATGATGATAGGAATAACAAAATTTATATAGTGCTTGCCGTGTGCCAGACACTGTGCTAAGCACTTTAGAAACATTATCTCCTTTGATCCTCACAACAACCGTAGTACAGAGATGCTATTACTATTTCCATTTTACAGTTCAGAATAATGAGGCAAACAGAGTTCAAGTTACTTGCTCAGAATCACACAATTAGTAAAAGTCTAAGGCCAAATTTGAACTCAAATCTTCTTGACTCCAGGCCCAGCATCCTATCCATTTTGCCACTTAGCTTCCTTGATAAATAATTGCCTCAATAATAAATTATATTTGTGATAATTTTATTTAATCAGGCAAATTGTTGGGGCTTTATAGTCCCTTTTGAAGAACTAAGCTCCCTACTCTTTAGGGTCATCTAAAGACTGGACCTATGATTTCATTTGAAATAGAGAAATCCCAGGAGAGGAAATTCCTTCTATCAGTGCAGACGAGCACCTTCTCAGTAATTTATTACGTTAGAGAATTCCCCAGAGGACTAAGTGATTTATCCAGTTTCCCACAGCCAGTATGAGCCAAAGGGGAAGCTTGACCTCAGCTCTTCCTGGCTCTAAGGCATTCTCTATCTACTAAGGCATGCTACCTCTCTTCTCAACTCTTATTAATGATAAATAAACCAAACTTTAGAATAAGTAGATACTTGATATTACTTTTCTCCTAACAAATCTCCCTGACTATACTCTCTACCAAATCTAATCCATTCTACATACTCTGATTATGTTACTCCTCTGACCAAAAATCTTTAGTGATTTCCCACTGTCTACTGAATTAGGTCAAAACTTTTTTTCTATCATTCAATGCTTTCTGCAATATAGCGCCAGACTACTTTTCCAAGATTATTTTAAAATAATTTCTTTCACATAGTCTATTCTTAAGCCAAACTGGGCTGTTCACTGTAACTCTTTGCTTTCTGGCTAGCACTCTCTGTCAAATTGTTTCTGATACCTAGATTCCCCTATTTCCTCCTGTTGAAATCTAAATCCTCCTTAAAAGTCCAGTCCAAATGATGTCTTCAATGAAGCCTTCCCTATTCCATCCCTTCATTTCAACTGGGAAATCTAATCTCTTTGAACTCTCATAGCACTTTGTAATCCTTATAGGCCTACAATATTCTATTTTGTTTTATAGTTAATGGCATTTTCTCTCCCCTACTGGGTTGTAAACTGCTTACAAGGCCAATGATTTGTCTGGCTTATTTTTATATCCCCTTTACTGCTTAGCATGCATTTAATAAACATTTTGCAAAGTGCTTTGCTTTTCTCCAGCTAAATATTCTAGTAGATCTGTAATCTTATCAATGTGGATATTGCTTCCAACAAAGAAGAAACAAATCATCTATATCATCTCATCCTATGTGACTCTTATGTATTAGCCCTCCTATATGTGCTTCATGATCAGTCCACTGAAATTCTCTCTAGCTCTCTTGACATTACATAGGTTCCAGTGTAGCACATGGGCAATTCATTTGTTTACCTTGACTCTTACTTTATTATATAGATGACCCACCTCCTTTTCCAGTCGTATATCCCTTTGGTGATATATATTACTCTGTTTTTTGCTTGCAATTCAATGTTTATAATAATCTTCAGTATAGTTGTACTCACCAATGCCTTTGACTAAGCTGCAAATTTTGATTCCACAAATATTCTGATTTTCTATTATTAGTTGCCTTCACCAGCAGAATATTGATATTAAAAAAGATGAGCATTTGTTTCAGGAAGAAGCTTGCAGTCATTAAAAACTGCACGGAATTTTCTAAACACACTCTAGCCCACTGTCTATATCTTATATAATTCTAGGCCTTGTTCATTATTCTTTTATATTATCTAACCCATATATGCAGCTAAATCAACTCTAAAAGCAGCAAATCTAATTGAACTACATTTTTCATCCGCTTAGTTTTTCCTATTTTACTAGTTAGTCCAGTCTCTTTTGAATGATTATGATCCTCAGTTAGGAGATTCTGCAGTGTTCTAGGACTTGATTGCATTACCACAATGGCATCCACTAACAGTAGCATCTGGACAGTTTGACCAGATGACCAGGGAATCTCCCAATTAGATACTCCTCTGGACATACTCCATGATAAAAGCATCATTGTATGGTGCATATTTCCTTGTTTTATGCCCCAATTGCTACTAACAATCAAAATATCACCAGTTATTTATGTTGTTGCATATATCAAGGAATCTTTTGTAGTCTTTCCTAACATAAGCAAAAAAGATAACTTATTAAAGAGCCTTTAATCCTGAATTTTTTCTACCAAGTCCATTTTTTTTTTCAACAAATAAGAAGCACAGTGGAATCTTATATTCTCTATATATACTTCTATCAATCATATGACTGTAAAACTAGTCTACTCTAAAATATGGTTTGTAACAACATGTGTATTCCATTTTCACTTTCTATTCAAGGATGCCCATGAAACATACGTAAATCATTCTCATATTTTGTATAGATGAGAAAATAGGCCCATGAATTAGTAGTAACTGCTAATTCCTTGATCAATTCTTTTCAATAATAATAACATCTATAGTTGCTCCGTCAAAATTGACCAGTTTCTTTCCCTCCTTCAGATAATTAGGAAAGTCATTCCTTCAACTCCCTCAACATTGTATTCATTCCTTTCTGTGTACTTAGTCTGATCTTGCTGCCCTTCTCAGTTTTTTTGTTTCTTTGATATTTAGTGGAATTAAATTTTGCTTCTTACTGTACCACTTTGGTGACCATAACAGAGTCTAAATATAGTGGATCACAGGCTCATAGGATGTCGAGTTGGAAGAGATTTTGAGGTCATCTAAGCTAAACCTTCATTTGCAGATGAGGAAACTGAGGCCTATAGATGATGTGATTTCCTAAAGTCATACAAGTATTGATAGAGCTAGTACTCAAATTTAATTCCTCTGTTTCTAAATCTAAGGTTCACTGCTATGATGCAAAAAAAAAAAACCTTCCAGCTTCTATGGGAGAAAGTTTTAGGAGAAAAGAACTAGAGCCAAATGAGTAGGAAACAAAATATCCAATTGATTTTGAGGGATTTAGAGCCTTGTGAAAAAAGCCAGAGATTGAATCTGAGCAGAAGTCTGGCTCAATTTAGGGAAAAGCTACATGAGAACAACTTGAACTGAAGGTGGAGAAGAACTCAATATTGAGCAAGGTTCATTCTGAAAGAAATAAAAAAAGATTGAGTAGTAAAGGCATGAAGAGAAGAATTCAAGAGGGAAGAGCAGGTCATTGGCAAAGCAAGGTAAGGTAAATAAGCGTAGGGGTTCCATGAGCTACAGTTGATCGCTCAGAATCTAAAGGTTCAAACCAACAATCCATCTAATAAAAAAATTCATATACTCGCAGGTAAAAGCAGTTCCCAAGGCAGTTAAAGTAATAGCTCCCTGCAAGGAAATATATCCTCAGATGTAAGCAGTTCATGAAAATGAAAGCAAGTAAAAGCCTTCAGCAAAGAAATTAATAGCAGTTGTCAATGAGAAACTGCATTTATATTCTTCTTGCCTAAAGGACCCACAGTTGAATCTCAGATCAATCCGTCTGGAGGCAAAGTCACAATTCAAGCTTCCCCAAGACTACATCATGGCTTCTTTGCTCACGATATTCCTAACTGGTGTCATGGGGGGGGGGGGGGGAAGTGTTAACTCATGCCTCCCCAATTCCACTAGTACCCTGATCCAGGAAAATCAGAAAAGGTAAATAAAACAAGTAGATGAATTGTTAAGCAAAATAAATTATTGAATACAAAGCTAATGAGAAAAGGAGAAAAAAAAGTTACAGATATAGTTGTCTAAGTATTGTTGAGGGGAAGGAAAGCAATTTATTTTGGCTGTCAAGTTATTTAGTGGTGCCAAAGATATAGAAGTATTAAGGAGGTATTTAGGAAGAGATACACTCATAAGCAATTCAAAAAACAAGGTCCAGAATCTAAATCAGTATGGAAAGTAGGCAGAATTATGTAGTTCCTTGCATTTTCAGTGGAATATTTGAATTTCTGCCACTGTCTCAAGTAACTGTTATGTTCAAAGTATAGGTGGGTTTCCATCCCAGAAGAGAAAGTAAAGGAACTCAAGGAATCCCTTTCATACTCTCAGTAATCAAGGATAATGAAATATTCCTAAAAAGAAATCTGAAGTAAGGCTACAATGGGAGAAAAAGGATATTAAGTGACTGAGGACAAATCTGACTTCTGTCAGGAGGTTGAAGAAAATCTTGGAAGAATGTCATCCAGAGGACAAAAGAAAGAAACACAATTATACAGTTGGAACTTTCAAAAAAAACTCTCTAATTTGAGAGTCTTTCTGAAGAGGAAGGAGCTGCCTCTTCTGAAGAAGTAGCAAATGCTTGGCCTCCAAAGACTGACAAAGTAGAAACACAGAAGCTATCAAGTAAGCAATCATCTAATAAGTGTCAGAAGAAGAAGAGAAACAGCAATGGTAGTTGGTAAATTCCTCGTCAGAGATACTGTAGTTATTTGAAGACTTGGGAACGATACTAGAGAAGATATATTATCTTCCTTGGTCATATACCCAAGATGTATCAAAGATCCTCCAATGACTCATCAAAACAGTTCTCATGATTCATGTGGACACAAACAATTCTGCCAGAAAGGAACCTGCAAAGCGTCACCATAGATTATAAAGTCTTGGCCAAAAAACGGATCATAATAGCTCATATTATCTTTCTCTCCCTGTTGCTTATTGAAGGTAAGGGAGGGGAAGGAAAAATTGAAATTGGGGAAGAACAACCAGCAACTAAGAAGATATCTGAGAATAGGATTTGAATTTCCAAACCTTGACTTTAACCTGTTCAGTAATGATAGATTCCCTATCAGGTTGGAATTTACTTAACAAAGACTGGCAAATATGTATTTACTTAATATCTTGCTAATTTATTTAGGAAGTGCTTAAACTAAAAAGTATGAAAGAGACAACAGGCTAGGCATATTCATTAAAATAGATACCACAGACCAAAGGAAAAATAGTAGTTGAGACACCCATAATTTCACAAAAGTCTAAAAGAGGAACCAGTGGTAAAGTAATATCTATATACAAGTTCCCAAAGTTTAGGTAAGAAGAAACATAAAATACAGATCCTAACATGAGGAGATAAATTTGACTAAGTGGGTGCCACTGGGGCTTGAAGAAATTCACTGGATTACTGGATTATGACTGAATAGATATGCTTTATTCAAAAGAAATAGGATGGGTAAAAAGTGATAATGGTGGGAGTGGGTTGAGGAATAATATTCTGAAATACTCATGAGTAAATGCAAGAACCAAAGTGAAGAATCATGGTCGGAAGTATTTGGGTAAAACTTAATGGAAGAAAAAAATAAGTTACTTTATTACTGATGTGTACTATAAATGTCTTAGGAAGAGGAAATGGATAAAGAGTATAGGAAACAGATCACAAGCCTAGTACAAAGTGATGATATAATAGTGATAAGGGTAGAGAGAAGTCTTCAATTTTCCTGGTCTCCTGGAATTTCCTCTGTCAAAAGAATAGTAACTCAAAGCTTCTTAACTTACCTTACTGATAATTTCATCCTTTCCTAACGGAAGAAAATTCTGTTTGGGATCTGATTTCTAACAGGGCAAAGCCATTTCTGGGGTGGAAATGGCAGGAAATTGGTAGTGAGGAGAAAAGAGAATAACTACTCCTTCCTAGAGTTTGTGATTAAGAAGGAGATGGAAGCTGGACTGGGACTTTATTCTAGTTTTTGAGATCAAAGAATTTAGCTGAAGATGAGATCCCATGGGCTAAAATTCTGCATGGAAAGTTATTCCGGAAGGGATCCATAGGGAATCCACTGACCAACTTAGCTTTTTTTTTCCCAAGATACATATAGAAAGTGGAAAGAAGTGCATATAATGACAAAGAATACAAAAAAAAAAATAGGGATTATTGATAGTATGTAAAAACTACTGAGTGCTAAACATTAGAATAAGCTAAGGATGGTTTTGAAAAGTCAAGAACAAAAATGGGCCATTTAATATTTGGCAAAGGAGGAGAATCAATAAAGGGAAAAGACCAATACTTAAAGCAGATGAAACAATAACTGACAAATTCTAAAATGAATCATTAAAAAGATAGTGATTACAAGTGGTACTGATGGGGTACTTGAGTGCTTATGCTTGGACCCCAGTTTCAAAATCATTTTTCTCCCTAGCCTCAAAACACTATCCCTGACAGTATTCTCCCCAGTCCAAGGACACTATGCCTAACAGTAATTCATAAGTGGACCCCAGTAAGACAAATTACCTTTTCCTGCAATAACTCATGAGTGGGCCCCAGTAAAACAAACTAACATTCGCCATCACAAGAAAAAGTTGACCTCCGAAGAAATTCTCTTGTAAAAATAGGACTGTCTTGTAAACATAGAATTATCATGAATTGTTTCCCAAAGTTATCATATTCAATCCAGAGTTCAAGCTATAGACATCAACTCTCAAATCTATCTTGCTATGGACAAAACAGACCAAAACTACACTCCTGAGAAACCCTTTCCCCTAATTTCCAATAGTGAATGGCCCATGTGACCAGGTTGTAAATTATCACCTAATTAGCATGTCTGTCAGATAATCCACTATTTCTCCTACATAAGCTTTAGCATCATTCCTGTTAAGTTACAAGTTCCTTAAAAGGAAGGCAAGTTCCTTTGCCACCTTGACTTAAAAAAATGTTTGGTCCGTGAATTCATTCCAGTTGACCCTGTCCAGTACTCTGATTTTTTTTTTGGGGGGGAGGGGGGTTCCTGAACCCATTAAGCTGCATTATTTCTTTGGTACAAAGAGTCAGTATGCTTTCATCAAGAACAGGTAATTCTAACTTCATATCCTTTTTTGAGGGTTTGTTAACTAGTATATCCCATTTCTACCTTCCAATATTGACTGGCAAGAGTATCGAACTAAATCTAATAAGATTAAAATAAATAGGGATAAATGTCAATCCATAAGCTTTGGTTCAAAGAAATCAGCTTCACAGGTGCAAAATGTGAGAAACAAAGTAAAAGACCTGTTTAACTGAAAAACATTTGGGGATTTAATGGACTGAAAGCTCAATAGGACTCAGCATTGCAATGTGGCTCCATTTAATAAAACTAATTTCATCTTGAGTCAAATTTTTAAAAATATAACTTCCAGGAATAAGATAGTAATCATCCCACTACACTTCTGCCTGGTTAGAACACTTCCTGAATATTATGTTCAGTTCCAGGCACCAAGGTTTAGGTGAAATGTTGACAAACTAAAGATCATCCAAAGGAGAGCAACCATGATAGTGAAGGGCCTTGAGTCTTTGTCATAATAGGATCCACTGAAAGGAATGAGTATTTTCAGGCTAGAGAGAAGAACTCAGAGAGAATCACCTTCCCTCAGCAAAAAAGCAAAATAAAACCCAAAAAAAAGCCCTTCAATTATTTGAAGGGTTACCATAGAGAAGAGGGAATAGATTTGCTCTTTTTGTCCACCACGGATAAGACTTAAAAGCAGAGACAAATTTAGACTTGGTTGGGAATTATGTGTGTGTGTGTGTGTGTGTGTGTGTGTCTGTGTCTTCCTGACCTCAGCAGGTCATGAGTTTCTCCTTTATGGGAGTCTTTAAAAAGAGTTTGTATAACTATTTGTCAGTTGCACTGTACTCGGGATTCCTTTTTAAGGAGTGATAGTTTGGATTAGATGACCATTGATGTCCCTTCCAATTTGAACAGTCTGTGATTCCATTATTATCTGTCATTTGGTTTTCTTAATGTGTGGATGTTTACATTTAGAGAAAGAACATACAGTGTATCCCAAGAGTCAGTGCAGTTTAAAACTTTAGTAGCTTAAAATTATAGTAAGGCTTTCAGGATACCGTGTTCATTTTAAAATATTCCTTATGGCTTAAGTTTTTTTTTTTTAAATCCATAACAAGAGAGTACTACTTTAAAATAAAGTTTTTAATTAAATTTTATTTTTTTTCATTTTAGATATTTTTTCTCTTCCTCCTACTTCCCCACCAAATGGGGGAAAAAAATAAACCTTTAGAACAAATTTGCATAATTAAGCAAAAAAAAAATTTCATCTTGGTCATTTTCCAAAAATGTTTCTCATTCTTCATATTTACTCCATCAACTTTCTATCAAGTAGTGGATAGCATTCTTCATTATCAGACCTATAAAATAATGGCTGATCATTGATTCCATTGGTCAGAATTCTTTAAAAAGTTGTTTATTTTATAAACCTTTCTACATTTCTCTAAAAGTAAGCTAAAGTTTTAAAGATAAATTTTTTAAAAACTATGGGTCCATGCAACTTTCACCAGCTTGTAACATATGAATTGCCACAACAATCCTACCATCCCATACCAATGCTGGAAGCAATACAATCTTGAAGACATTGAGAGACTTTTGATATGGCTTCCTACACATTTTCAACCTTCCCCATGTCCACTTTTACATTAAAGTCACCATTTATTAAAGTATATTTGGCTTTAATTAGGAATTCTTCGAAGATTTTCTCCATCATTTCATCCACTGTGACAGAGTTAAGCACAGAAGCTAAAATTATCTTCTTTATGCTCACCCTGGGCACTGTAGGTGAGATGGGCATATTTATTGTGAAGTGATCTTCTTGGTTTTGGACCAAAAAACCAGTTCCATCAATTTCTGTATTTTTCTAAAAATAACCTATAAACTATCATTCCATTTTGCTGCTGTTTGCTTATATCTTCTGACTTCACTAAAAGCAAGAATATAATTACTGATATGATTCAACTCCTATAAAAATATGTCAGATTGTTGGTCATTGGCTAAGGAGCTCACAATTAGAGCATCAAGTTGTTAATGTTTAGAGATGGTCTAAAAACCATGTTTCTTAGCACCTTCCGCACCCTTTTCCTCCACTATTCAATAATCACTGAAGAAGTGGAAAAAGTCTACAAAGTCTGAGTGCCATTTTGTCTTTTATTTTCTTTCATGCATTGCCATGGTCTAAGAATTCATCCCTAGGAGAGAGCCTATAGGTAATAACTGTCATTAGATGCAGCTAATCCTTGAAAAATAGGGATCGTATTTAATTCTTCTCAAGCCTGGTAGAACTTGCCTGATAGAACATGCGCTACTGGCATGCCCTTTAAAAACCTGAGTCACCACCATACCATGATGAGTCATTAAAGTAAGATGTTAACTGGATGTATATGCATGTAGGTTATTCAAAGACTCATCTACCATCCATAAGAAAGCAACTCTGTAATCTTAGATACATCAGGAAGTCTAGAAAACCATGGAAGGGATTCAAAGATCTTTAAATATTTAATTAACAACATGGACACAAAATACTAATTTGATTATTCTTATGTAATAATGATGACAAAACACTTATATAGTACCTTAGAACTTACAAAATGCTTTCATCACAAAAACCCTATGGAATAAGTAGCCCATCAATTACTCTCCCCATTTGAAGAGGAAATATCTCATCAAGGTTAAATGAATTACCCAAAGTCTTATAGCTACTGAATGGCAGAGTAAGGATTTGAACTCAACTCTGTTCTTTTCATGGTGCCACACTCTCTGCATTGCTATAAGTTGGCTAAAACATATCAATTTAATTCAACAGCTTTTGCACTTATTCTTCTTCATGGCCTTGATACTAAGGCCTTGATACTAAATACTAAGCAGCTCCTTTTCTTTTTGTTCTATCTAAAGAGAGAGAAATAGATGTTATTTAATCACTATATTTTTAAGTCATAAGATTGACTCTCCTTTCAGAGATTCTTTTGTAGCTATTTTAGGGATTGACATATCTATTCCCCCTAATTTAGATTTTTGCCAGGGTGTTGATGGGTGCGAAACATTTGTTTGTGGCCCAAACTTTTTATGGTTTGCTTCTATCTGATGGGAATAGAAAGTCACAAATATAATGTTTATTTGAAATGAAATAAAGTATTTTTTTCAAATTTTCCTTTGATGTGTAATGATATCATTTTAGTTGAAAACATAATTGAATCAGCCTAACTTAATCTTCATTAGGTAAGTTCTTAGATAGAAACTTCTGGAATATTACTTAATCTTGATTAAGTAAATACTTGGCTAGGACCTTCTAGAATATCCCTCTATTCTAGAGTATTATCTAGGATGAGACACGTACATAAGTATATTCTCTTTGGGTTCAGGAAACATACACATCGTACAAATGTACTTTATTCACAGGAGGCACCTAAGGCATAAAGCAAGCTATTTTCTTGGACTGCTTTGTCCTTACAGCCCAAGGCTTTGTTTATTCATACATGCTCTTCTTAGCCTCTTCCCCCTAAAAAGAAAAATGTGTTCCAGTCATCACTGTTAGCATATATCCCTGACTGATAATAACACCATCAAAATGGGCTTCGTCCACCTTACCTACCATCTCTAACATCTGAATGCTATTTCAACCTTTACCCCTTCAAATAAAACCAAACAAAAGTCCTCTTTTGAGATATTACAGCTAGTTGCCATTTATGGCAATCAAGCAACATTCCTGATATTCAGATGTTGTACCTAACTGTGGATAGAAGAACGTGAAAGTCCAAGAAGAAGTAATAGTAGTAGTAGGAGCAGTAGAAGGAAGAGTTAAAGGAGGAGGAGGAGGAGGAAGAGCAGGAGTAGTGGTGGTGGTGGTAGTAGTAGTAATAATCATACATGTGCACACACAAACAATATCTTGTATACATTATCCTATTTGACCTAGACAAATATTAATGTTGTTTAAAACCTACCATCAAAAAACCATCAAAATTAAAATGTGATTTGAAGGGGAAAATTGATTATTTAGTTGAATCTTTAAAATATTCTATACTATTTAATTATTCCTATGCTAGTTTCCTACCACCACCGCTATCTCTACATACATACTTCCATACCTACCAATGTCTCTACATATATATTATTGTTCCATTGTGTTCAAGAACCCCACCAACCTGAAAAAAGTTAACTTACCTTTCATATGCCTAATCTGCTTTTAAAGACTAATGGTCAAGAATTTGACAGGTCATCCATGATAAGGAGGACTTTAATTTGAAGTACCAAACTTTGTTTTAGCATTGCCTACAAATGATAACTAAGTTAGCAAAGCACACGATAAGGTTTGTTTTTACGAAAGAAATATGGTTAAGTTACTAGTAATGATAGCTCAAGATGGAAACTGCAACTTAAATGATATATCAGAGTAAGAAACACTTTTATAGTTTTTTTTCCAATGAAAGAAAAACCATTATCATTGTCCTAAGCCAAAAATAACTCTGTTTCTCATGGAGAAATGTCTTAAAACACATTTTAATAGACCCAGAATCCAGATTTAAAGTCAGTTAATAGTTGTTTCATATTTAAAGGAGGCTATTGACTTTCTCAAAATTATTGAGCAAAAATTATGTGTCATTACTAGTCATTTGTATAGCAAGTCCTAAGTAGTTCAAAATATTTCTGTGAGATTTTTTTTAACATTATAAGAATTTTTTTGAAAGAATAGATAGAGAAAAGGAGAAGAGGGTGGGGAATACATTTTGGTTTTCATTTTGTTTAATACAGGTATATTAGAGGTGGGGACGAGGTGGTGTTTGCAGCACAATTAAAAATCCAGAGCATTTGAAAGTTCCAAAGCACCATTTTTATCCAATGATATTTTCCTGATGGTATATCTAAAATATCCAATTAAGGCAATTTTCTAATTTTAAACATAGTAGTGTATTTGTATTCTAGCCCATAAAACCATAATTGGATGTTGTTATTGATAACTACTTGTTGTTGGCAGGTTTTGCATTGTAAATGGTATGGGTAGGTTTTAAACAGCCCCATAGCTCAAGGAGAAATCTTCCATTTAAAAGTTTGATGAGGACCAACTACATTTCTTCTAGAGATTACTATTCAAATGGTAGAATATAAAGGAAAATTGGTTGATGTTTTGATTGTTTTCTTCAAAGAGCTGGTAGTAAATATCTGAGAAGGCCAAAGTCAGCCTATATCATTCAAAGTGCTGGTAATATCAGACATGTTCACAACTTTGGTGATTCTAACTTTGTTTTTTATCTAATCTAGCACTAATGTATGCAAGTATTTTTGGGAATGTATCTGCAATTATCCAAAGACTGTACTCAGGAACTGCCAGGTACCACATGCAGATGCTACGAGTAAAAGAATTCATTCGCTTTCACCAAATTCCTAACCCTCTGCGGCAGCGGCTTGAAGAATATTTCCAGCATGCTTGGACTTACACCAATGGCATTGATATGAATATGGTATGTAGCTCTGTTTTCAAAAGTGAAACATCCATCATTGCAGTCTACAGCTAAAATTTTTTTCGAGTCTCACCAGCTTGAAACCCCCCCTGCTTTTTGTTTTTTCCTCTCTCAAATATTTATTTTCTGCCCTGAAGATAGTCTCTCATTCTCAATTCATGGCATTGCATGGTGCTATATCTAGTTATATTGTGTGGCAAAGGCATTATAACGTGATGCAAACTGATATAACGTTATGTACTAGGGATTCCCTCTTCAGACTTTCAGTGTTCTAGGCAGGATCCAGCAACCCAAGAAAGATCTGGGCCAATGTAAATTAAGATTTGGCAAGTGGACATTATCAGGTTTGGGTAAGGCCAGAATAAATGAGTCCTTATTAAGATAAGAACTAAGGTTACCTAACTTTAAAAGGTAGGATGTTTGGGGAACGCATGGCAAACATTAGGATCCATAGGCATTTCATATACATTCTGTGATGGGAAGTTTAATATTTCCTTTAAGTAGAGTTTTCTTTCTTTGTTTTTTTTTCAGTGCTGATAAGCAATTAACTTATGTGCCCTTATTATTGTACCTACCCGGTTTAATGAATCTTTTCTTTCAAGCAGAAATATGAGTTCTTTCATTCCTTTTAGCCAAAGCACACAAAATAATAACTTGCCATAGCCCACTTCCTATTGCACCACTACTCAAAGGGAAACACAATTAAATATACGCTATACCAATAAGCTTTTGCTTTTATTAGAAGAACATTGCAAGATATGATGCTGATATTCATTTGACTTTGCTGTTTGGACTGATTGAGCACTTAAATAAGTCACCTAGTAAGCCATTGTCTGCAGCATCCTATCCAACTATTATAAAATTATCAAAATTAAGTTATGATCTAATGTGGCCACTATTCCAAAGGTAGTCACTATTTCTAAATATCCTTCCAAAAAGGAAATTTCTAATATTTACAATGGTAGTCCTACCTATTTAAATCAACAAGTTTATGCTTCCTAGATGACCAGTTGCTCAGAGATCTGGAAGCTTGATCATAATACATATCTTTAGGGAAAGAGCAAAGCTTCATAATTATCAGTCAGGGTGCAGAAAACAGTGGGAAGTATTGCCTAATTTGCAAGAATCTTTCATTAATGTACGAATAAATTCCTCACAGCTTGATGCAATCTATATTAATCAGAAATAAGGCCACTGTTGTTCATAAAACACTTTCATTTTTAGAGCTCATCAAATCTGTCCTTATGGATATTAATTAATATATTTCATCGAAAACATTCACTGAACTCTGAGTTATTTCCAATAATCCCAAAGCTCTCTATGAAGAATTCATTTGCTTTTTGATGACTGAATCTTACTGCTAAGGGAACACCTTAATATCACTTGAAAGAATGCTCCCAAATTGATTGATGTTCTCTATTTCAGTAAAAGTTTATTGTTTAACCAAGTTTTCATCATTCAGAAAGTACTGGGGGCTTTCTGCTGTGTAGGATAAAGCAGTATGATTATATGTTTTAACTAAAATCTGCATCACAAAATTTCTTTCCATACTGCTAGTTTATTGCACAATAGTGGAGGAAAAAACTCACTTACTTATGGTATCATTTCTTCTCCCTGTATAATTCTAGTATTGTGACCATTTTGTGAGCACAAGTCTACTTTTGTGACTATTTACTTTTCATTGTTTGAATCTATTACCTATGACTATGGTTTATATACCACTTGCCTAATTGATGATGTACTTATGAAAGATTTATCTCTTTCCTGTCTGCTTCACACCTTAATACACGGAATCACAACACCCACCGGTAAGAGCAGGAGGTATTTATATATAATTTAATTCTCGTGTAAAATGTGGAGAATATCCATGTTATCTGTCAGGTTTAGAGCTTGTTTAATGCTTTCAAATTTTAGTTTTAACTTCTTTTTTTTGCATGATGGAGTGGTAGGCAACACAAGATAGAAATTTCTGGGAGATAAGTACGGGGACAAGGTGGAAAAATAGACACTTAAAGTGAAGAACTGCTTAAGCTAAAAAAAAAAAAAATTAAACAACTTGTTACTCCCCAATACAAATCACATTTCTGTACTCTGCCCCACCCCAATACACACACACACACACACACACACACACACACACTCAACAAAAAATCATGTGTATACGGTTTGCATTAGATAGCTGTCATGAAGAAATGTCACTCTCTCTGGTCATCCTGTATTTTCCTTATGTAGGCACTTTTCTTTTCTATCATCTGCATGCCTATATAACCTGCTGGTGGGCTGTGAGAGCTCTAAACCATGTGCTTAGGAGATTTGCATGTGGTTTTGAGAGCTTGACCTTGCACGAACTTCCTATTTGTACACAGTGTCTGCCTTTTTCATCTCGTGACTGCCAAGTGAGTAAAAATAATCATATGAGATCAATTAGCAAATTCTGAAACATCTGATGTCATATACTTGGTTATTAAACATAATAAGCAAAAAATACTTGTTTAAAAACTTACATTATTATTATATTTATTGGAGAGAAATAAAAGTAGTGAATTTCTTCTGAAACAGTACGTAGGCTGTTAAAAATAATACCTCAGTAACTTGTGAGAATTATTTAATTTAAATTGAGTGAGACAGTAACATAATTTAAATTTAAAGGTTTTAATATTTTTTATATTCCATGAGTAATATTCCTTTTTCTTCAAGGACATTCCATATTACTTCATTTAAGTATAACTTTAATCCATAATTTCTCATAAAACATTTCAGAAAAGCTGGTTTCACTATTAGTCCATATCTAAAAGAAGCATAAGGTTTCTAACTATAATATCTTATGGTTTGTTAACCATACTATATATATATTTAATTGGTCTAAAACAGTCTTTCTTGCCAAAACTTTTGATTGTATAGCAATTAACAAAGAAAAAAAAGATGGAAGAAATATTAAATAATATAATAGGGCCTCCTTTTCCCTCCTAAAAGATCCTTTTCCTATTTAAAAGGACCACTCCTATAATGTCTACAAACTAAAGTTATCCTGGAAACAATTGTTAGTATCCGACTCCATAACCAGAAGATGTTAGCAATTCAATAAGCTCCTTTTTGTGATCAAGGCATCAGGGCCAGCACAGCCAGATGATTGAAGCCTAAAGCTAGTTTCCAAAATTGTGTCAGGAATCTGGTACAGATCATGAGGGTTTTTGTGTCTGGCTCAAGGTTACCCAGGATTTATGACCAGTCACCCATATCTCCATATCTGTTCTGGGATGTTCTTTCCCCACCAGCAATCTGAATAATTGAGAGTTTCTCAAATTAGAAGACATTTTTGGAACTCTGATACTAGTTCAAGGGACTGTTCTGAGTTGAGTCAAAGAATGATTTCCCAGAGACTTGGTCTAAAAAACTCTAAGAACAACCTTTAGTGACTTATATTAATGCTAGCCCCGCAAAATGCTAGGATTGAAACCATTAGTTATGTCAAACCTTTAGTTACTCAGGGTCTTTCCCAACATCATTTATAACTACCCTCAACTGATTAGAGAGGCTTGCTAGATCACATAATAGCCCTGGTCAACCATACATTTTGGACAGAGAAAAAACAAATCCTTCTCTAATTGTTTTGTTGGCTCCATAGAGTAGTTTTCCTAAAATGGATAAAACAGAAGTTTTTAATTAGTTCAATTGTTATAAAGCCACAGCCAACTTCCCAAAAAGCTATATCTGAATTTGCTTTTTTTGCCAGCAAAACTGGTTGAATTAAAGAAAAGAATTTATAAGTGGTGGGTATTCATTTTTCAAAATTTCTCATAATTTCTTGAGATTTGTGAGATCTTCTAGAAGAGTCTACTAAGCCTCTAATTCAATTTTATTTCAATGACTGTTTCTGTTTTCTCCTGAATCAGGATGGCATCCAGTGATACCTTTGCCCCTATCATTCATACTTGGTCTAACCTTATCCAATCAAAGATGTGTTTTTTCCAGTTCTCTGCACACAACTCATTAAAAGGACTCCATGTGTGCTGGACCAGCATTCCCAGATCTACACTGGTCCTGGGGCTGTGTAAGTGGGCTGACAGAGAATGGCAAAATCTTTCAGTCATAGTTTAGAAAAAATTCCCGTCTCCAAAAAACTACGCTCTTATTTCTTATGACGGTTTGGAAGTGACCTGGGATTCACAAAAGCTGTACTAATGGAACTCAAGCTCTGACTAGTTCTACTGTGCTGGAAAAGTTTAGAATATTAGCCTGGTAACAGGTATATTTGCCATCTGAGAACCCATCTAGCTAAATGCAGAGAGACTGATTAACAGTATGTATGCCATAATAATTCATGAAGACTATCTGCTAAGGCACAGAGGGGTCAAGATCCATTTCTGTGGGGAGAGTTCCCACACCTATGAGATCACAGATCCTTGATGTATTGGAGTGAGAAGAAGTTCATTTTACTCCAGTGCTCTCTGAATTTTTTTAAAGTAATGGTTACATATTATAGCATTTTGTCCTATGAAGTATATAGAATGTTTTTCATTTGCTGAAGCAGATAGATATATCCTTGAAAGCATTTCACCTCAAATCAGTAACACACGAAATGAAAAGAAGAGCAAAGGGCGAGATTTGGATACACTGGTCAATATGAGCCAGGAATTCTTTTTTTTTTTTCCTGTAAGGAAGAGCTACTTTCTTAATATACACTGGATAAATTAAAAAACAAAATAAAACATAGTTTTACCCTACACCGAGAAGGATCTATGATTTTGTTGGCTTGACGAGCTCACAGCGGGCCAATTCTTTTCACCAAAGACCGCAGCCAGTCTATAACTTAGATACTTTGTGGGGAGTGCACATAAAAGCACATAGAAATTAAGTGACATCACACAACTAATGAGTGCCAGAGGCAGCATTTGAAACCACATATACCTGATTACAAGCCTATTATCCTAATTATCCACCACTCCAGGAGATGTCTACAGTTTTCCACTATACCAATTCACAGGAATTGTCTGGCTTTATGGGAAGCACACAACAAAATTATTACCATGAGTTCTACCCTTATCAAAGATCTTTTGTTTTATTCAGAGTCTCACATACCTATTGACTAATAGGATGACAATTGTAAGACTCCTGTTGCTTAAGAAAAGATGGCATTTTCCTGGCCTGGGTCATCTAAACTGACACATTTCCATTGAACTTTTTTAAAACCTCTTAATCATTTTAAAGAAGAGAACAATTAATATGATCTGGACTCTTCTGACACTAAGAAAATTTAAAGCATTATAGACCTAGAGCAATTTTAAGTCAAAGATGTACTCACTAAGTCACCTTCAACAAGTCATTCTCACCATCGTCATCATCATTGTCATTGTCAAAAATATTCAGTGCCCATCTGCACCTGGCTCTATGCTGCATGCTGTATAAAATGATGCCAAATGCTCCTTAGCAGTTTTCAAACTAAAAACAAATTCTAGTGGTGACAAACAGATGAAAATTAAAAGTTAGCAACAGAAAAAGAGTAAATGATATTTAAAAACATAGATTTCACATGATAGCCACAGGTTTCTGTGCTTTGTTTCTCTATTTGTAAATTGCAATTAGGAATTATCTCCCTATAGAACCATTAAAATAAAAATTGTCAAAAAATTCTGCTTAGTTCCTTAAAATGAAGAAAATACTCTGGCAGGGTTCCACAAAACTATTTATTCACAAGATTAGCCATTTAAGTTTTAATTTAATTTTAAGGATCCTTGAAGGGACCTCAGATGTCATCTGCTCCAACCCTTTCCTTTTTACAAATGAGGAAACTGAGGCTCAGATAGATTTGGTGACTTGTCTAAGATGACACAGTAAGTGGAAAACTTAGGATTGGAACCAAAGTCCTCCAACTCCAAATCCAGTGCCCTTTCCACTACACCACATTGCCCTAGAAGAAGTATAGGCTTTAAAAACTTTATATTCATGGAACATGGGACCAATTACTTACCATCTTAGTTCAGGATCACACTCTAATCAAGGTAGGCTGAGAACAATATAACTTAATGATTACATGGAGGCATACAGGGTGAAGAAACTACCTTGGATCACTTTTTAAAGGATTTTTTTTTTTTTTTGGCAAAATAATTTTTCTCATGATCTAATCCAAAATACTCAAAGGCCTGTGGCTTATGTTGGAGTAATTTAGGAGAGACAAAAAGTGAACAATTTCCTGCATAACAAAGCTCCATGGAATTGGTAACCAAAACTCCATGCAATCTGCCAAGAAAATTCTTTGTTCCTTAGTTCAGTTCAACAGTTATTAAATGCCTCTTGTGTGCAAAGCCAGGAAGATGCCAAGAGTAAGTAGAGGTTTCTTTAAAAACTAATCGAGTTTCTCCAAGCCCAGCCTTTTTAACAATATTCTTCTGGTGATGCTATAGGACTGCTATATGATTGAGAATTGTGCTATAACTCAGTCTCCTGAAAATTAAAGTTGAGGGCCCTCAAAAGTCAATGAAGATGGGTACATGGTGGATGTGAGCAGGCTGCAAGATGTTGTTGATGAAGAATTATGTAGAATAAATAACATAAAGGATACCATCAAAGAGATTGTTCTGAGGGGGGGGGGGGGGAGGAAGATGTGCCAATAATATAGTAAGAGCAAGAGGCCCATGTAAGGTCAAGAGGCCTAAAAGAAAGTCCCCCGTATATTGCTTAGTTCCCCTAGAAAGGATTTGTGAGATACCAAAGAGGAAAAATCCATTGTTTGTATATGACCACTGAAGGAATTTATTTTGCTTAACTATACATATCTATTAGGAAAATGTGTTCTTTTTTCCCAATGGAACAAGTAGAAGGAAGAGAAATAGTTTTCTGTTAATATTTTTTTAAATTGAGCAGTGGGTGGGGGCATGCCACAAATATGGAATGTTTCATATACTTTCAGATAAGGTCACTGTATCATTGGTTTTATTTGATGGTTTTACTTTGTTACAATAGATATCTCAGGAAGTGGGAATAATCTGTAACTTAATAAGACATATTAAAAAACTTGTAAAAATACTTTTAAAAGGAGCACACAAGAAATGAATAAAAGAAAAGAATCATAAGATAAACAGGCGTGGATGGGTTGTAATATGTATCATCTCTTTACTTCAATGGGTTGACAGGTAGCACAGCAGATACACTCAACTTCCTGAGTTCAAATGTGGTCTCAGGCAATTACTAGCTGTGTGACCCTAGGCAAGTCATTTAACCTTTTTTGCTCAGTTTCCTCATCTGTAAAATAGACTGGAGAAGGAAATGGCAAACTACTTAAGAATCTTTGCCAAGAAAACCCCAAATGGGGTCACAAAGAATCAGTCATTACTGAAAAAAAAACTGAACAACTTCATCTCAATGCTTCAAATTATTAGTGTGGGCACTTTCTCCACCAGTGAAGATTACAACCCCTCTATGTTTAGGAGCTAGTTTCATGAATTTCTGTGGCCGAAATAAATCATCATCTAATGACCAGCTTTCTATTGATTAACATCCAGAACTTAGGTTGGCCCTCTGACGGTAGAGATAGTCCCTCTGTGTGGCCCTTCTTCAAAACCTTTACAGTTTCCTAGATTTTATTAGGGTTAATGACCTAGGAATAAAAGCTTTCTAAAAGCCATCATCATCTCTAAAACACAAAAAAAAGGTTGGGACAGAATTTACATGGAATCATTAGCCCTTGTACAGATATAACTATATATGCTGTTTTCGTTCAGTTGTTTTTTCTTAGCAAGGATACTGGAATGGTTGTCATTTCCTTCTCCAACTCACTTTACCGATGAGGAAACTGAGGTAAAAGGATTAAGTGACTTGCCTACGGTCACATATCTAGTAAGTGTCTGAGGCTGAATTTGAACTCATGAAGATGAGTTTTCCTAATTCCAGACCAAACACTCTGTCCACTGTTTCCAAAGCACTTTATGTACATTATCTCACTAAAGTCTCACAACAACCCTGTGGACCATGTACTTACTGTAGGTTTTAATATCTTCATTTTATAAGTGAGGAAATTTAGTCTGAGAGAGAAAGTGATTTACCCAGGATCACTTAGCTAGAAAGATGTTAGAGGTGGGATTTGAAATCAGATCTTTCTATCTCCAAGTTCATGGTGTCTTTCAATGTTTTGTAACATTCAAAATTAGGTGTATATTACAGTGTAACTCTTCTAGAAAAAAAATATATTTAAAAAGTCATGCCAAGTGAGAAGAGGTAGAAGGGTTTAACATGTGTCAGACTTAATTCATATTATTTTTCTTCCTCTTGTGTTCAAGCCAAATTAACCAATGAGCTGTTGCCCAAAGCGAACAGTCCAGCTCCCATTTCATGTCTTTGCAACATTTCATCTTTTCACC
The DNA here is from genome assembly GCA_028646515.1 of Pseudochirops corinnae. Lineage (NCBI taxonomy): Eukaryota > Metazoa > Chordata > Mammalia > Diprotodontia > Pseudocheiridae > Pseudochirops > Pseudochirops corinnae. Next base: position 251,186,530 of record CM053588.1, read on the forward strand.
TCTAGCTCTTGGAATCCCTAGCCTCCTTCAAGGCATCTCAGGGTCCACCTTCTGTTTGAATGGTCTTCCCTCAAACACAGACACCCTTACTCTCCTCTCTTCTCATAAAATCATCTTGAATTTATCTATATACATGTTATATTCTATCCCCCTCCCCTAACAACCTCAGTAGAATGTAAACCCCAATGACTTGGGAGACTCATTTTTTTCTCTGTATGCTCCAGCACTTAGAGGGATGTTTTCCCCACAAGAGCTGTTTAATAAATGCTTGTTGAAATGAATCATGTCAGTTCAACTGTGGGAGTGCCCACATTGAGAAAATCACCAATTTCTCTCAAAATTCAAAAAGTTCTGTATCTGTCCTTGCTTAAAGGTGCTACTACTATTTCTGTTGCTCCTGAGGGTGCTGCATATGTATAGGAATGTGGCCAGAAAGAATAATGTGTAATCAGTACTTCTTTCCATATTGTATACATTTAAAGAATATCCTTTGATTTGGTTTCTGGCTAGAGCTTTGTTGGCCAAATCTCTCTCTGTTGGCATGGCTTTCCTACTACCCCATAAACAGCCCAACCATCTTACCCTAAATAAAATACCGCTTTTCTGATGGCCCTAGGCCAGACTCATCAACAAGCTGTCGTTACTTCCTACCATTTCCCGAGCCATTTCAAATTACTTAATTCTATGAAATTGACCTGTATAATGTCCTTGGGCAATTAATTTTGTTGTCCTCCCCTTCCCCTTACCTACACACTTCTCAATTCAGTACAAATTCACAATAGGATTCTGGAATCTCCATGGCTACCAAAATGCCACTATTGGAGAAGCCAAACTTCACTATCTAGTCTTCTTATGCTATCTTCCAATCCAGTGACACTGGCTTCCTTGCTCCTTCTCACACAAGGCAGTCTACCTACTGACTCTGGACATTTTCACGCTGTTAAACCCAGTATGAAGCAATCAGAAATAAGATCACGCTTCTGAGTTAAGACACATTTTTCAGGATGTTATAGAGGGAATAAATTCTTACACTGGATAGGTGGTTAGTGATTATTTAAATCCCTTTCAACTCTAAGACACTATGAGGATAATAGAAAAGGACAATTCAAAAAAAATCTTCTAGATGTGCTCATGAAGAAAGGATCATTGGTCACACATGAGTCTTCTTTAATCATATCCATACAAAGTCTCACTGAGACTTTATAGTCAATCAACAAACATTTAATGAGTACCTACTTTGTGCCAGGCATTGTACTCATTTCTGGGATACAAATACAAAGAAAGAAATAATCCCTCCTCTCAAAGAGCTTATAGAAACACAAAGATGCATATAGAAACAAATAACTTACCACTCTAGAATTCAGTTCATGCCCCTAACTCTGCCAACCTTTTTAAAAGCATTGTTATAGATTCAAGACTCCTCTTGATAATATAGACCAGCATGGGGAAATAATCTAAATTAAATGCATGGAATAGTCCATGAACTTCTGGTCCATTCTCTCACTGTTGAATTCCATTTATTTTATGTATAGCAAGGGACATATTATGCAGTTTCAGATTGCATGTTCCGTTGGTATCCTTGACACATCTAGAAGAAAGGACGGAAACAAGCATTTATTAGTATTTACCATATGCTAAGCACTATGCTGAGTGCTTCGCAAATATTAATTCATTTGATCTTCACAATAATGCTAGGAAGTAGATACTATTATTATCTCCATTTTACACTAGAAGAAACTAAGGCAAGTAGATGTTAAGTGACTTGCCAAAGATTACACATGTAATAAATATCTGAAGCTATTTTTGAAGTCATGTCTTCCTGGCTCTAGGAACTCTGGGAAGCTCTAGGAACCCACAACTCTATCCACGATGCCCTATAGCTACCTCTTTCTGTATTCTGGTAAGATCTCAAGTTCAGTGAGTGGCCACTTATGGGGAACTTATGGAAGGAGTAGGGCAGGGATGGGGAACCAGTGGCCTTGAGGCTACACTGGCTGATGTCATAGGACCACAATTGAGGACCAAGAGGGTCACATGTGGCCTTGAGGTTGCAGGTTCCTCACCCCTGGACTAGGGTAAGTGTGACATGGGATGGTTAGGCATGACAGACCTGTGATCTGCATCTTTAGAGGGATGAAATCACACAACCATTGAAGTATGGGCATGTGGTCAGTAGAAATGACACAACTATATCCCTGAGTAAGTAGAAATATTTATTTCTATACAACTATATCATTGCATTTAATTCAATGTCTTGCACATATATAAAAAAATATTCAATTCAACAAACATCTGTTAAGTACCTACTTGGACTCAGGATTGAGCTGGTCACTGGGAGAAACAAAGACAAAGCAAAAAGAAATACAAAAAACAAACAGTTCTTATCCTCAAAAAGCTTACCTTTTACTGGCAAGTATGCTATATCAACAGGTGACTAATACAAGATGACTCAATCACTATGTAGTTAACAATGAGGATGATTGCCATGTTAGGATAAACCAAATTCTGGATCAAATAGGGAAATGGATTTATATCATGTACTATACTTAAAGAAAGGAAATAAAACTTTTAATTTTTTTTTCTTGAGGATTGGATAACTTGCTTATGGAACAGTCACCTTTATAAGATGGCTGCCTTATTGACTCTCCTCAGAAATGTCCCAGCATGTATATCCCTCGGTATTCCCAATATGATGAATACAAACTGGCACCAATGGTAACTTCCTTCCTACTCCCTGATCTTTGTGTGTCTACATAAAAAAAATCACAAAATATTTGGGGGATATTTTGTCTACACTATAAATGTTATGAGATTTCAAAAAGTCATTCTGAGAAGCATTTTGAATAGTGCAATAGAAAGGAATCAAGAGACCTACATTTCTTTCTTAACTTTGCCCCTGCTTTATTTTGTGATCTTGGACTCCTCCCACCCACCCTACCTACCCCAGACCCCCTGCCCCAAACAAAAAAAAGTCATCAATTTTACCCTATTTGTTTAACACAGTGTTTTCAAAGGAGATCATATAGATGAAAATATTTTTGAAAAGCTCTACTGAAATAAGGGGTAGTAGCATTTAATTTGTTATTATTGCTGCTATATTGTCCCACTATATAGGTACAAATATCCCATAGTTTATTATACCTTTCTTCTTCCCTCTCTCTATATGATCCTGGATTAATTCCTACATCCCATTTCTGGGAGGATAATTGAAAATTATCTAGCAGCAAACATTCTTCCCACAATACATTTCAATTGTCTAGACCTTACTCATCCTCTGAAAAGTGCAAGCAATTGAAGGGATTAGTGGTTAACTCACCCTAAAGACTAATGATTATAAGTAGAAAAATTGTTAGAGGACGTGAATCATTAATCTTCAATTTTTGCTATAAAGGAAACTGGAAAAAAGACAAAGCTTCAGAACCAGGAGAGCAATTTACACACTAGCAATATTGTAAAGAAAATTTTGAATGCCTTAAAAACTCTAATCAATAAGAAGAGGAGTCAATAATGAACCATGTTGCCAACCTCCTGACAAACAGGTGATAGAATCCAGGTGCATCCCTGACAATACAGGGATGGTTTTGCTTGACAATCCATATTTGTTACAAGGGTTTTGTTTTCCTTTTTTTTCAACTGAAGGGAGGGGGTGATAGGGAGAGAGAATAAATGCTTGTTAATTGAAAAATTAAAAGAAAATAAAAGTTACATTTTTAAAAAGTGAAATTTGCAACTAAAGGGAAAGATATAGCTATCCATTGGAGAATCAAAAGAAGTTAATAGTTTAATCATACTTCTAAAGGCAACATGAAACATTTCATAGAACATTTAGTCAGCATTTATTGTGATACTAATGATAATAATTTTTTAAGCCTGCCATAAAAATAATGGTAGCTTATGAACTAGTATTGGTGGCTTTGCTAAGAACAAAATATAGAGAAATTCTACTAAGAACCTGATAAGTTCCTCTATAAATCAACATGTATTATGATAGCTAATGCCTTTAATGAAAAGGTGTAAAAAGGTCAAGATGAGGAGAGATATATGGGAAAGGATAGTTCAGGAAAAGGCAATAAGAGAGGCAAAAGACTAGGCTAAGACCTTTTTAACATGAACTGTTTCTTTGAAAAAAAAATTTGGCAAGCACTACACATGCTGAACACCAAATAAAATAAAATAAAATTATATAGATATAGATATAGATATGGAAGGTGGAAGGTGGAAGGCAAAGCAATTGGGGTTGTGACTTGCCCAAGATCACATAGCTAGTAAGTGTGTCAAGTGTCTGAAGCTGGAGTTGAAAATTGATTAAATTTTAACAGACAGGAAAAGACTTTTTTTTTTAATGTGGGAGTTTTCCCTGGATCAGCTTTCTGTGTATAATCAGACCATAGATGCATTAGAGCTAAGATCAAAATTATAATCTAAAAACAAGAAAGCATAATTATAGCAAAAAAAAAAAGGTATTACATACAATAGAAACATCTTAACTCTGAACTCTTTAAATAAGTCAATAAGTATTAAACACCTATTATGTGTCATGTACTGTGCTAAATATGGAGGTAAAAAGAAAGGAAGAAAACCCACCAACTCAAGGAAGTCACAGTTTAATGAAGGAAACAACATGCAAAGAGCTACATGAAGGAGATAATCACTGAGGGAAAACTCTAGTTTTAATAAGAACTGAGAAAGCCTTCTTGTGGAAGGTGGAATTTTAGCTGAGATTTCAAGGAATCCAGGGATGCAAGGAGAAAGAGACGCCAGAGTGTAAGAATTCTAGGCATCAGGGACAGTCTGTAATAGGAGGTGGATTGTCTTTTGCAAGGAACAGCACAAAGACTGCTATTAAGGTGCAATACATTAAAATACCGATAAGTAACTGACAATCAAAAATAGGGAAGGGACAACTAAAATGACATCACTACAGGTTGTGATAGCCTTACATAGAAAGTTAACCAGTGATGCTATTTGCAGCAAGGACCCCAAAAGAGTTCAGAAAGTGACTAAGTCATAAAAATTCATGACTTACCAACTAGAGAGAAATAGCTGTTGACGCAGCAGCAGGTTATATAAAATCATTTGTAAAATCTTATGAAGAAAGATGATGGATGATAATGACGAATACTGTCTTATAAGGCAGAAAGAAGCATCAGAGTGAAAAATAAGTTTAAAGAACATTGGTAAGGCATTCAGCTAAGCAAAGTCATCGCAAGGACATTTAAGAACAAAAAAAGGACATCAAGTAAAAGCAAAAATAAAATTGATTTGCAAAAATTGTTATAAAAAAACTTTTTTCTCCATTGAGGGCATTGAAACAAGTCACCCTGCTTGGAATAAATATCATGTTTCCAGATATGCCTTATAAGGGGAAGTATAAATGGAACAAGAAAAGAACAAAGATAGGTTTAAAAAAGAAAAGGAATAGAGAAGAGATCTGAGTTAAAGGTCAGATAATTGTGAGGGTATCAAGGGATTGATGTGCAAGGCATCTAAGAAGAAGAAAAACACCAAAAGTATGGTGAGAAATCCTGGACTGTCTTTTTTTAAAAAGTAGAGAAGAATAGTATGTACTAGCCTATCTTGTGTTATTCTTATTTATACAAATCTTTCTGAGGGTCATATATATGTGTATTGAGGTCATCCTGTATGACCATATTAGTTAGCCAAATTTCATTTGTCACATTCAAAAATGGACCACATCTTTACCACTTCACAATTTATTGGGATGTGAAGACTATAAGATCCCACAGTTGTTGATTATGAAAAAGCATTTGATTTAGAGAAAATTGCTCTTTGCAACAAGGCATTTTCAATTCCTATATTAAAATCATTCAAGATTACTCAAAAGTTATAATATATATAAAATGGAATAGAGAAGTGACAAAGCACTGTTATATATGCCCTGAGTTTAGCTGCATAATTGAATTTTAAAAGTATAACAGCTGCTCATCTATCTTGAAGACATAGGAGATAGTCATTACATGTTAAATATCTGAATACCTAGGTAAAGGTAGTATAAAAACCATGTATATTTCTTTGGTTACTCAACTACAGAGATTATGTTATGTAAATAATCTGACTGACCTAAATTAAGAGAGGATGCTAAAATTTAGTGAGAATCCTTACTTGGTGTCATAGCAGGGTTAAGTTTACTGAGAACTGCATATTATTAGTATAATAACTAATTATGCACCACTATGTATATATGTATGTATGCACGTGTGTGTGTATATATATATATATATATATATATATATATATATATATATGAAATAACTAATCTAGCACCTGAAATGCCATATGAGAATTTATCTTGAAATCAATCAGAGAATACTCTACAACAATAACTTGTATTCTAAGGCATAGGTTCAGATCTAGTCAGTGAGTTTGCCTTTTGAAAAACATGCTTGTAAGCAGGGTCAATAAGTCATAGAAAATGTTAATTTATATTTTGTTTCATCCTAATTCATCAAGAATTAAGAAACTTAGTGACACACTATATTTCCCTAGAAAACCTAATGCTTGTTAAAACAGTCATCAGAAAGTATTTATGGAATTAATATACTATTTTCTAGACTACTTACCCTATCAGGTTTTTTTTTTTCTTAGTTGTTGCAAATAATTTTACTTTTGAGTAGCCTTTCTTTTCCATAAATGATCCCCTTTGTCCCTTATTTGCTATTCTAGGTTTGATAGGTGAGAAGTCATTTTATTTGACATAGAAAACCTTCCAGATACTCCCTGTATATAAGGGGTATATGAACAGTCAGTTCTGAGTCTCCATTAAATCCAATGGTCAGAAATATTATGGAAAGAAAACATAGTACGGGTAGTACAGATATGGTCTATTGTTAAAGACCTTTTAATGTGTATCTCAGTTAAACAAAATCTAGAAATTGAAGACATAAATCAAGATATTACACACAGGATGCGTAAGTATGGATAGATTGCAATCCATACCATAGAAGAGAACTACCAGATATATATAATAAGAGAGATGTTTAGCTTATACTTGTGAAATCTTGTCTATGTGTCACAAATATTGCATTCTAATATATACCTACTAATGTCTCAGTTCCTTTTTTAATTTTCCTCCTCTCCTGTAACCCCCTTCTTTTCTATGTAAGTTGGGGTGGGGCAGGTAAAGAAGTTATCATAAGCAGTATTACTGTTACTTTTGTTGTCCCTTCCCTGTTTTTGATCATCAGTTGTTTATCAGAATTTGTCATACTCTACTCTCCAGTGGCTCTAGCCTTATTAACCTTCATACTGTTCCTTGCACATGACTCTCCTCCTGATTCTGTGCATTTTCACTAGCTGTCCCTTATGCCTGGAATTCTCTCCCTCTGGCATCTCTGTCTCCTCATTTTCCTGGATTCCCTGAGATCCCAACTAAAATTCTACCTTCTATAAGAAGGCTTTTTCAATTCCCCTTAATGCTAGATCTCTCCATCAGAATCACAGAAAGCTAGAACTCATAGGGTAGGGACCTTACAGATAATCTGGTCTAGCCCCCTCATTTTATAAATGAAGAAATAAAATAAAAATGTTAATAAATTTAATAAAGTTTTATTAATTGAGAACAAGGGAAATAAAGGGATTTGATCAGTACCACTCAGCCAGCAGAGCCCAGGGATTCTGACTCTTCCCATTCGCTTCTCTCCGCCATACTGACCATAAAGATGATGGTGATGATTATAATAGCTTACATTTATACAGTGATTTCCAGTTTATAAAACACTTTCCTCATAAATAACCATGTAAAGTTATTGTCTTTAAGCAAAGAAGAGATACTGGGAATGAAAACTATCATTTAATAGTGTGGAAAGAATACAGACAATCACACTAAAAAGTTTCACTATAATAACATTTGCTCTAAAATATTAAAACTCTGGTTCATCTTAAGTGTCTTTTAAGGTAGTTTAGGCCCAGAGATATCAAAGAAACATCATTGTAAAGAAATTTTAGTGTACTACAGGCCTCTCAGATAAAGCTCTGGTAAGAATTAGGTAAACAGAATTCTTAATATAGGAAGTATCCCAAAGTCACTAAGACTTTGGAGCCACCCTGTATATTCTAATCTAAGTCTTAATTTTCTCTTATAAACTTTAATAGTTTTAAACTTAAAACCGCACTAAGTTATGACACTCTTTACATTCTATTCCAAATGCATCTTTAATAACTTAAAACCACACTAAAACTTTTGGGATATCCTATATATTCTATCCTATAGTATATTTAATAAAAAGGAAGAAGAATCAGAATCACAATCAGCATTATGTTTTAAAAAACTTCCATGCTCTAAAAAACATGGTCATAAGGTACTAGTAAATAAGAGATAAAATTTTTTAATATATATATGTAATTGAATAATAAAATTAAAATAAGCATTGATACATTTGTGAGGTTTGTTAGGTATAAAAGGTAGCATGAACAGGGATATAAAGTTGCCATAAAACTATAATGAGTTTAAAAAATCTATTTAATGCATTTATCACACATGGTCACTACTATAACAACTCAAACAGATTGCTTTATAAATTCAATTCTAAAATTTCACTGGACTTTAAAATAGGCCAGTTAAAAATGTGCAGTAGAGAAATTTTTAAAGCAGTATGTTAAAGTTACATAACACATATTACATTATATTCTAAGAACATACACAGTAACATTTAATATATCATATAAATCATCAGTGGAATTTTAACGACTAATAAATACACTGAAATATTTCAGATACATCACATAAAAATGAAAATAAGCACAGATCTTTTTAAAATTATTGACAGGAGATTCTTTTAAGAATTTCTAATTATAACCTTTAAAATAGTAATTAATGTTAATTACTACTTTTTAAATTCTAGTATAATTCAATGCATAATAAGAATATAAATTTTAATAAAGTTTAGTCATCATGAAACTAAAGGCAGTCAATTAAATAAAGCTAACAATTGATACCTCATCACATTTGGTTAATGCTTATTTTAAAAAGTTAGTTGATAGTATCTAGTTTTTATACTTTAATTTGCTGTGTATGGGAGAGTATTCAGCATAAGAGGGACAGCTGGGTGGCACAGTGAATAGAGTACCAGGCCTAGAATCAAAAAAGATTCATCTTCCTGAGTTCAAATCCAGCCTCAGACACTAACTGTGTGGCCCTGGGCAAGTCACTTAACCCTATTTGCCTCAATTTCCTCACCTGTAAAATGAGTTGGAGAAGGAAACAGTAAATCACTCCAGTATCTTTGCCAAGAAAACTTCAAATGAAGTCACAAAGAATCAAACATGATTGAAAAATGACTGAACAACAAATTCACCTTAAGAAGTAACATTGTATTTCTTTCTTAACTTTATTTTAATATTATATCCATTGTAATTTCCCAGTATACTATAAACTATCATGGATTTCTTATTTGAGAGCAGAGAAAACATTTCAAATTAAATTAAAAGTACTCATTTCATTTATAACTCAGAGCTTGACTTTGACAGGCTAAAATAGCTTCAAGTCAAGGCAAGGAAAATGAATCTCACAGTTAGAAAATTTTAAATTATTTTATATGGAATGGTGTCTGTGTGCCCCACTGAAATAGAAGAAAAATAATAATGTTGCATTTCTCTCCATCGTATGGATCCTCTATGGCAAGTTTATTAGGAGTACATGAATGAGGGTCTGTCTCACAGGATGACTGGGCCAACATGGGTGGCGACCTCCATCATTCACCAGCATACCATATCTATATGATCACAGGCCATAGGATGAGAGCATCCTAGAGTTAGAACTAGAAGGACCTTAGAAGTCACAAAACTAAACTCTTTTATTTAACAAAGGAGGAGTCCATCTGTGGCTCAGAGAAGCTATACATATAGTAAGTAGATTGATTTGAGTATATGAAATTACATTAGAAAAGGTTAAACTACATTCAGTTATTCCAGACTACCATTTAATGTAGCCTCTTTGGAAGAGTTTGTAACTATATCAAGTGCTAAAATAGCTTTAACACTCAGTATAAATATTAGTACAAAACCTACCATATGTCTGGCTGTGTGTTTAACATATGGAGACATACAGAAATTTATGCCAGGCTTATAAATATATACCAAAAATTCACTGGACTTTTAGCAATATTTAGCCACCTGCCTCAACCAATTAGTGGAACGCAAAATAAAAGGACTCAAAGAACTTTACTTTGTAAGTCAAGTCTATGGGAGTTTCCACCTGTTAAAAGTTTGTGAATATTTTATGAGAAGATGTGCTCTGAAAATGTTAATAACTCTGAAAATGTTTTCATTCTTGTTCTTCCAAGATGGAAAGACAGTATACCACAGTGAAAAGGGACAGCAGGAGAGGCAGGAAGTCCTCACTCGGTGACTCTGGGCAAGTCATTTACCACTCCCTGAGCCTAGACGGCTTTCTGAAACTCTAAGTCACCAAGCAGTGGCTCATCTGCTCATGTAGAGGGAATTTCTCATATCAATGAAATGAAAGGTCCAGACAAAAAAGACAAAATTTTAAGGGTAATTATGTATTTATTATTGATCTCTGAAGCAGCTACTAGAAGCCTTTTGTTTAAATTTTACCATTTAGACAAGAGAATGTTATTTGATGTAAAGATTTTTCATTACTTCAATTAGGAAAGATGATAGAAGAAAACTTGAGACTAAGGCTGTTCTCCATGTAGCACACAAATAATGTAGCTATGACTTTCCTTTACCTAGGTCCAGTGAGGCATTTAGACAGAACAGACTGGTGTTTAAAAAAAAAAAAAAAGATGGCTATTTGGAGCAGTGGTAGCAAATTCAGATAGAAACTGAGGCTACTAATCCATATATAAGCATCTCTGCAGGCCATATATTGACTTAGTTTTAAATGTTACTTATGTTTTACTATATTTTTATCTATTTTCTGAATATTTCCCAATTATGTTATAATCAAGTTCAGTTCTCCGTGGGAGTGTTGCTGGACACATGTGGCCCACAGGCCTTGTGTTTCACCCCTCTGATTTATAGTTTAGTGACACTATTTATAGTGCAGTGACACTATTAAGGTACTTGCTGTATGTTCTTCTGCCAAAAAAAAAGTCTGCCTTTGATCGGAATGCCCATACTGCTTATCCCTGGAAACAATTTACTATATAACTACGGCTAATCAGGGAATTCAAGCAAAGAAACTGAACCTGAAAATAGGAAGGGTGGCAGCAAGAAAGAAGTTATACACCTGAGAAAATGTTACTAAAATGAATTAAATATTCCAGGATTCTCTTTCTTTCATTTTTTTTAGATTAAGTTCTAGTGTTAAATTAAATGTACTTCCTAGCTCCTTACTCCTCCTTTCTATTTGTCTCCAACTTTTCTCTCCTTGTTTGTCCCATTTCTTTCTTAGAAAAGTTCTGTGTTTTAATAGTCTTGAAGAGTTCTTAACCTAGGATTCATAGACCCCCTCCATGAACAGATTTCATGGAGTCCATAAATTTTAACGGGAAAACAATTGCATTTTTGTTTTCAACTAACCTCTGTCTGAAATTGAGCATTTCCTTAAATTATTTTAAAGCATTATTCTGAGAAGAGCTCTATAGGCTTCATCATATTGTCAAAGGGTTCCATTAAAAAAAAAACAGAAAAAGGTGAAGGACTCTTGGTTGAGAATTTTAAAACTGACTTGAGACACGTAAGCTATTGTGCCCAATCAAACTAGTTCAGCATATCTAACTTGTATTTTTTTTTAATTTAAAAAGTTTCCTTTGAGTTATGTTAATAAGGATAAAGGCTAGGAAAAGATTGTTTGAAACAAATGCCACAACATACTTCCCATGTGTAAACATGGCCTTTATGTCAACATCCTGGAAATCCTTCTGTCTTCATTAAGTAATAAAAAAATATCGAGCCTCTCATTATATGTGAAACACAAATCTTCCTTAAAGGAATGTAACAAAATGGAATTGGCCTAGGCATTCTTAGAGGGTTTAGTGTGAGAGACAGCAAGTTCAGCTAAGAAAAGCAAGACTATTTTCCCCATTAGTTTGAAAAAGTATGGTCATAGAATTCACAAAGATTGTGGTCCCAAGTTGTCCTGATCCCTCTAAATGGCATTTGAGATGAGTTAGTTGCAGTTTTTTAACGTAGTTTAAAGGCATCATGGGTACAACATTTACTACCTTTGAAATCAAGAACTTATTTCAAGGGAAATGCAAAAAAAGAAAAGAAAAGAATGAATTTCTCTCTTGTAATTTTTCTTAAGTAAAACACTTCCTTCTTGACAATCTGGTGTTTTAGTCATCATCATTATTATTGATAATAATTTAAAAACGGACTTTTCCAATGTGTCCTAGGTTCAGGGAAAAGAAAAAAAAAGAAAATTCAAATTTCCAAAACAAATTTAGGGGTTGTCATTTGCATTACAAAAAAGCCTACCCCAACAGCCCATGAATACTTTAGTATTCACAAAATATATTTAAGCTACTGAGGTGATATATGCATACTGTAGCTTTTCAGGAACATCTCTAATACCCAAATAAAGATATTCTTTAAACTGTATTTCATTTGACCACTTTCCTATATGGTGAGCCCTTACTATAAAATAAAGAGCTACGTTAAGGAATTAGGAATTATCTCCTCACACCTGCTCCCTTCACAAAATCCCACCCCCTCTCCCCACCCCTGCTTCTTCCACAATATGGTATAGTGGGAAAAGAACTAGAATTGGTGTTCTAAGATGTGTTCTAAGCCTAGATCCACCACTTCCTTACTTTGGGCAAGTCCCTAAAACTCAGTTTCCTTGTCTGTAAAATAAGTATAATAAGATCTGTCCTACCTAACTCAGACTGCTATGAGAATTACATGGAATTATGTATTTGACAATTCTTTTCCATCTACACATGGGTGCCTAAAATTCTACCATTTCTACTTTTAATTCTTGGTTTAAGGCTTTCTCCTTTTCTTTCCTGTTCACATGCAAACTCTTAGAAAGACAAAAGTTTAAGCCCTATTCATCCATCATACTTTTGTGTGAATGAGTTTATTAGACACACACACACACACACACACACACACACACACACACACACACCCCAGAGAACAAGTTAACCTGAGTTCTGGAAGGGTACTGCCAAGGTGGGAAAAGGGACTTAGAAAGGGTACCAAAGATATATTTCACCTGCTTCACAAGCTTGAGTAGGGTTGTCACTGGCTAACTGGCTATGAGAAGAAGGGAATATAATTTTCCCCTCTGCAGAATATCTTATATTTATCCCTATCTTATGCTGAGGTAGTAACACTGTCAAATTGCTAGTAATTTCTTACCCTCCCCTGGCTTGGAGCCTATATAGTCAAATGACTCATATCTGGAGCCATAACACCTAACATATCATTTTGTACTTTTATGGCCACCATTTCCTCCAAGAATGGGTCCATTGCATTTAGCTCATAATATAAAGTCATGTGCACAGTAAGCTTTGGGTAACTAAGTTAGGACTTATTTTCATTTTACTGATGGAGAAACTGGAGCACAGAGCCCTGAGTAAACAATGAACTTAAACTCCTTTCCAGGAAAATAAATGATAATGAAAAAAAAATATGTTGACAATATCAATCAGAAATTTTATATTCAACTTATTTGGGCTACTTTTTGCCAATGCTTCCTATTTTGTGAACAGGTCTCTATGAAAAGGAAAATCTACCAGATCAAAAAAAAGAGTTGATCTACTATTTTAGCTCTCTGAGTAGCCAATTTGAGTCTCAGCTCAGCCAAAAAGCTCCACCCTCCAAAAAGGAACCAGCCCAATACTGTTCAATTCAGTGGTCTCATGTAAAAATGGCCTCTCTTACGTCTCAAAGATTTCTTTTAAATTTAATTAAAATAGTGCCTGATAAGAAACTTATCTAAATATTGTTATTGATAGATTGACAAGCATACATCTCATATGAATTGATTATACAGTCAACTCATGATTATCTGCAGTGATACAAGGGGCTGTGTCAACAAAAATAAAAACAACAAAAAAAGAAAAACCAACAACCAGGTAATTTGCCCCCAAACCCCAAAAGCCGATCTTCTCCTCCTGCATTAGGTTACTCAGCTTATATTTTTTCCAGCATTTTTCACTTCACAACCTGGTTCTATATAAGCCAGCTTTAATATTAGTTTGTAATCACCAATTACATATATATGTATTTACATATATATGTATACACACACAAATAAATGCTGCTAGCAGGAGGCAGCAACTCATATTCACTATCAGGGAAACTGACACAAACTGAATTTTCAGTCAATAAGTTGCAAGGTAGATAACACACAGACAGATAATCAGGAGTTGGCTAGAAGTTCTGTTTTATAGGAATTTAACAATTTCTATTTTTGCAAACTTTGAAATCTGACTATGAATCAAATCATATTTGTCCAAATGTAATGTTTGATCTGTCCCTCCTAGTTACAATTAACTACAAAGTGAATGGCAAAGCTGTAGCATCCAACCTACATTATACATGCATTATTAATGATGGCATACATAGCACTCATTTTTGAAGACTAACCCACATTCAGAGTTTCAAAGCATGCTTCCTTTTCTCCTTCCCTTTCTCTGTTTTTAATGCCAATTCAAAATACTTAATATTAACAATGTGCAAACCAACTCATAAATATTCTGAGTACTGTCCTGAACTCTCTGCAATGTATGACATTTACAAATACCAAGGCTATTTCCAGAGCAAAACTTCTGTTAATTATAATGAATATATAGATCAGCAATAGCAGTCCAAATTGACACTTAAGATCCCTCCTGAAAGGTGATTACCTTTCATTAGTTACATCAGATTGATTGTTAAATTCTGTTATATTTGTGTAGAGTTTGATGCTATATGACATCACAAGAAATGAAGGACAGTAAAGCTTTGTAGGCACCACAGTTTAAGGAAACATTTGTGTTCAGTCTGAATGCCTGACATTAATTCAGGGAACAGATATTTGAGGGAGAAATATTACATTCAGAAACTAAATATTCCTTACCCACAGCAAAGTAAAAAGATTCCCAACAACTTCCGCATTGACACTATTGTTACAACTATATGTCCAGTTGGGCAAGGATTATATTTTATGCAGATCAAGACAGTCTGTATACTGGTAGTATGAAACTTTTTACATTTTCCCCCCTTAGGTCCTAAAGGGGTTTCCAGAGTGTCTACAAGCTGACATTTGCCTGCATCTCAACCAGACTTTACTTCAGAACTGCAAAGCTTTTCGGGGGGCCAGTAAAGGTTGCCTCCGAGCTTTGGCTATGAAGTTTAAGACAACACATGCACCTCCAGGAGACACCCTAGTTCACTGTGGGGATGTCCTCACTGCACTTTACTTCCTATCCAGAGGCTCCATTGAAATCCTCAAAGATGACATTGTCGTGGCTATTCTGGGTAAGTGCCTTAGAACAGGAGGGTGAGAGAGTCAATCCCTTGCCAAATTACTTCACAGCTTATATATAAAACTTCTTGGCCATGATTTTTAAGGACTAGTCCACATTTTTGATAACTATTTTAATTCTGAGTAATTTGAACACTTTGTTGAATTCATTTTAGACTCTTCCAAGTTCTCATGTTGGACTTTCTTCCTGTGTGTTTAACTGATGTAAAAGTTATGTGGCATTATCTTGTTCTTGACAGATACTTAATGTATGTGAGGTCAAAGTATGGGAATGGTCTTTCATTAGTATTTTATCTTGATAAAAAACTTTGCAATTTTTGTATTCCCAGTTGTTCCTGTGAGCCATTAAGATAAAAGGCATGTGCGTGACACTATCATGGCCATTTCATGACTTGACAGAGTTGGATTTCGATGACCTTGGTGTCTTGCTTTGTCCCACATCTCCCCATTTCCCAATAAGGAGAAAAGGGCCTCATAACCTGAATAGGGTTGTGTCTTTGTAAGCTTTATAAGCTTTTTGTGTAAAGTTGTATACATCACACCTGTGGAAGAGAGATGATGAGATAACGAGATAATTAAAAATATATATCATCTGGTTGAGAGTATGAATGAAAGGTAATATCTAATGTTACCCTTAAAAGTTAAATTTTAGCTAGTAGCAACTTTAATACATTTTTATATGAAAAGTCTCACCAGAACCATAACTCTTATCTTAGCACTTCATCTGAACTGTTTCTTACAAAAACTGTGATTTTGTCCTTCTCTGCCCCAACAAACCTCCCCTTAGATCGTAAGCTCCTTAAGACCAGGGCCTGTGTTGTGTCTCCTCAGTGCCTAGTACATAGCATGTATTTAATAAATGTTTTGTCATGTACACCAATATAAATTATTGTATTCAAGGCAATGGAGGAGTAGATGAAACTGGTCTTCCTCTCCCTGCTTCCCAGCTACAGGGGTGGGAGTCCCAGAAAACAGAAAATTTGTCCATCTCTTTTCCTCTCTGTTCTTGATGGAGGAAAGTATCCAGGGTACCTGGAAGTTCTCCTCCCACTGCCACTTTTTCCAAAGGAAACCATAATAATTCATTTTAACAATACATTTAAAACACTTTCCTTCTTTTAGCTATTAGAGCTTAAAATTTCTTTCTATTATTTATTACATTGACAATTCAGTTCCCCTTAAATATTAGTGCATAATTCACAGATTTACAATAAAGAAATATTATGAAGTTGAAAAAATATTTCAATTATAATCAGAAGACCTGGGTATAAGCTCTCCCTCTACATGTTACTGGCCATGTGACCATGTGACTGGCCAGGTCACCATTCTAAGCCTTGATTTCCTTATCTGTAAATAAGAGGGTTAAACTAGATGATTTCATGATCTTGAAAGTCCCCTCCAGTTCTAACATTTTCTGATCCTGTGACCCTTTCAGATCACTAATACAAGTGTGAATACTGAAATATGTTTGATGATCAAGATGTAAAGATAGCTTTCATCAATGTTGATCATGTGACCTATTAATGAATTAGTATGTAAATCCTGTAGAGTTGTCTAAAGCACCCAGAGAAGTTATGTATCTTATGCATGGTGACACATCTAGTAAGTATCAGGGGTAGAGTTTAGAATAATAACCACATTGGATGATAACATAATTTCTAAGCTATCTTTACTCTAAGTTCAACATTCACAATACTCTCCTTAAAAACAGCACCCAGGGGCAGCTAGGTGATGCAGTGAACAGAGCACTGGCCCTGAGTTCAAATTCAGCCTCAGACACTTAAGATTTACTAGTTGTGTGACCTTGGGCAAGTCACTTAACCCCAATTGCCCTGCTTTCCCTCCTGCAAAAGGCAAAAAAAAAAAGAGCACCCAAAGTGAAGACAGTATTCCTTATGTGGTCTGATCAGGGAAGAGTAGAGCAAGATAGTCTCTTCTCTTATCCTGCACAATAAGTCTCATTTAATGTAGTCTAGAATTTAGTTGCTAATGTCACACTATTAATTCATTGAGTCTGCAGTCTACTAAGATTCCCAGATATTTTTCACATAAACTCTTATTTAGCTATGCCTCATTAATCCTTTATTAATAGTTGGCATGGACTGTTCCTTAAAAAAACTGTGATTTTGTCCTTCTCTGCCCCAACAAACATCCCCTTAAATTGTAAGCTCCTAGATTGTAAGACCTAAGATCAAATCTGGCTTCAGACACTTCCTAGCTCTTTCTCTATGACCATGGGCAAGTCACTTAACCCCTGCCTCAGCTTCTTCAACTGTAAAATGGGAATGATAATAACCTACCTCACAGGATTGTTGTAAGGATCAAATGAGATGATGTCTTTAAAGCTCTTTGCACAGCACCTGGCACATAGTAGGCATTTAAAATTGCTTATTCCCTTCCTTTTACCTTTGCCTTTCCCCTGGTACAGATGTACAAGTACGGGAAATTTATTGAATTTTGTCTTTCTAAATTTGACCCACTATTCTAGCTGTTGATATATTTTTTAAGCCTAGCCCTGGCATCTAGTATGTTAGCCATCCCTTTCCACTTTGTGCCTTCTACACATGTGACAAATATACCATTTATGTTTATCCAAGTAATTTATTTTTTTTAATATTAAATAATACCTAGAAAAGATTTCTGGGACACTTTTCTCTGATGTCACTCTTTAAGTTTACATCAAGCTTCTAATGACATCTTTTTGGGTCCAGTCACTCAACCCATTTTGAATATATCCAACTATACTACTATATAGCCACTTGTTTCTCAACCTTTTTTTAACATGAGGATGGTTTTTACTCTCAAAAACATTTCTCAAATTCCTAAATGTTAATAAAATGTGCTAGAGATATAATTAATTTAATAATGCTTTCAAATGATTTTTTTATTAACCACAACAGTACATATTTGAGAAATAACACTATATGTGCAAAATATTACTTCAGAATGTATGATTATTTAATTTGTTTCAGTTTGTTAATTCCCTACTAAATCCTACTGCATTTTTTTTTCTTGAAACTAAAAATCAAAATAGCAGTGCCTGGGAAACATATCTTTTCAAAGACCCCTGGTAATGACTCTGAGATACTTCAGGGATCCATTACTCACATGTTGCAATCAGTGACTTAGTCTATATTTCTCTGTCTTGTCAATAAAGTTATTATAAGAAATTTGAAAAGATGTTTTCCTATAATCAAAGAAAATTACATGACAGTTTAGTAAATTTATCAAAAACATAAAAGTAGTTAACTGTCATAATCCCTTCTTGATAGAAATATGCTGACTCTAAATGGTATGGTATGAGAACCAGCAACAATTGCCCCCCCAAAAATGAAGTAGATACAGAGGGAACATATCAAACAATTTAAAGCCTTAAAAGATACACACTTTTTAATGAAAAGCATAAATAAGAGAGACATATACTCACTAAACATGTTTGCCACTCCCATGGAGGATGTCCAGTGCAAGGTCCAAATAAAAGAGAGACTCCTTGTAGATCAGGGTTCTTAAAATTTTGGTGGCATGGACTCCTTTGGAAGTCTGTTGAAGCCTATAGACATTTTTTCAGAATAATGTTTTAAAATACATAGTATTACAAAGGAAATTGATCTTATTGAAACTAAAGACATGATCTTTTCCGTGCAAGTTTTTGAATCTTCTAAAATCTATCCCAGGTTAAGAATCTCTTCTATAGATGGTAAAATCCTCCAATGCTCCTATTTGCAGATGACATTGTGCTGATCTCATCAAGCCCTGGAACACTGCAGAACTTAATGGATTCCATAATCATTCAAAGAAGTGCAATTCAGTTATCCACACGTGAAAAAAAAAATATATGCACAAAGAACGTTTCTTGTTCAGATTATGATATGCAGCTAATTGGACAACCCAGAGATTTGGTCCATCATCATGTATATCTTGAACAGACAATGCAGGTTGATAGTGACCTGAACTGACAAGTTAATAGGTGGAACAGATTAGGTTAGATTACCATTGAAAAATTGTGCAGTATTTTAATGACACAGGGATTTTTCCTGAAACAAATATCTTTAAAATCAACATTATTCTTGTGATGTAGTGTGGCTTAATCATTGAATAATACACTCTCTGAAGAATTAAAGTTGTAGTTCATGCAAAAGACAGTTGAGAGGCTCATTGGGGGTATGAGTCAACTGTGACATATTACCAGTACAGAATTGCCTAGGGGAACTGGAATAAAAGATATATCACAGAGATATATAATCAGAAAAGGAGGTGGGCAATAAAGGATATTGGGCAAGAGAAAGAGATTATCAATGGACAGTCTACATTTTCTACTGGTATCTACAAATCAAGAAACCTAGAGTATATTGAGCATATTGAGCAAACTCCTGAAGAGGACTTAGATAAGAGTCTCATGGTATGCACAGGTATGGAGGGGTTGTTATTTACATCATTGGAGGGACTACCCAATGTTATAATAATACCTGTTATAATAATGACTTTGAAGTATCAAAGTATATATATGGATAAAGCAAATTTAATGCTAGTGGTTATGGTTATGGCTGCTATGGTGGACCAGCCTGTATTGGTCCCACCAGTACTGTACCACCGCCAAATATTCCCTATCCTCTTTGTTTCTGGGGATTTAATCAGCCATGCCCTACTAAAATAATAAGCTATTTTTTTGGTTTTGTTTTCTTTTGTCCTCTCCTCTGCTACTTTGTGTAGTTTTATATTAAATGAAAAGTTAAGAATACAATTCCAGCAACTCAGAGCCCCCAATAAGGAAAATTCCTAACATTTAGGCAGAGAGGTGACTCTTCATCTTAATCTAAATTTGTTTAACTCTAACTAAATCCTGGCCTCTTTATGGCTGAGGAAAAACCCAGGCTATCATAAATGTTGGGGTAAAGGTAACAGTAAACTATGCTATATTAAATGTTAATAGACATTGGGAGAGAAGTTGAGGGAAGAGCAAACCTTTTCTTGGAACTTCTCTTATTCCTTAAACCTTTCATTTCAGCCTGAGTCATGTCTTACACTCTGAGATACTATAGGGGTCTGTGACCCTCCTCAATCTCTCCCTATCTTTATTCTCAGTTTTCCTTTTTTTCTTTCTCCTTTCCTTAAAGGGACTGTTGCCCCTGAACCACTGAGTCTCTCTGGCTCAGCTCTTTAGGTTTCCCTTCTTCTGCTCAGTCTCTCTCAGAAATTGGGTGTATCTCTTTAAGAACTCTGGTATTTCATTCAGTTATGCTTTCTGATTCAAAGATGGAGGTAGACACAGATCACTCTGATGGTCAAAAGAGAATGCTTGTTCTTCTTAATGACAAATCCCGAAATGTCTGTCAGCTCTCAATCCTCTATTACAGAGCAAAGGCAGGTAAAAGAGGATAAACACAAAAGTGGAACATGGTCTTTTAAGAACAAAATCAGAAGAGCTAATAATTTATAATTAACTGAGACTATTAAGAAAATTAAGCACAACAAAAAAGGGTCTTTTGTTTCAGGTTTTTGTTTGCTTATTTGTTTTGGGGGTTTGCTTTATTGGGAAAAATAAGAATAAAGAATGAATAGGCCCATGGCTCAATGGGATGACTATTCAAATGACCAAGAAAAGGCAGAACTACTTAATTACTATTTTTTTTCTCTGCCAAGGAGAATAAGCTTTGGTTTGGAAAAGACCCCAAAAAAGATAATAATTTCTTCACAATTACAAAATGGAGCTTGATGTAGCTAGATAGCAATTCATCTGAAAAAGATTTGAAAGTTCTAGTGGACTACAAGCATCCAGACCTAGGGAGATGGTAATCCTATTGTATTTTGCCCTAATCAAAACAAATCTCAAGTTCTGTTCAATTCTGAGCGCCATATTTGAGAAAAGATATTGATAAATTGGAGAGTATCCAGAGAGTGAACATTATAGTGAAGGGCCTTGAAATCACTCCTGAAGAGGGCTGCAGGTATGATAGATATTTAGCCTAAAGAATAGAACTCTTGGGAGAACGTGATCATTGTGCTTTAGCACTTATGGAGATGTTATTTGAAGGGCTGTCCTGAGGAAGATAAGAGTTCTAAAGTGACTCCAGGTTGTGGGGGAAGGGTTGGAACTAGTAGAAAAGGAAGTTGCAAAGAGGCCTGCTATGAGGAAAAATATTCCAATAGAGCTTTTGAGAGTCTTGGTGGATTCTTTTCCACTGGGAGTCTTCAAACAGAGAATAAATGAGTATGTCAGGTATTTGTAGAAAAAAATTCATGTTCAGATACGAGTTGAACCAGATGGTCTCTGAGTTCCCTTCTAACTCTAAGACTCCGTGATTCCCTGTCTAATTATTCTCAAGTCATACCTTTGATAATAAATGATAGAATTACCTACTGGGAAGGAAGAGACCAATGGGATCCTTGAACTAGGGAGTTCTGAGCTGCAGTGATCTAAGTCAAATGGATGTCTGCACTAAATCTGACATCAATATGGTGAATTCCAGGAGTGTAGAACTGGCAGGATGCCTAAGAAAGAATGAATCAATCCAGTCCTAACAGAGCAGATCAAAGCTCCCATGCCAATCTTGAGTGGAATTGGTTTATGAATAGCCACTTTACTTCCATCCTGGGTGAGATAGTGATAAACCACCTCCAAAAGAAAAGTGTTGAATTATGTGAAGAATTAAAGTCAAATTTGTGGGCTTATAATTTTCAGTCTCTATCTTCTTCACCTTTTTGAAAATCAGATAGAAATTTTCCCTTTTTAAGTCTCATGGCACATTTCCCATTTTCAACAATCCTTCAAAAGATCACTGACAATACCTAACATTCACATTCCTCCATTCTTTCGCTATCCTAAGATGTCCTTTGCCTCAGCCTACTGCTTCAAATTCACTGAGAACGGCTAGGTGCTCTATTATCCTCTTCTCATTCATCTTGAATTTCACCTACATCTTAACCATTTCTATTCTGTCCTTCCCAATCCAAATATTTGCCTTCTCCTGGCCATCTCTTAGAATAATTTTCCTTACTCTCTCTACTCTGAGCAGTGGTCATCACATTTTGATTTTCCTCTTGCCTCTAACACAGCTAAATAAAAAGACCTTCAAGTTATCTTCAGCATTCTTCACCAGCCTCACCTCATTCTGAGCTTTAGTACTATTCTTAAAGGATTATGAATACCTTTGAATTCATCCTTGTTTTCATCTTCTATACGTGTATTTTTTTAATCTTCTGAATTTACTGTATGCTCCAATCACTGTTTAGGCAGTTTTTCCTTTTCTTCCTCATCAGAATAATTTCTGCCTGTGCCTACAGGTTATCATTCTCTTTCTTAAGAATTTTCCACTGTGTAAAAACAATTAAATTTAAATTAAAAAAAAAAGAATTTTCCACCATACCACATCTCACCAGTCAGATTGGCTAACATGACAAAACAGGAAAAAGATAAATGCTAGAGAAGATGTGGGAAAATTGAAACACTGATGCGTTGTTGGAGTAATGAACTGATCCAACTATTCTGGACAGCAATTTGAAACTATGCCCAAATGGCTATAAAATGTGCATACCCTTTGACCCAGCAACACCACTTCTAGGGCTGTATCCCAAAGAGATCATACAAGTGGGTAAAGGACCTGTATGTACAAAAATATTTACAGCAGCTCTCTTTGTGGTGGCAAAGAACTGGAAATCAAGAGGATGCCCATCAATTGGGGAATGGCTAAACAAGTTGTGGTGTATGAATGTAATGGAATACTATTGTGCTATAAAAAATGAGGAACAGATGGACTTCATAATAACCTGGAGAGACTTATATAAACTGATGCTGAGTGAGGAGAGCAGAACCAGGAGAACACTGTATACAATTACAGACACATTGTATCTGTGATGACTAACTTTGATAGATTGGGCTTTTCTTTGCAATGCAAGGTTTTAAGATAATTCCAAAAGACTCCTGATGGAAAAGGCTATCCACATCCAGAGAAAAAATTGTAGAGTCTGAATGTAAATTGAAGCAAACTACTTGTTTTCTCTCTTTTCTGTTTTATTTTGTTTTGTTTCTTCTTTCTTGTTAACTCCATTGGTTATAATTATTCTTTACAACTTGACTAATGTTTAATGTGAAGGTACATGTAGAACCTATATCGGATTACATGCTGCCATGAAGGGGGAAGGGAGGAGAGAGTGGGGGAGAAAATTTGGAAATCAAAAACTTGTAGAACTAAATGTTGTAAAATAAAATTAAATAAATTTTTTAAAACGAGTTTTCCACCCTTCTAGCTTCAATTTATGTAGGAATTTAGGACAAAGCATTGCTCTATTCTCTGATCCCTTTGAAATATCCTCTCACAAAACATACAGTGCATGTCATAGTAGCTTTCCCCTCCATTCTATGATAGCATGGCCACTTGTCCACAAGATTCTACACATTGAAAATTTAGCAACCACTTCCTCTCTGTTGGTCAGCATCAGGTTCAAAGAAGTGATTTTTCTTACATACCCCATCTTTTTCTCCCAGTTCATCACCTCTACTCTGGCTTCTTTTTCTTCCAGTTCATGCCCTATTCATTCATTCATTCATTTGAGAGTGTTTACCAACGGCTCTCTGTGTGCAAGACATTGAGCTGGATGCTGGGAATTTAAAGTAAAAAAAAGGGGGGAGGGGAACTATACTGCCCTTATGGGGCTTATTTCTACTGAGGGCATAGAATGTGTAAGCAGATAAATAAATGAGTGAACACAAATACTTAAGAGTAACTATGAAGTTATTTCAAGGGGAGGGGAGAAAATTAATTACTAGAGAGGAGGGTCAGAGAAGGCTTCATCTACAAAGCATCACCTGAGCTAAGCCTTGATAGAAGCCAGGGATTTCAGGAAGTAGTGATAAAGAACCTCATAACCTATACAAAGACATGCAAACAAGGGCTAGAAACTGAGAGGAAGGAGAGAAACTTGAAGAGCTAGCCCAGAAAGAATCAGAAGCTAAGGGGCAACAGGCCTTGTAATGAAAGGAAAAAGAAAGTAGGACTGAGCTGCAACACAGAAGGTAAAGATTTAGCGAGGTCTTTGACACCTGGATTCAAATGTGGCTTCAGACACTAGCTATGTGACCCTAGGCAAGTCACTTAACCCTGTTCGCCTCAGTTTCCTCATCTATAAAATGAACTGGAGAAGGAAATGGCCAACAACTCCAGTATATTTGCCAAAAAAAAGTGGGGTCACAAAGAGTCAAAAAAAAAAAAAAACCAGCTGAAATGACTCAACAACAGCAATCGACACCTAATAGGCATCTCAGTGTATATGGAACCGTGAGCAGGCAAGTGTTGTTAGAACATATAGTGTGTAAGTTGAAGGAAAGAAGGAATTTTGGATCTCATACCTCTTGGAGTTGTAATATCAGGCAAGTCCCTTTACTTTGCTACTCTAGTGTGCAGTTGGGCAGAGAGAGACCCATTTCTATACAGAGTTATTTAGGACAATTCTGACTTTTAGAAGATTTCTCCAAAAAAAATACTAACTTTTGTTTTTTCAACAGGGAAAAATGACATATTTGGAGAAATGGTTCATCTTTATGCAAAACCTGGAAAATCAAATGCAGATGTAAGAGCCTTAACATACTGTGACTTGCATAAGATCCAGAGAGAAGACTTGTTAGAGGTTTTGGACATGTATCCCGAATTTTCTGATCACTTTCTAACTAATCTAGAGTTGACTTTTAATCTAAGGCATGAAAATGCAAAGGTATGCACATTGACTTTATTTTTTTTTACTTATTTCTTCTGGTCATAATTGTTTTTATTAGAAAAAGCTACTTGAATTGGGGAAATATTTAAATTATGAAATATATGTTCAAGAAATTCAGCTTCATGGCTTTGAGGTAACTTGAGCTGGGCCAATTATGTTTTCCCCCAGTACTTCAGGATGCCTGCAAACATTTTATCTTTGGTACAAGTTTAATTCTCCCTGGAATCTTGTTCTTCTGTGCTATGTTGATTCTTTTCCCATAAATAATGCTGTGAAAAACTTTAGTTAAAACCTTAACCAAATGATCAAATGGGAAAAGAACACACATTAATAAGATTAAATAATGAGTGTTATGAAGTAAAACAACTTAATAGAAATAAAATGTTAACTATATTTTCTATTTAACTATAGGCTATGTTTATCTATGTTGCATATTGTACATTCTGTATCCTATATGGCTCTTATATATCTTCATTCTATATTAGTGTCAATCTTTGACCTAATATCCTTTAGTGGGAGGCAGTGAGGGAGAGGTGGTATACATTATACTGTGCTCTCATTTTTGCCAACTGTTTCCTAATTGTAAAAGATTACTCCTTATGGGCTTATTTCTCATTTTAAACTGGATAAAGCCAAAAAGGAATGTCTTCTCTTATGACATGCCTTCTGGGATTCGTAGGAAATCGATTTTTGCTCAGTGCCCTTTAATTCATGGAAAGCTTTGAAAATAGCTGCCCCCACTTAGAAAATCATGGGCTTTCAATATTTGTCAAAAAGGAAACTCTACTAAGAAAGCCACGAGTGTAGTTTAAAGGTATTGGACTATTTTTTTCTCCCTAACACTACTGTCATTCTCTGGCCATGCTATGTGCTTAAGGAGATATGTGGACGGTGCTGTGAAAGCTACCACAATGCTTTTTAGTGTACCCGTGGGCAGTAATTCACTAAGTGGCTTTTTTTGTTGTTGTTTAAGAAATTGAAAGTTGAAGAAATTTTTAGGAGTAAAAAGATGGAATCATAAATTGTATGTATTTTATATGAACTTTAGTGAATTAAGAGTCGCTACTTGATGCTACTAAATTCATTCTGAATTTTGCCTAGAAAACAAAGATAAATCTAAAATCTTTCTCAAACAACAGTTTTGCATTCACACAGATGTGTCCATCAATAACTACTGTCTCCCACAATATTTCTTGCTAAAATGAATCAATGAATGAGATTAGGACATAACTAGAAAGAATAGTAAAGGTACCAAAAAACTGTCATATTTAGCAAACTTATATTTGTTCCTTTGAAATTTAATTTTGTGATCATTGCCATGTAACTAAATATCATAGTTAATTATGGTGAGTTAATATATTTCTGCTATCTAAAATGCAAATTCTGCAAAAAAATTTAGATTATTTTTTAATTTAACCAAGCATTGCTTCATAAAGCCCATTTGCACCAAAGAATTGTTTCCAAAACTGACAATATCACTTCCAAATGTTAGCATGAAGTAACTTGAATTATGTTATTCTGTCCTCTAAAGGAGAGGCAGACTGACATAGGGGCTAAGAGTCCAGCCTCAGAGTAAGGACAACCTGATTCCAGTTCAGACTCTGACATATAATCCATCACAAGCAAGTCACTTAACCTCTCAGTGTCCCAGGCAACTCTCATACTAAAAGTTATACACTATTTGCTGACCTCTGCCAGGGCAAGGAGTTTCTACGCTTGAAGTTCCCTATACTGACGAAATCACAAATCTAGACAAAAACAATAACATAATTTAAAGACAAACATTAAACAATATATGGTAGTTATTTGTCTTTGAGCTGAAATAATTTTTAAATTCTTGTAAGTTAAAATAATGTGACAGCAAGATATACATATTCATTTGATCTAACCTATGTCATCTTTCTGTTCTATTTATAAAGGCTGATCTCATAATAAGATCACAATCTGCAAATGATTCTGATGGAGAGAATTGTAAACTTCGAAGAAGGAAATTATCTTTTGAAAGTGAAATAGAGAAAGGTAATTCATTGCTTCGAATAATTCGTTAACAGATCCTGTGCTTGTTAGCTGTACGTACACACACCCACACACACCCACACACACACACACACACACACACACTACAATTCTAATAATAAATAAGTTTTGGTATGGAGTTTAGGATACCTGTGAACAATAAAAATACTTCAAGAATCTATGATTTCGTGGATGTGGATATCCCCTTCATTGATGCAAATCACAACCCCAAGCAAATTGTTTCAGTTGACAAAACAATGTGAGTTGTTGTGTTGAAAGAATGCCTCTCCTGATGAGGTGATCTGCTGGTGATGAGCCTCTCCAACCTTAGCTAATCTGGTCTTCAGAAAGTAAACCAACAGCGCATACTTAAAGCTTTTTCAGATGCTAGATCTGACAAAGCTTACACTCCATTGGCATAGTTCTTGAGAAAGCAAGACCACCTTGACAAAGTATGATGTTAAATGATCTCATATTAGAGTAGGAACATCAATAATGACTAGCATTCATTTATGTGGTCTAACATACATATGTGTGTTATAGTATATAGTTGTTCATTTATTTCAGTCATGTCCAACTCTTCATGACCCCATTTGGAGTTTTCTTGGCAAAGATACTAAAGTGGTTTGCCATTTTCTTCTCCAACTCATTTTTCTGATGAGGAAACTGAGGCAAAGATAGTTAAATGATTTACCCAGGGTCATACACTAGCAAATGTCCAAGGCCAGATGTGTACCCAGGTCTTCTTCACTCCAAATCCTGCACTCTACTGGACTACCTAGCTGACCTATATATGAACATATGTTTGTCTATATGTACACACAAACATATATATATGAAGTTCTCATTCAGTTGTTGATTCTGATGTCATGTGTTTTCAGCTCATTGATATCAATCTAACATTTAACCTAAAATTTACAAATATATCTAGATGTTCAGTGCTATTTTTTTAAAGTGCATACCAGTTGTAATGGTATATTCCATATCATTCTGAGCTTGTTTCCTTTCTCCAAAAACCTTTGTAGAAAACTTACAGCAAGGTTGGTTTTGTTTACATAAGTTATTACTGATAATCATAATAATTTAAACTTAATTTTATTATTCTTTCATCAAAAACTAAGATTAGACCATATGGAGTAAAAATTGGGTTTCTCACTTGCTGTGAATAACTTTTTAAAAGTTATCTCATTTGTAATATGAATTTCATTTTTTCAGGTTCACAGTTCTCTTTGCAAGTGACTGCCCTAAAAGATCAATGAGTGATATCCATATATAGAGACATTTGTCATTATTCAAGAATACAACAGTATTCCACATAAGATGTTTTATCTCTCCAGAGAGAAAATTCTATTTCAAAAGGGTGAAATTATCTTTCACTGAACCAGAGAAAAATAAGGGGAAAAACATTACTAACAAATCTAATATGTGTGTGTGTGTGTGTGTATGTATACACATGCTTTCAGAAAGACAAATAAGTCTCATTAATTTTCATGTACTTCGTGGCACTTTTCTAATTTTTAACATATATATGATCAAATAACAGATACTAAAGAAGATATTCTCATTTGTGAGGTTTCAAATCTTCTCACTTGAGTTTCTTTCTAGCCACAGAACCCTTTAAGTATGGAAGAAACATTAATTAACAGATTATTCAATTTGTTCTCCTGCCTTTTCCGGGACTACATTTATATTATGTCAGAATAAAGAGAATTTATTGTTTCTTAGAAACATTCAAAGCAGAAAATTCAACAATTTTACATAGTGTTTTATATATTTATGCCAAGGGGCACCAGGTTCCTGTGTTAGGGTGGTTTTTTTTTTACTCCTTTTGAGTTCTTTAGATTTTTGTTCCTTTTCGTAGTTGAATAATGAAGCAACTTCAATAAGTTTTTTATCAGAATAATTTTACTAGCAATTAATTTCGGTCATGTTGAAAGCCTACTCTTGCCTTTGATGCTTATGGATACTTAGTACAACCTTTTTATAGCTCTTGCATCACTGACAATTACTACTACTATTAAGATCCTTCTGAACTACATCTATCATTAATTCAATATTTTGATAAATCTGTCATTTTTTAATGTAAATATTCTTTCTAGTGGCACCAAAAGAAATCTATCCATGTCTTTCTCTCATTTGCAACTCTTTTACAGATCTCCCATAAATAACTTATAAAATATCTGACCTTATTTTAGGTCATAGGACCATAGGATAACAAATTTAGAGCCAGAAAATAAACCTTAGATAGGAAGTTATGTGCATTGTTCAGGGTCACACAACTGAGAAGGGTCAGGATCAAGAATTAAATCCAAGTGATCACCAAGTAGATACTATGGATGGACAGATTAACTGAGGGATTTTTTGAGGATGAGAGAGACATAGACATATTTGTAGGCTGTTAGCAAAGTAGCCAGTAAACAGGAAGATCTTGAAGATTAGTGAGGGAATAGGGATAGAAGAAAGGGCAATTTGTTGGAGAAGATGAGATGCCATAGGATCACTTGTGCTTAGAGAGAGATTAGCCTTGGCAAGGAAAAATGAAACTGGGCTGAAGGAAGAGATAGTAACAAAACTTTCCCAAGTGATGTGAGATGAGGAAAGGAAAAGAGGGAACTTTCAGTAAATAGCTTCAGTTTTTTTCAAGGAAATATGAGTTTTCAGCTGAGAAAATGGGACCATGGGAGCCTACAGTAATTTGAGAAGAGATTTTAAAAAGTCAGGAAAACTCACTGTGGTGAGTGGAATAATAAATCAATTAGGGAAGTTTAAAAGGAGTATCTTGCTTCAGTGAAGGCCCAGTTGAGTAACATAAATTTGCAGTAGATCTAATCATCATGGTTTTGTGATTTCCTCTAGTTTCAGTCAGCAGCACATGAGTAGGAGTGAAAGTGACAGGTGGCTGGAGTAATCCAGAGATCATACTTGGAAGGGCGAGATCAGCAATAGAATAAGGGGACAAAGGACTCAAGAGAAGTGGGTAGTGTAAAAATGAACTAGCTTTTTTTTTAACAGGATGGTGAAATGCCTACTGGCACAAAGGCGGTAGCTTATAAACATAGAATGAGGCACATGTGGACAGACATGTTCAATATATTGGCTTGTTTATCTTAACTGTACGACTTTGTTATAAGAGAAAAATTTAGAGGAAGAGAGGGTTTGTCATTAAAAAGTGACAGTGATATTTTTTCCAGGGACATCAATAAAACAAAAAAAAAGTAAAATATGGAAACTAAGAGCTCAGAGATGTTAAGTCATCTGTTCATGGTCACAAAGCTCATACTCAGTGGAGTTCTGATCTTCTATGTCTCCTGGCTCCAGGACTTTCTCCTACGTTACCCTAACTCTCAATCATCTGATATTTCTCAATACTGTTAATGTCAAAGATATCTGATACAATATGAAGAATTAATTATTTGTCTGGATTGTCAAATTCTTAGAAACTTGGCATTAGCCAAAGGGCTTTTCCTCCCATGTCTATTTAATCCAGGCACAAAATCTAACTATTGAATAGGCTGCTTCACAGGCCCTTTTGAGATTCCCTGATTTTTCAGAGGGCGTAGATGGGTCATCTGAGAGTCAATTAACACCAACTTCTCAGATATCTAGAGACTGACTTCAGAATTTCATAGAAGTTCCCATGACAGGGATCTCTACAATAGAAAACTCCATGTGGCTCCCAAGAACAATCAAGAAAGAATTCTAACACCATTGCCCCTAACTAATGCTCCCTGTGTGGGTAGTGAGCCTTGTGACCTACAATTCATGACGCTGTATTTGACTTTCAAATGTTACTGTTTGCTAGAGCATCAGTATCCAGTATTAGTATTCACAGATAGCCTGAGGGGGAAAAAAGAGGACACATTTAAGTATTCGTTAACATTAAGCGATAGAGCGTACTTAAATAGAGGGCAAGGAAGATTCCCATAAAATGTATTGATTATGTAAGAATCATTTTACCGATCCACCAAAGCTGCATTTCTAAGGGAAAATTTCAATAGTGACTACAAATCTGTCAAGGCACGCCCTGTGAAATATTCAATCTCTGAATTCAATATTAATCTTTTCTCAGAGGTGGCTTGCCTGCATAACCTTCCTGTAAGAAAATACACGCAACTTCATAAGATCTTCTAGTTTTCTCAGCATGAAGAATTTTAAAACATATCCTTTTATTGGTATATGTTGGTTTTGCATCAAGTAAACATTTATAAAGTTCCTACTGTGTATGTACCAGGCACCAGGAATATAAAGTGAAAAAAAGACATAGTCCCTATCCTCAAGGAGCTTATATTCTATGAGGAGAAATACATGCAATATGAGAAACATGTAAGTACATACAAAATATATGCAAAGGAAATACATAAAAGATGATGGGGGAAAGTTAAGGGGAGAAGGCATTAGCAGCCAAGAGATAAACTTCCCAAATATATGCTTTCCACTCTTGAACCTAGTATGGTATTCCTATAACAAAGAATAAAAAATAAAACAAAAAAAGCAGTTCAACAAAACCAAAACATTAACCACATCTGACAACGTATACAGAATTCCATAGGAATTGTCCCTTTTCGAAGGGGGGATGTGTATTTTCTCAATTCTTTTCTGGGGCCCAGCTTGTTCATTATAATTACATGGCACTGAGTTTTGTGGCTTTTTGGTTTTGTTTTTTCTCTTTCCACTTATATTGTTCTAACTATTGTATATATTGTCTTTTTGACTTTACTCCCTTCACTCTGCAGCAGGTCATATAATTCTTCCCATGCACCTCTTCATTCATTATTTCTGGTGATACAGTATCATTCCATTACATTCATATATCACAATTTGTTTAGCCATTCTCCAGCTGATGGTAAAGGCAGAACTTCAAGTAACTGTTTTCATTGTAAATTTAGAAGGATCTAAATGTGGTTAAGTATCTTCATGAAGTCTACCTTCCCTTTCCTTCTTGAAGTTCATGGCCGAGTTGCACAGAGGCTGCCCCTCTTTGGTTAGAGTTCTGCTTAGAGAAATGCCACTCTCCCTGTGGTAGAAATCAAATTCTATAATTTAGCAGATTAAAGATAAAAGTTAGCATGAGATATCTTGTAAATAACCTGTCAGAGGGTTGTGGGTAATATCTAGCCGTCTGGACGGCAATTAAAGTACATTGAAGGGTTATTATCAGGAGGATGGTGATAAATTGTTCCTTATCTTCACTGAGAACAAAATAAGACATAATAAAGATTTTACTGACAGCAAAGTTATGATGGCAAATGAGTATTTTGGCAAAGATATAAACCGATGTGAGCAGCCTTGTCTTAAGGTCCACTTTTTTTCTACCTTGTTTGTAGATGGGTTTCTGAAAGTTTGTCTTGGTCATTTAGATGAGAACTCTCTGAACAAAATCCTCCAAAGAATTCTCCAAAAAAAAATCAGCTAGCAATGTGTCAAAGGGGGAAAACCGTTTGACTGACCTTGAACAAGTAATGTCCACCTATGTATCTTTTTAGCACTTGTTCCACATAAAAGACAAAGTGAAACAATATTTTGATTCCATAGGTTTGCTTGCCCTTTAATTGCTCACTAATAGTGAAATCCTGAAACATATACAGGTAAACAAGACTGGCCCTAGGGAGAAATGCCAAGTTAGCACCATATTTTCCTTCCATCCGTGTTTCCCCTTGTTGATCTAATTCTCCCTGGTTCAGCATCCTACCTAGACCTTAAGTTCTGAATCTTTCCAGAACTCTTTTCCAAACCAAAACTTACTTATCCCACTGACTCAGGTCCCTACTCTTTGCAAAAAGAATTAATAAGAAACAAAAGAGGGTTTAATGATTAATCGTTAATACCATTATATTGGTGTCTGAATCAAAAAATGGGAACCAGTGGTACAATGGGGGGAAAACACTAGATTTGAAGTCAGAAGACACATATTTCAATCCCAGTCTTTCATGACCCTGAGCAAGTTCTTTTACTTGTCTGGGACCCAATTTCCTCAACTATAAAATGAAAGAGTCGAACTAGACAATATGTATTGACCTTTCTGACTTGAAATCTATGACCCTATAAATTTTAGGAATCATCACAGTCTGATAGATGGGCATATATGGGATCGAGTGGGATATTCTTCTTTCCACCTCTCCCATGTTGTTGCTTGTTTTTGTCCTTGTCCGGTCATGTCCACCTTTTTGTGACCCTGGTTGGGGTTTTCTTGGCAAAGATGCTGGGGTGCTTTGCCATTTCCTTCTCCAGTGGATTAGGCAAACAGAGGTTAAGTCACTTGCCCAGGTTTCACATAGTTGGTGAATATCTAAGGCCATAATCTGAACTCAGGTCTTCCTGATTCCAGGCCTACTGAGCCACCTAGCTGCCTCCCCCACATAGTGTCATTTTAATAGATATTTCTTCTATCTCCCCATAGGTAGATGACCCTGTGGCTCAAATAGATCTATGTTTAAGAAAGAAGATTTCTAAGCCACCTTTTTGTGTTCAGTTTCAGTCTTTTTTTAAAAAAATTAGCCTCTAGATATAATCTGTCATTGTGGATAATGTGCCTTGGAGTCAAGAAAACCTGAATTCAAGTCTGCTTTCTGACAACATCTTACTAATCATGGAAGAGTCCCTAAATCTCTCTAAGACTCAGTTTCCTCACCTATAAAATGGGTATGATCATACCTATCTGTAACAGCAAGCACCCTAGCATGCCTAGGGCGGCTACTAGCACAGGTTCTTAGATATGCTTTT
>CM053588.1:251220879-251241937 GCA_028646515.1 Pseudochirops corinnae
GGCATTCCTGGAAAACAAGCCTGGTGCCACAGGCTCCACGTGACCACATTCAGCCTATTAGGGAACACGGTATACTTTCAAATATCCAAGGGTCCTCAAAGTCACGTAGCCACTTCAGCAAATGGCTTAGGGGCAGGGAAGATCTTTAGATTCCCATAACACTATCTCATACAGTTTTTGTGAAGATTATTTGTTAGTGTATGTAAAGCACTTTGCAAACCTTGAAGAACTATATAAATGTCTGTTGTTACTATTACTATAAAGTTCAAAATACCGAAATTTAGAACATCCGAAACTGTCTTCATGTTTCCCACAATACTCGTTTCTTTTTCTGACATCACTTTTCACCAAGTCTCCCATGTTTGAAACCTTGTGACTCCTCCTTTTATCTCCTCTCCTATATCCCATTAGGGGCAAGTTCTACTGCTTCTATTTCCACACTATTTTTTGCATCCGTTTGCTCTTTACTTTCACGGTCACCAGAATAGTTCAATGCCCCTTTCACTCACCTGGACTTTTATAATTTTGTCCTAATTGATCTTCCCATTTCCATTCCCTTGTTCATCCCATCTGTCCTTCACACTCTCCCCATAATCTTCAATGTAAGTAGCTATCCATGTCAGTGCTCTGCTCAAAATTCTTCAGTGTCTCCCTTTTGTCTATAAAGTTCAAACTTCTTTGCTAAATATATTCAAGGTTGGCATCACCCTACCCTTCTGGTCTTATTTATGCCAATTTGTCTTCACATACTCCATGACATATCCCATCTGGATTGCTCATCATCCAATGCTTTTATGTATACTTGAGTTCCCAGCCTCCCCACCTCACCATAGAGAAATTGTACAGCACATAGTGTGGTAGGCTTGGAGTTTGGAAGACTGAGTTCAAATCTGGCCTCAGATACTTACTGGATGTATGACCCTGAGTAAGTCACTTAACTTCAATTTACCTCAGATTCCTCAACTGTGAAAATGGGAATTAATAATAGCCCCTATCTCCCAGATTTTTTATGAGGATCAAATGAGATAACAATTGTAATATTAATGCATAGTACATCTGCATAGGCACGTAGTAAGCTCTATAAGAATCTTAGTTTTTTATCATCATCATCATCATTATTATTATTAATAATGAGCTGTGGGACCGTAGGCAAATCATTTAACTTCAATTTCCCTCCAATATCTCAGTTGTAAAGTAGAGATAATAATAGCACCTACCTTGTCGTGAGGTGGTTGTGAGAATCAAATGAGATGAGAATGATACAGCACTTAGCACAGCGCCTGACAAAGAGTAAACACAATGAAAATAACCGCTGTTATCTGTCGTAAGTATTTGCATGTTACCAGGTTGTGTACACGTCTGAGGAGAGTTTTGTATTTGTTGCCTTTATTGGGGCGATTTGTTTTAAAAACTACTCTTAAAGAAAGCAGGTTAAACACTAATTTGGAATTTCAAGTGTTTGAAATATTAAGATACACTTTTGCTTCTTGAAAACTGAGAGACTGGGGGTGACTAAGTGGTGCAGTGAATAGAGCACCGAGCTTGGAGTCAGGAGGACCTGAATTCAAATTTGGCCTCAGACACTTAACACTTACTAGCCGTGTGACCTTGGACAAGTCACTTAACCCCAATTGCCCTGCCCTCCCCCCTCCAAAAAGCAAAAAAAAGAAAAAAGAAAAGAAAAAGAAACCTAAGGAAAAAAAAAAACTATGGAAACTGAAAAAGAAAACTACTGAGAAAAAAAGAAAACTATGCTGCAAAAACTATTTAATGAATCAATAGGTCTACTCTAAGAAGGGAGAATATATATAAATGATAATGACATGAAACTGCATCAGAGATGCTACTCTGGTTCACTTCGCATCTGTTCATATAAGTTTTTCAAGTTCTTTATATTTTTCCTACTTCATCATCTTCAACAATGGATATTGTCTCATATGCTGAATATCACCATCTTGGGTTGTTGTTACTTTGCTTACATTCAGTATCCTAAGGGAAGATAATCTATGAAATTGTGTTTTTTCTTGTCTTTTATGAGCACAGTGAAGCCAGCCCTGACAATAATTTTATTTTTCTCCCAACAAGCATTTATGAAGCACCTACTATGTTGCCAGACATTTTACTAGGAGTTAGAGCTACAAATTCAAATGAAAAAATGAGTCCTAAGGGATGCTTTCAAGTTGTCTTTCAGTGAGCTACAGCTGTTGGTCTTGGGGTGTAAGAGAGAATTTTCACGTGGACATGGTTCAGTCCCTCCAATAATATGTCAACTTGTTGGCCATTGGAGATATTCCTTCTTTCTAGTTTCGGTTATAGTGATAATGAGCTAATCTGGCTTGGCTGGATCCTGAATTAAGCCATCTAAAAGTCCATTTTTTTCTCAGAAGCCTGTCATTGCTTTGTGTCTTAATGATGTTACCTTCATTCTCCTTCACGTTTTGCAAGTGAGATCTGAGCAAATTTTGCCCTTGGCTGCAATCTCCTTATGGGGTACCAGGTGGCACAGCAGATAGAGTGCTGAGCCTGGAATCAGGAAGATCTGAGTTCAACTCCAGCCTCAGTCACCCACTAGCTATATGACCCTGAGCAAGTCACTTAACCCTGTTTGCCCCAGTTTCCCCATCTATAAAATGAGCTAGAGAAGGAAATGACAAACCACTTCAATATCTTTGCCAAGAAAACCCCAGATGAGGTCACAAACAGTCAGATACAACTGGAAAAAAAAAACCTACTGAACCACAAAGCAATGTTCTTGATTTGTCAAGGGACAGAATTGTGCCAGTTTGGGTAGTTTCTGGGCTCATCCAGGTTCCTTATTGTGCCAACTGTTTTATATCAGTTGAACTTTTCTGAGAAATGGTGAGTCAAAGACTTGATTCTTATCTATTTTCTACTTCT
The DNA here is from genome assembly GCA_028646515.1 of Pseudochirops corinnae. Lineage (NCBI taxonomy): Eukaryota > Metazoa > Chordata > Mammalia > Diprotodontia > Pseudocheiridae > Pseudochirops > Pseudochirops corinnae. Next base: position 251,223,778 of record CM053588.1, read on the forward strand.
GGGAATCAAGAGCTCATTCAAGCAGTTCAGATTGAAGCTGTTGTAATTAAATGCAACATCTCTTTATTTTTATAGTTCATTGTTTGTTTTCATTGTATGACGAGCCAATATTCTGCCTACATACACACAGACAAGTGAATCTAAAATGACTACAAAGTCTATAACTGGTTATTTGCTATTAAGATATTGATTGTCAGTTTCATTTGTTAATGTCATTTAGTGCTAGACATATAGCTAGTATGTGTCAAAAGTAGGACTTAAACCTAGGTTTTCTTGCCTTTGAGACTGACTTAATTCACACACACACACACACACACACACACACACACACACACACACACATATACAAGATCACCCATAATCTCTTTATATGATATGTAGAAATATTTTACATGATAGTATATACTGTATGTATATGTATATATGGGTGTATATATAGATGTATATGTGTGTATATATAATGCAGATATATAAAATCTCCCTGTGCAAGTCAGTCTTTCAATGCTTCAGGGCAATCTTCTAAGGCTATGAGGAACAGGGGCTGAAAAGCATTGATGTAGGGATTTTCTTCATCAGGAGTTCCCCATGCTAATGAAGTCATAAGTATACTCCAAAAAATAAAATTAGAAAAGCATACAATATATGAGACTTTGCGATTCTGAAAGAATAAGCATTTCCAAGATTCCTGGAATAACGATTCTCCAAGCACAATTCAGGATTTTCTGGTGGGCAGCCTGTGTGTGTCCTTCAGGGTGGCTACTCAAATATAAAGGGGGAAATATGCTGGTGTCTTGGTCAGGAGAGGGACGAGAGACTAGTTGGGGCTTGTGCTAATGAGTGGGTAAGAAACAGTTGTTTACTTAGAGTTATTGCACTGCTTAGAAACTCAAGAACAACAGTCTGACAACAGGAAAGCCACCACTTCAAGTACAAGTTTGAATAAAAAATGAAAGTTTTGAAGTCCATCATCTGTCTCCTTTGAACCAAAGTAAGGGAGACTGCCAATAAGCATAGGGAAGGGGGATGCAAGGGGAAGAACCTCAAAGTGAGATCCTATCTCATCTTGACTCTCTTGTCCCCTCCTCCATGAGGCTGTGCCACTTTCCCTCTCCTGACTCTAAATCCATGCTTCTTCTTTCCCTCCTCTAGCTGCTGAAAATGACCAGGGTCAGATAGCTGAGTGGTGAGGTTGATCCCAGGAATGGTCTGTGTCTCCTGGAAACTGTATTTGGGGTATGATCAGGTTAGCAAGATATTCACATTTTAGAAGATTATCAGAGAGAATACCTTGTCCTTCTTAGTATGTAGAATAACACTGATTTCTCAAAAATAATAACAATCCATTAATATTTTTACTCTCTTCAGCTCAGAAGACTCATTCCAAAACTTGGGTCTTTTTAGTTCAACATACTGACTTTCCCTATGCTTAATGGCCTGTCACAATTATAACAGTAATGGTATTAAGGGTATAACTTTCCTAAGGATCAGAGAGAAACTAGACATGGAAGAATCCTTCCCTTTTTTATTGGGAGTGGTTGGCAATAGTGGATTATAGAGTATTAAATTTTCTAGCTTTTTCCACCCATGATATTTCTACAAAAAAAAAAATCATAGATTTGTTTCATTGGAAATGAAATCTGGAAATATTCTTTAATCCAGATTTAGATATGATATAAGCATCTCATGCCTTTTATACTACATGTTTCGAAGTGCCAATTTGATGTATCATTCTATTGTATCTGGAAACATTAAAGTGCTATATGATGTTAATTATCCTATTTTTATTTGTTTAGTCATAAAAGCTTACCCATTTCCATGCCATGACAAATAGCCAAGTTGAAAACTAATTTTTTTCTAAAAATGAAATTATTTGTATCAAAGGACATCTGATTTTGAGAGAAAACTATATTTAAAAACTACATTTGTTAAACTCATAATAATTCCAGACATAACAAAACAATGCAGTAATAAACTGCTTAATTACTGGATACAACTCAGAATCTCTTATATTATGTTATCCTGAGTTATGATTAGCAAAGAGAGCTATCTGTTGCTCATTACTTTCCTATATTAAGTAATTTTCTAAGTTATCAACTCAGATGAGGTACAGATTTTTCTTATTGGGATTTTGGTTCCTAACTTGTTGTTTTAGTATTTAACTTTCTTTTTAAGAGGACACTACATTCTCCTTGCTCTCCTATCTGTCTGACAACTCTAAATATCTCTTACTGGCCATACTATCAAAACGTATAACTATGGGGATTTCTCTAAATCATTTTGACCATACCCACCCACCCATTCACTCATTAAATTCTGGTGGCTCCCTATTACCTCCAGAATAAAATATAAAACTCCTTCCTGTCAATTAAGGCTCTTCCTGCCTTTACAATCTTCTTACTTTCTTTTCCTTTCTGCATACTCTCAATCAGCCGCTTACTATCTCAATCAGATACTTACTATCCCTACTTACTATCTCTCATCTACATGCCTAAAACGATCTTCCTTCAAACTGCTGACTCCTAGAATCTCTGACTTCTTTGAAGGTTTGGCTCAAGATTCACCTTGTACAGCAGCCCTTTTAGTTGTCAATGCCTCCCTGCCACCATCACCACCAATATTACCTCCCAGCTACTCTCTGTATGTGTTATATGTTGTCATTTACTTCTTGTCTGCCCCGTTAAGATATGAACTCCTTGGGACGGCTAGGTGGCACAGTGAATAGAGCACCAGTTCTGGAGTCAGTAGGACCTGAGTTCAAATCTGTCCTCAGACACTTAACCCAGAACTAGCCTGTGACCTTGGGCAAGTCATTTAACCCCAATTTCCCTACCTCCCTCCAAAAAGAAAAAAAAAAAATTATGAACTCCTTGAGGGCAGAAACTGGTTTTTTTTCCTTTCTTTTCATCAACAATATTTAGCATATTATAAGCACTTAATAAATGCTTGTGGGCCAATTGAAAAGTATCTTGAAAACCCAGAGCTGGAATCCCTGAATCAGATTCATCTGCAGGAAATTGTGAAGGAGATGAAATTTGACTTTGATGTTTCTTCCAGCTCCTCATTTCAATGTTCTTATGGTTTGTTTTTGCTTTTCTTTCCCCATCACTGATTCCCTTCCCTAACCTTCTTTCCCTTCCCCTAATCTAAGTCTCTCCCTTCTCTGGTTCTTCTCCCCACTTGATACCACCATATTCCTTCTGATATTGAAAATTCTTTAATTCATAGGTATTAGCCACAATATATTAATCCTTGAGTGAGCATTTAGATCTGAAGGGTAATTTTTGAAGCTGCTTAACTGAAAGGATGAAATCTTTAATGTGGCATCTGGGAAGGTACAAATCACAGAATATGAGTAACTAAACTGTTCCTTATACCCATATAGTCAGTTCTACGACTGGTTCAAGTTACTTTAGGATCCCAGTCACAAACAATCAGAAGACAGTCTGAGGCCACAGGCCCTGAATCTTCATGTTGTATTTCTTAGGTGCATAGAATAGTAACAGAAAGCGAATGGGACTAAGGAAACGTGATACAATGTGACAAACCTATCTGTCACAATTTTCTCATGAGGTCATTTTATTTTAAACTATTCCTGTCGGAAAAATACTCTATTACCAAAATAAAGTCTAAAAGTAAAATGCTCAGAGATCACATAAAATTCATCCACCAAGCATTATGACTACCTACTGGATTTGCTAAATATAAATGACACTTGATTCCTGATAATTACTCTGAGAAGACTTAAAGAAAATTAGGATAAGAAGTCAGCAAAATAGGACTTGCCCCCTGTTTGCTTGACATGGAGAGATTTTTAGTTTTTTCAGTTTTAGAACTGGGAGGTCAAATGCAATTGATAGTTAAATCAGGATATACATGTGCTCTTTTATTCATTTGGATCCTAGGCAAGCAGCTGGAAAACAAATCAAATGCTTTTAAATTGAACCCTTTGAGAAAACAGGTGGTGATCAAAGAATCAACTTGCTGAGAGAGAGAGAGAGAGAGGGGGGGGGGGGGAGAGAGAGACAGAGAGAGAGAGAGAGAGAGGGAGAGAGAGAGAGAGAGAGAGAGAGAGGGAGAGAGAGAGAGAGAGAGAGAGAGAGAGAGAGAGAGAGAGAGAGAGAGAGAGAGAGGGTTTCTAGCTATCTGGATTCTAAAGTGATTCCTATATCAGTGTAACAAGGGTAAAAAGATATCTTTGTAGGAGTGTTACCATGTGAAGTTATTATTCAAATTCAGTTCCAAACAAAAGGGGAGAGGAAGAATAGAATGTGGGGAGACAAGGCAGCTTCATAGTCAGAGAATTCACAGCACTATTTTCACCTAGAAGGCAGTGAGCCAGAGGAGGGGAAAGAACTAGCTTCTCATCTAAAACTATTCTGTTTTAATTCAGTCACAGAGTTTAATTAGAAAAAGGTAGAAGCTGCTGTATCTCAACTGAAGAGCTACCTAAAGGTCCAGTTCCATATGTTCCATTAGTACTACAATATGAATCAAATAGAAATCTTTATCCTTTTAAACTCACAAATGGAGTATCATTTTAACTTCCTTTTTTCAGTAGGAGAATCTTCAAATGATGCTTTATTTTATCAAATACAGTAAAAGGGGGGAAATTGTTCAGTCATTAGAGTAATAGGGAAATTAACATAGGATGCAAAAACAAACCCTTATTATTATATCAGTGGAATGGAATATGGAATTACATGTCTTTTAATTACTTTCTGTACTTCCTCCTTCTGTAACTGTTTTAAAGCATTTAACTGAAGATTCTAGGCTCCCTGTGTTGGCCTGGAATCGACTTCACAATCAGATTATCTATCTATCTCTATTTGATTGAAAGGTAGCACGGTACAGTGGTGAGAAATCAGCCTCAAAGCCAGTAAGACCTAAATTCTAGTCCTCCTCCTGTCTAAAGGAATGACCCAAATCAGGTCACTGCCCAGGGCTCCAGGCAACTATTTATAAGTAGCAGAAAAAGTGGCAATCTGCAATGATAGAGGGAATTTCCTCTTCTGGGAGTTCCTTACCCCAATGAAATCACAGATCTAGTACCAATCTTATTTGACTACTGGGTCAATAATGGAATTATTCTTATAATATATTTGGTAGACACTTGACTTAAATCGGCTAACACTGGGTACATTCAAGTAAATAATATGTCTTGAAAGTATAGTCCCTCCCATCCCTCTCTCAGCCTGTTTATTGAATAATCACTGGGTGTTACATAGCAGTCTATTACATGCTACAAGTTAAAATTACATGGAAAATCTCTACAATATTTTCATTTCTCTAAGAATAATTAAGATTGCAAGCTACCTGTGCTTTCTCATGCAGTATAATTCTTGTCTGTGTTCTCATATAAATCCTTCATTTTTAAGTCACTCAATGTGCTATAGGCCTTTCTCCAGGTCTTGAACAATCTATGGGTATTCATGCAGCACTCAAGATGCCCATCTGTTATCCTTTGCTCTAACAACTCTCCATGCAAAGATCTAAAACTCTAAATAGATAAGATGGTGTAACATCTTGCAAATGAAAACACACGCAGCTATTAAGCATGTGTCCACACTGATTGGGATTGATGGTATGTTCAAAACAATTTCTACTTTTTTTGGGAAAAAAGCTTCATGAATGTATTTAAGGGGTATGTAGATAAGGCTTATTAGATGCAGAGAAAGGGGTTGCTCTAGTCATATGGGTGCCCAACATTAGAGATGGAGAATATGAAGAAAGCTCACCCTATCCTGTTTGGTGAGTGACTTATGTGGAATCTAAGCAGGCTCTAGGAATGCTCCACCTCATGGATTGTCTTCCCACCTGCCACCTTATCACTGAATGCACACCCTCCACCTCTCTCATCCATTCCCCTTTCTAGTTATAAGAAAGTATATAGTTATATAGTATATCTAGTTATAACTATAAGTAAATTATTACTGCCACAGATACTAGAAAAAGTGTGTCAATCTATTCCCCTGAGGATCCCCTCATGATTCCTGTAATATTCAAAACCCAAATTTCCCTCCTTGGCCACCACTTCCCTCTAAGTTTCGCTTATATTCCTAAGTGTCTTGAGAGCAAAGACTGCCTTTACTTTTATATTTTTCTTCTTAGAATTTAACACAGCAATTGGCATCTAATAAGTGTTAAATAAACGCATTTTTCACTCATTGACCTAGAGGAGAGAATTCAGGAGTCAAAGTTAGTCCCTCAATAAGCTTTTATTAAACACTTACTTTGTGCCAAGCACTGTAATCAGGGGTAAGGAAAATAAGGAAGTTAAAGAAACCAGTAGATTGCAGTGAAGTTCATGATGGGGAATGTTCAATACATATCAGAATGAAACTGGGAGCCATTGTAAGATTTTGAGGTGGGAAATGCTGAGTGCAAAGTAAATACTCATTAAGGCAAGCTCATTGGTAAGACCTGAGATAGCTTAGACCTAGAGTTAAGCAAGATTTTGAGAAGAAAGTTCCTGAGTCTATAAGAGATGAAGCATGTGATGTAGGCCCAGAAAGTAAAGGAAAGAACTGAAAAAGATAACCTGAAGAAAAAATAGTGATTAACTAGATTGGTGGAAAATAAATATCCATAAGCTGAGAAATTTTCAAAGTTTGACTGAAGAAAATGTCTGGGATTGCCAGTAATAATAAGGTAGCAAGGCAAGTGGGAGGCCCTAAGTGGGGGAATAAGATCAGTTTTCATTGTGTTTTACTTGAGGTGGCACAACAGGAACTAACTCCTTAATAACAATAATTTTCCCATGTAGAGAATTTTAACTCAAATCCGTTTTTTGCTCTAGGCTGTTTTCTTGGTGAAATTATGATATTTAAAATAACAGAGAAAAATAGCTCTGTTAACAGTTTCTTTTGCCATATGGGAACTAAAGATTCTGTTGACAGTTTTTGTGGTATGGTCCTAAATCAATTAGTTTGGTCTTCTATGAATAAGCAATTAAGCATAATGTTAGAGAACAACAAGGCATAGAGTATATGGGGACACTTTTAACCATTTCTGCAGAAAATGCTATGCATTCTGGAATTATGTTGATTAGTAATTAGCAGAAACCAGATGGGAAATCATGTTGTCTCCCCAGGACACTAATGGAAACAAGTCACAGAATTTGTCTCTTGGAACTTTTCCTGCTGAAATATGTTTTAACTCAACCTTCAGGGTTGGTATCATCTTGACATTTCATTTTAAAACAGGCAGTGTGCACTAGTGGCTTTAATGTAATTAGGTTAAAAAAAAGCACTTTAATTACGGTATTTAAGCTTTATATTCTTCACATCATGAAACACAGCCAAAGTGTCCACCAGAACAGGACTTCAAGGAGATTTTCTACATGTAACTGAGGTTGAAATCCAACCTGCCTACACTTCAGAGAGACCACTACCCCATATAGTGAGTTTTAAAGTCCCACAAATGATAGATTACAGGCATAAAGAAAGCTTATGCAATTAAGATTTCAAGAATGGGAGCAAATATTCCTCTTCTTTTTTTTCTGAAACAATTAGCACCCAAACCATTTTTAGGACTTAAATATTTCTTTTCATTTGAAGAAATATTTCTTCAAAAAACAAGTTTTTGAATTTCCTACAATTGTGCTATCAAAAATAAAGAGTATCTCAAAAACCTCTAGGAAAGGTACATTTTGATTTTGAAATCAATAATATGGTTGATCAAGAATCTCATGGCCCCTGAAATTTTTTTGTTCGTTTGTTTTTCTAAGAAGGCCATAGCCTAGAAATGAGTAATAGAATCTCTATTTTCTATATAAAAATATAGTTTATAGTGATGATTTTTAAGAGTCATTGTTAAAGTTGTTTTTTTAAATGCATATAAAAATGCATAGAAGGACTTAGCTAGCAATAACTCAGTACATGGTGGAAGTAAAGACTGATAACAAAATTGTACCCATTTGATTATCTTATATAAAATGATTTCTTGTTGATAGATTATCGCAAAGGGACTAGTACACATGACCCTGGAGACTCCGTAGATACCACGAGACGTTATCAGTGTTCCAAGAAACATTTTGAAGAAAAGAAAAGTGGATCATCATCATTTATCTCATCCATTGATGATGAACAAAAACCTCTCTTCTCCAGAATAATGGATTATGCTCCAGGAACAGAGAAAAGAACTAGCTTGAATTTCGAAGAACAAACTATGACCACTTCAGAAAGACTCCATCTTGATAAAAGAAGTCATTCTTACAAAGGTAATTGACTGTTGCACTGCCTGTCTTTCTTCAGTACTATTTTTGGGTGGGGAGAAGGATGTTTTTGCCAATAGCATAACTAAACATGTTACTTCAATTTTTTGACATTTGAAGACTTTGGTATTGACTTGCAAAGACATCTGTCTAATTATATTGCATTGAAAGAAGAGGAGGGGCATCTAGGTGGTGCAGTGAATAGAGTATCAGCCTTGTAGTCAGGAGGACCTGAGTTCAAATCTGACCTCAGACACTTAGCACTTACTAGCCATATGACCTTGGGCAAGTCACTTAACCCCAATTGCCCTGCCTTCCCCCCTCCAAAAAAAACAAAAACAAAAAGAAATGAAAAGAAAAGAAAGAAGGGGAGAAGCATTTATATAGTGCCTACTATGTGCCAGGTGCTGTGCTGGGCACTCTACAATTATTGTCTCATTTGGTCTTCACAATAATCCCGCAAGATTGGTGCTTCTGTTATCCCCATTTTTCAGTCAGGGAGCCTGAAGCAAATAGAGGTCGAGTGATTTACCCAGAGTCATACAACTAGTAAATGTCTGAGGACACATTTGAACTTCGGTCTTCCTGACTCCAGGCCCAATGGTCTGTCCACTACACCACCCAGCTACCTCTGCATTGAGACGAAGACTAACAATCATTTCCAACTACATGGCACAGAGTATAGAGAGCTGACCTAGAGTTAAGACCTGAGTTCAAATCAAGCCTCGGATAGTTTCCTAGCTATGTGACCCTGGGAATGTCACTTAACCTCTGTTTGCCTCAGATTCCTCATCTGTAAAATGGGGATAATAATAGTCCCTACCTCCCAGGGTTGCTGTGAAGATCAAATCAGATAATAATTGTAAAGTGCTTAGGACAGTACCTGACACACAGTAAAAGTTACTAAATGTTAGCTTTTATTATGCCACGGGACACCTTGAAGCCTGTGAAAATACTTTATTCCCTCTGCGCTGTCATTCAACAAATACTAAATGCCCCCTCTCGCGAGTTCAAGACATCGTGGTGGGCATGGGAAGGACCGCATTCAGAACTGCAGCACCAGATAGATGTTAGCATTCATGTTTACCTAATCATGAAGAACAAAGTGAGGGGCAGTGAAACCTCCAAAACATTGAGAGGAGCTATTTAATGGAAATGATGGGGAAAAGAGGAAGATGATATGAATGGAAAGAGCAAGACAAATATTTTTAAATTAATATACAATTGTGCCCAGCAGAGTGATCAGGAAAAAAAACTAAGATATAGATACGTAGATATATAAAGGATGTGTGAAAGAAGCAAGTACATGAATTGAAAGTAAGGAACACTTGAATATAAGTGATCAAAAGCAGAGCAGAAGAGGAAATCATTGGTGCATTATGAACTCTCCCCCCCACCAATTCATTGATCTTGGCCTGCTAGAATACTACATATCCTTCAGACTCTATCTCCAATGAAAGAATGAGTGAAAAAGAACTTTTTAAGCCATTTCAACATTCTAATCACTATGCAAAGCACTGGGGACACACCCACACAAATGAGAGAGTTCCTGCCCTCACAGAGAATACATTCTAATGGGGAATATAGTCAGTTAACCAGTCAGCTATCATTTATTAAATGTTTTTATTATGCCAGGCACTGTGCTAAGTACTAATATACAACACACACACACACACACACACACACACACACACACACATATACATATAGGAGTGTAGGAGCAGCTAGGTGGCACAGTGGATAAAGCACTGGGCTTGAGATCAGGAAGACTCATCTTCATGAGTTCAAACATGGCCTCAGATAACTGCTAGCTCTGTGACCCTGGGTAAGCCACTTAACTCTGTTTGCCTCAGTTTCTTCACCTGTAAAATAAGCTGGGGAAGGAAATGGCAAGCTACCTTTGCCAAGAAAACCCCAAATGAGGTCACAGAGACTCAATACAACTCAAAACAACTCAACAACAACAACATAAGGGAATGTTGGCCAGTGAAGGGTATATGTTGACTTGAAACATCATAGGGGAGTTGTCATGGTCTTTCCAGAAGCAATGGTAGTTTTTATTTTCTTGTGGTTCTAAAGCTAGAAAGCAGGATGGAAGGAGAGGGCATGTGCCAGGTGGCAAAAACTAGGGTAGAATGTGAAACATATCTAAGACTGGCTAGTATAGAAGGCTATGTGACAGTCATATTCAGTCAGTCAATAAGCATTTATTAAGCACAGACAATGTGCTAGGCATTGTATTTTGTAGTGGGGATACAAAGAAAGGTAAAAGTCAGTCCCTTGCCCTCAAGGAGATCACAATCTAATAAGGGAAGACAATACATAAAAATAAGCTGAAAAATGAAGGTAGGGAGAGTAACGGAAAGGGAAGAGGGGTCTGATGAAGTCAGAAGTGAAACTGGAGGAAAATTATGAAAACAGAGCCCTGAATGTCCTTTCTTAAATGGAGGCAATGGCAGGAGCTCTCCAATGTCCACCTTTAGGTTTTAGTTGTACAGTCACTTCAGTCATGTCTGGCTCTTTTTGACCCCATTTCAGGGTTTTCTTGGCAGAGATACTGCAGTGTTTTGCCATTTCCTTCTCCAGCTCACTTTACAGATCTGTAAACTGAGGCAAACAAGTTTAAATGACTTGCCCAGGGTCACATGGCTAGTAAGGATCTGAGGCTAGATTTGAACTCATGAAGATTAGTCTCTTCCTGATTTCAAGGCAAGTGCTGTATTCACTATGCCACTTACCTTCACCATGTCCACCCTCCATTCTCTCAAACCTAAGGGAGAGAGGACCCCGCAGGGGCAGGGAGTACTAAAGAGGTAAGTTTCAAAGTTGATGTGACTTTTTTAGGATTTAAATGAAGTTTGGGAACACAATTGGGAAAATTCAGACCCCAGGGAAGGAGTCCTATAACTAAGATGGTTAAGTCCTACAGAAGATGATCTGGTACAGGAGGTTCTACAGTAGGACAGATGGCAGGGTCCACCTGTCCAGAAGGTGCAGTGTCAGGAAAAAATAAATGACAAGGAGATAGCCAGGGTGCTACTCCTTCATGAATAAAGCTCTTCAAATAGGATATCTCTACTCCCTCTCTGCTCCCTTAGCACTTTGTTTTTATTTCTTTTATGACCAGAGTACTGATCATACTGTGCCTTGTACTATTTTTGTACATAGTTTATCCTTCTTCACACACACACACACACACACACACACACACACACACACGACTGTAAGCTGCTTAAAAGAAGAGATTATATCTTCATCTTTATATTTTTCCCAGTATCTTACACATAATGGGATCACAGCTTTAGAACTGCAAGCCATCTTTAAGTCCATGTACTCTAAATACCTTATTTTACAGACATGGAAACTGAACAGTGGCATAGAGTGACTTGCCTGAGTTCATGCAGAGAGTTGATAGCAGAGACTCAATGAAACTCTATTGAATGACAAATGAAAGAAAACTAGCTTTTGCTCTGATACCTCTTTGAAATATGCTAAGAATGTAGGCAAATGTTCTTCAGTCAATCTAAAATCTTGAGGAAATGAATGAAATAGTTCCTCATTTGTCACAATGGAAATGTGGAATATTAGCTGTGGCTACTAAATGTTTTATTTCAGTTATTCATGAAAAGTGGATATTTTGGGAACTCCAAGAATAGAAATAGAAGCAGGTTGTATAACCTAAGTCAGCAATTCTGCAAACCTCTCCATCACCTCTGCCTTCTTATAAAGGTCAGTTCGGCTTAGTCCTTATAGGATGTGTTCTAGAGCTTTTTTCCACTTCAATTTCAATGTCTTGAGTGTCAAACTTCTTTAGGAAGCAATTTTAATATCTTAAAATGTTCACATTTTCTTGTCCTTCAGCCTAGATTTTCTTTTGTGCTTTTCTTCTAATTATTGTATCTACCTTCTCCATCTCACCCACACAATTCTAAATAATTATTCTGCTAGCAAGTTTAATATCTACATTTTTTGGTTTCCAAATGTTTCACAAATCCATCACATTTCAAAAAATAATTACCTTAAGAGATGCATATCAAAGTATGTATCATACCAATTGGCTAAAATAATCGATGCCACGTGCCATCAATCAGTATAAATAGTGAAACTTAATTAAGGAACAACTATTAACCAAATGTACAGCAACAAATTTACTGAATTTCTCAGTAATTTTTAAGGGAGAATATAATGGAATGCCCAAGAAAGTGGATGTTATGAAAGTTTTAGTTTTTGGAAGATTCACTTAAAGCAGTTTCAGTTAGAACTGTTCATAAGAAGATTAGCTATTGTTCCATTTCTCACACAATGCTGTTTCACAGACAATAAGGCATTTCATTAGATCAAGTTTCTTATGTTGGATCAAAGGTTTCCCATGCCAAATATAACAGAACAGTACATTTGATCTCATTCTCCTTCCCAAAAGTTAAGTGGAATCAGCTTCTCTTCAGAGGAAGGTCAGAAGTTAAGTCTACCAAAATTGCGTCCCCATAGCCATTTGAAAGTTTACTTTCTGCTCACTCATTTCCAGAAATGTGTCCTTGCAACTATGGCAACATTTTCCAAGGCAACCAAGTTCTGATTCTATTCTGAGCTAGATTTAAAAGTGTCTCCACGGATGTTCATTTTGATTAAGACCACAAACCATCACTTCCCCTTTGAACTCTTGGTGGTGGTTGTTTTTTTTTTTAATTGCTGTTATTGAAAGTCAATTTTCTTTCTCCCTATCTCAATAAAAATATAAAATTAGATCAATATAGCTTCCTCAGAAGTATCTTGCTTTTCTAATATCATTTAGAGATGTAAATTTTCTCTTGAGGTATTGAAAAATATAATCATCCATAATTTATTGTTCTGTGATTCAAATAGCTTTCTCCTCTTAAAAAAATGGATTGAATGTAGGAAATAATAGTACCAAGAGCAGTTTAAATGTAGGCCTATGTTATACAATCTATCTTGTCTCAATATTCTCTAGGACAACCTCTAATCATCATTCTCTGTTTCTGTTATACTGGTATTCTCTTAAAAAAAAAAAAAACAATCCAATCCAATTGACACATATTAGATAGTCTCTACCCTCAAAGTACTTATATTCTACTGCTGAATATAACCAGGTATGTGCTGGTAATGTTTAACAACAAGCCTGCAAAAAGGCAGACCATAATTTTGAGTCTAATTCATATAATTAACATTTTCTCCATCACTTTAAGCCTAGACAATCAATAAAACAATGAATCAGGTCCTAATTTGTGAGTACCCATCAACTGATAAATTGCCAGTTCCTGAGGTATAAATGCTCACACTGAAAATTTAGCGATCAGTTCAAGCTGGTAAGATCTGGTTCCAGCACACCTCTGGATACAAAATATATACAGTAAAATTCAACACATAAATATATTATATTCAATGTGTATAAAATAAATTTCAGTAAACAAGTATAACATATGGCAATTTGAGGAAGTCATATCTCCATTAACTAGAAATATCCTATAGCACATGAGCTGAGCTTAAAAGGAAGCTGGGAATTTGAAGGAGGCAGAAGTGAGAAGAGAATGTATTCCAGGTATGAGATATAGCCAGTACAAAGATATGGAGGAAGGAAATAAAATGCCAAATTCAGAGAATGGCAAGAAGACCAGATTGACTGAAATACAGTGTGTAAAGGGGAATAATAAGAAATAATCCTGGAATGATCTGTTCGAGCCCAATTATGCAGATCTTTAAATACAACCTCACCATAACCATAAGGCATGCTAAAATAAGGGTAATTACTGATATGGTTCACATAGCTGTATCACCCAAATAATTTCTGTGTTCTGAATTTAAATTTGACTTCTCCAGGAAGCTGAAAAGCTAGTTGACAAACTCAGTAAAATAGTTGTCTTAAATTTTAAATAGGTTCATTTAAAGAGGCCATGTGAATAAAGAATTATAATTACTAGTGGAAATCTGTTACTAAATTACTTAGCACTCAAACACAAACCATTTTCTTATTTTTTAACATTCATTTTCATTTTGTTTCCTCTGGCAAAATATCTTCTTAAAAGTATTTATCGAAAGTATATCGAAAAAATATCAGAGTTTCAATCCATAAAAGAAAGAAGATTGAACCAAAGAAATTAACACCTATTTGAAATCTAGGAACCTTTACACTGAGGTCTATTCTCACTTTCATAGCACAAAGCTTTATTTTTCTCTAGATCTTTTTCTTTAGGCTGGCTATGAATATGCTCATTATTTCATATGAGAAAATGTCAAAATTGCAGCTCCCTCATTAAAGAAATTTTTGTAAATCCAGTGATAAAAGAATAACAAGAGAAAAAAATACCCCCCAAAGGGTTATAAAATTTTAATATGGTACTGGAAAAAATAGAAGTTTTTTTAGTTGCCTGCCTGTATTTTTGGAGAAATAAGTATTCACAGAATTACAGAGGTGGAAAAGAGTTCAAATAGTCTTCTAACCCAGCCCCCTGTCTCCAGGAATACTTGGTAGGCATCGTAAACAACATAATGGAGATAGTGTCAGTACTGTGAGACCTACATTTAAATCCTACCTTAAATACTTTCTAGCTATATGATCTTGGACAAATTGTTTAACATTTCAGAGCCTCAGTTTCTTAGCTATAAAATGGGGGTGATAATATTTACACCATTTATCTTGCATGACTATTGTGAGTAAAAGCCTTCTATGACCTCACTTCAACTTTTTTCACTGTTTTGCTGGTAGCACTAAAGTCTTAGTAATAGATCAAAGCATCTCATGACCACTCTCTTGACATGGGTTTTCTCTCAGCCTTCTTGGTAGAGTCACTTGTGGCAAACCTAGAATTAGTCTACGGGTCTAGAAAAGAACATAGAAATCATAATTCCACCTAATAATATCTAACCACTATTCCTTTCTGACCTAGGAAAGTAGAGGTTAACTTGATGAATGTCATTTCTGAGTACCCTATCAATTCTACAGTCTACAATCTAAGATAAGTGAAACACGAGTCTGCTACGACTGCTGAACCATAGCAACACATATGCTTTAAAATACAAAGTGTCCCCAAAAATCTAAGAACTGTACTGTCTTACCATAAAATTGAGAAAGTGTACCTTGTCTCAGAAGTACACATTGTCACATGGCCAGTCCAGGAATTAATTTTCTTGCCTATGCATATTTGTTACAAGGATTTTATTTATCTTTTTCTTTTTCTTTCCAATGGGGATGGGGTAAGAGGAAGAGAAAATACACTTTTGTTCACTGAAAAAAAAATTAATTAAATTTTGAAAAAATGGAAGTACACGTTATTTACCCAAGATGATCTAAAGTTGGACTATGGAACATTCAACAAGGCAACTGAACAGCTTCTGAATTGTCAGGCTTTGGATCTAGTTGGATGAAAAGCCTTGAATGAACATTATGTACACACAACTTGAGAGGAAGTGGGACTATGCCATTTAGATTTGTTTTTTTATCAGTCATAGTTACTTTCAATGGCACAGAATTCTAAAAGAAGTTTTTAAGCAAAAGCTATAAGTAACCAACCCTGACAAATTGTAAGTTCCTTTAAGAGCAGAGGCTAAGCCTTATTCATCTTTGTGTCTCATTCAATTCTCTGCAAGTACAAGTCTCAATGAATTTTTATTGAACTGAATATCAGAAATTCTTCCCTTTGGCTAATTGAAATCTTTTTGCAATGCAAATAGTTGCATACAAACATGAGGAACAACTGGGAGTATTCCCCTTATAATAATGATGATTTTCCCAAAGAGATGGGGAAAAAATGCTCATTAAGTGTTTTCTTTCCCTAGATTCAAATTCCCATCTCCTATGTTTTGTGGGTGGCTCTAATCATTTACCAGTTATTCAGTTCTGAAATTTTTCTATGAATTGGGGTGAGGGGGAGAAGAGGAGATTTTTGTGTAGATTACAACAACACGTCAGTTCACACCTTGAATAAAAGCATTTATCTTAAAAAGACAACTGGAAAATAAATCTTGTATAGGAAATGAGAAAACAGAGTCACTTCCATACCATGATAATGCACTGGACCAGGACTTTCGTGAAAGAGTGAAACTTTAAAGAAAATAATGAAAAATATTCAAATGGCTCTGTGCCATCATTGGAAGGAGCAACCCATCAGCAATACACATATCAACCCATCTAGACTCCAGAATTGATAGGGTACTCAGAAATGACATCCATCAAGCTAACCTCTACTTTCCTAAGCCAGAAAGCAGTGGTGGTTAGATATTATTAGGTGGAATTAGTTGAATAAATGATTTCTATGTTCTTTTCTAGTCCCATAGACTAATTCAAGCCATCAACTGGGGAATGGTTTTTATACTTATAAACTGAATTCATTCTTTCATAAAAAAATAAAATAAGGAAATGAGACAGATGTTTAGACATGGTCAAACCACAAAATAGACCAATCTGTATGACTCTCACATGCATCCTCTTATAAGTTCACCACTGAAGGTCTATTCATCAAGCTGGTGGCCTTCCTAGTTTTCTCTGACATTACACAGATGTCAAATGCATCATGCAAGATATCTCTCCATCTTTCTCTCTCACCATGTAACCAGCCTTTTCCCCTAACACATTTCTTTAATGATGTATCTTTTACAATGTTCCTCTTTCATAAATAAACATGCACAAAAATAATTTGAGCTCTAAAAATGGTGGAATAGATAAGATGAATAAGTAATATGATTTAAATAATACATAGGACACAGTATATTAGTATAAAAACATGAAAAAACAAAGATGCACAGGAAAGGTTTGTTTGTTTGAGATGGCTTTTCCCAAACAGAGCTTTAAAGAAAATTATTATAATGATTATCATATTCCCATAATAAATTAAAAATATTCAGTGATGCCTTTTTTGTTTTTATAAGATAGTCATTTCCCAATATACTCTCCCCATTGAATTCCCCATGTTTAACAAAGAAAAATAGTTAAACAAAATCAACTGACAAAGAGACTATGTTTGACAGTTTATACAACATTCTCCACCTGTAGTTCCCTACCTCTCTACCACAAGGATTTATTTATATATTTATGTATGTTTGTATTTATTATATATGTATTCTCATGTGTTCTTTGGTACCACAGTTGATTATTTCAATTTCTTTTCTTTTTTTTGTTTATGATGTTTCCTTGGTACATATTGCTTTCCTAATTCTATATACTTCATTTTCCATCAGTTCATATAAAAATTGCCATATTTCTATGAATTCCTCATATTAATCATTTGTTATGGTGCAATAATGTTCCATTAAATTCATATGTCACAGTTTGTTTGTGGTATATCATTTCCCAATTGATGAGTACCTACTTTGTTTCTAGGTCTTTGATCCTAAAAAAGATGGTATATACAGGTCCTGCCTGTCTTTTATATCTTTATTATATTTTCCCAGTGTATGAACATTTACTAGCTTTTCTCCTAGAGTTCTAAATTGTATTCCATAGTGGGGCAGAGCCAAGATGGCGGCGTAGCAACATCAACATATCGCAGCTCTCACATAGCCACCCCAAAATACCCATAAAACAGGACTCTAAACCAATCCTAGAACTCCAAAACGCACACAAAGATACTTCCCACTAAAGTCAGCTCAGCTACGAGGAACTATATCAACACTGTGAACCGAAACCAGCCTGCCCTGAAGCCACGGCTGTGCCCCGGGGGCGGCTGGACCGGAGGAGCAGAGGACCAGATTAGCGGCAGCTGCGAACAGCGTTCAGAACTAGGTCAGTGGGCACTGCGGGGAGAAAAGCGTCCGGCCAAAAGGCCTCCACAGTGGAAAAGTGAAAGGCAGAGGTTTTACACCCACCTCCTCCTTGTAGCTTCCCACCCGCGGCCTCCAGACAGCAGGGGGACTGAGCAATTGTTCTCAGGCCAGTGCTCTCGCATTGAGCGGCCTGGATCCGGATCGCCGTCTTGGGCCTCGGTCTTGGAAGTCAGC
>CM053588.1:251242437-251263473 GCA_028646515.1 Pseudochirops corinnae
CCCCCCCCCCCCATTTCCCACATACTGCCATTACAAAAAGTGCTACTATAAATATTTTGTATATATATAGGTCCTTTTCTTTCTTGGGGGAATGACCTTAATTGTCACATTGCCAGAGTAACTGCAGGCATAATTCCAAACTGCCTTACAAAATGGCCAGAGCAATTCACAGTTCCACTAGTTTAGCATTAATATTCCTGCTTTCCACAGCCTCTTCAACATTTGTCATTTTCCTTTTTTGTCAACTTTTTATCAACTGAGTTGATTTAATTTGCATATCTCTTAATGATTTGGAGTCTTTTTATAAGAATTTCTTCTTTTAAAAACTTCCTGTTTATTGACTGACCATTTATCAGCTGAGGAATGGCTTTTATACTTATAAACTGAATCCATTCCTTCCTAAAAAAGAAAAGAAAAGAAAAGAAAAGAAAAGAAGGAATGCCTCTCCAATTTTCATATCTTTCTTGCACAGGTTATACTAATCTCTGTATTGTTCTAGTTTTAGTAAACGTTCTGCTGAAGTGAGCACAAAGGATACCATTTCTTGACCCATTTTATCTAAGTCAGAATACACAACACATTGTTACTTAGATACAGATAAACATGTAGGTAGAGTGTAGAAATAACTGCAGAGCCAAGTGTAACAGGCACTGGACTAGAACTGGGGATGCAGTGAATTTTTCGGCTCATGACACAAACTCACTGTGTAGCCTTGGACAAATCACTTCACCTCAACCTTTCTTTGTTTCATTTTCCCTTGTTTGTAAAATGAGGAAGTTAGACTAAATGATCTTTAAAGTTCCTTTTAGCTACAACATTTGAGGATTCTACAAAATAAAACTGATCTCAATTCTTTAGATTTAGGAAGGATACTCATACAAAGAAATGCTATGGCCGGTGTAAATGTAAGTGTGATATATTGCTGTTTTTCCATAGATATCACTGATGCAAGAAATTGGGAACAAGAAGATTCCCGGAGACACCAAGAGGTGCCTAGTCCCTCAGCATACCACCGAGTGACTTGGGGGATCTGTGAAACTGAAAGTGATCTCACATACGGAGAAGTAGAACATCGGTTAGATTTGCTGCAGGAACAACTTAACAGGTATCAAAAAGCAAGCGCGTGACTTGAGGCAATGATAAAATGGATCCCTTTTCTGTTTCTAGGTTTGCTGTCAGAAACAAAATTCATCCTGCCCCTCTCCCAGCCTGCACACGTGCACTGTCTTTTCTCAGAGAATAGAATATTGAAGTGGCTTAGAACGAATAACTGAGTGATGTTTAAAAAAAAAACAAAACCTCTCTTTGCTCATCTTGTTGTAGCCTTTGGGTGATGCAGCTGTATACTTTATTGCTACCATAAAATTGTTCATAAAGTGAACTTCTTCTTCCATCATATAGTCTATCTTGTATCATTTCATTCATGACTGAGATCCTGAACCTTGGCTTTTTTACTTATTCGTTATGAGGCCATGGGTAATTCACAACTTCACTAAGTAAGCTTCAGTTTCTCACTTGTAAAATGAGAGAAATAATATTATATTACCTGTCTTAAAGGGCAGCTGGGTGGTGCAGTGAATAGAGAGTCAGGGCTGGAGTCAGGAAGACTCATCTTCCTGAGTTCAAATTTGGCCTCAGTCACTTACTAGCTATGTGATCATGGGCAAGTCACTTAACTGTCTCTGACTCAGTTTCTTCATCTGTAAAATGAACTGGAGAAGGAAAAGGCAAACCCTTCCAGTATCTTTGCCAATAAAACCCCAAATGGGGTCACAAAGAGTCAGAAATGACCGAATGAACAAACCTGCCTTAGAGTATTCTTGTGAGGAGCATATTAGATAATATTATTATATTATTATTAAATAGATAATTAAGCTCACAAAATGTATACAAAGCAGGGTGGCTAGGTGACACAGTAAATAGAGTGCCGGCCCTGGAGTCAGGAGGACCTGAGTTCAAATCTGGCCTCAGACACTTAACACAAAAACTAGCCATGTGACCTTGGGCAAGTCATTTAACTCCAATTGCCCTATGTCCCCCCCTCCAAAAAGAAAAAAAAAGAATGTATACAAAGCAGCATCTAATTATTAAGCCATGGGTCAAAGATTTAAAGTTAGAAGAGATTTAGTCCAATGCACTGATTTTTTAGAGGTGAGGAAACCGAGACCCAAGAAAGTAAAGTGACTTGCCTTATTAATAGAGGCAATAAGTGCAAGAGATAGAATTTGAACACAGGTCCTCTTCTTCTAGAGCTAACAGCACTGCCTGCTGAGCTTAAATATAACACAGGGAACTCCTGGCATGGCAATTCCCTCACATACCATTAATAACTTAGTACAAGGTGTTCCAACATTTTTTGTTCTGCAAACTCCAACAACAACAATAACTTTCATTTATATTGTGTTTACCATATGCCAGACACTGTGTTAAGCACTTGACAAAAATTTCATTTGGTCCTCACACACCTTGGGAGGTAAATGCTGTTATTACCTCCATTTTACAGGTGAGAAAACTGAAACAGGCAGGAGTTAGATGACTTGCCCAGGGTCACAACAGCTAGTACATGTTTGAGGTGGGATTTCTATAGGGACAGTCAGCCAGGTGGCACAGTGGATGGAGCACTGTGCTGGAGTCAGGAAGACTCATCTTCCTGAGTTCAAATCCAGCCTCAGATACTTCCTAGCTCTGTGACCCTGGGCAAGTCACTTAACCCTGTTTGCCTCAGTTTCCTCAGCTATAAAATGAGCTGGAAGGAAGTGGTAACCCACTTCAGCACCTTTGCCAAGAAAACCCCAAACGGATCGCAGATACAGGCACAACTGAACAACAGTAACAAATGACTCCAAATGACACAAGTGAGACAGACAGTTAAGTGACTTGCCCAGCATCACACAACTAGGAAATATCTGAGACTGGATTGGAATTCAGGTCTTCCTG
Source organism: Pseudochirops corinnae (assembly GCA_028646515.1). Classification (NCBI taxonomy): domain Eukaryota; kingdom Metazoa; phylum Chordata; class Mammalia; order Diprotodontia; family Pseudocheiridae; genus Pseudochirops; species Pseudochirops corinnae. Next base: position 251,245,375 of record CM053588.1, read on the forward strand.
ACTCTAGGAAGAGTGCTCTACCCACAGTACCACAAAACTAGCTGCAGAGAGCACTCTGCAACTCATCCTAACCAGGGGCAGAAGATAGAAGCCTGTATTACATTTGGCTCTCGGGCTCCATTCAAGACCTCTCCTCCCAGCTCACTTACTACCTGTGGAACCTGAGGCAAACACTTTAACTTGACTGGGTCTCAGGTTCCTCATCTGTGAAATGAGAGGCAGAATTTGGGGATCACTAGGTGCCTACCAGCTCTGAATCCTTTGATACTAAGGTTTATGGTCATCTACCAGGTGAAACTTTTTTAAAGTCAGAAAAAGAGTCTCAGTTAAACTTTTTGTGAGAAGGCTCTTACAGTTCTCCTGAATCTTAGTGCTCTCCCTCTTGTGACATTAATTTTGTTGTTCACTTGTTTCAGTCGTGTTCGACCCTTTTGTGACCCCATTTAGAGTTTTGTTGGCAAAGATACCGGAGTGGTTTGCCATTTCCATCTCTAACTTTCTGACATTACCTCCAATTTATCCTGTGTATATCCTTTTTTGTCCATGGCTGTGTATGTCTTCCCCGTTAGATTGTGAGCTCCTTGAGAGAAAAGACTGGTTTTGCAGGCCTGGGGAAAGTTGTTTCTTTTAGGGCTGGGTTGGTTGGGGGGTTTTTTGGCGGGGGGGTATTGCCTTTCCCAGGGCCTGGCACATAGTAGGTGCTTAATAAATACCAATCAATTTGACCTGACACGTGCTGAACTCAGTCACACAAAAAAATCAATCAGTCCAGAATGTCAAGAGATTCCATGGCAGATAACTTAGTGAATTACTTTCAGGAAGTTAGGTAGACTTTACATTAAAAGAAGTAATTACTCTTGTCAGACAAGATTCAAATGGCTTTAAGAGTCTAATATTAGACAGTAAAGATAAGGTGAGAGAGTAAGCAGTCTGTGGTAGGTAGAGTCTACTTCTGCTTCATCTTTCTTCTCTTACATGTCAGGCTATATTTTTTATCTTGCCTCCATTCATTCTTCATGGTGGAGTGGAAGTGAATAGTATGGTGCTTAGATAAGGAGCAAGAAGAACATTTTTCATATGCTAGCTTTAGATTTAGCTCACTTTGACTCAAAATCAGTAAATAGATATGTCTCTTTCTAAGGCAGAAAAGTAGAAACACTTTTATTTTCTGTTAACAAGTATTTCAATAGATCAGTAAAATCAACAAGTAATCATTAACTATCCCTACTCACAAATTTACATTCTAATGGGGCAAACAATAGGTGCATATAAAAATACATACAGCATAAGTGTAAAGTAGATACGTAGATAGATAGGTAGATAGGTAGATAGATAGATAATGTCTTGATAAGTACATATAGAAAGTGGCAAAATACAAGGTAGCTTGGGAGGGAGGGTACTATCACTTGGGAGGATCAAGTGGTATCTGAGCTGCATCATCAAGGAAGAGAGAGACTCCATGTGGTAGAAGTAAGGAAGAAGAGCATTCCAGGCGTGGGGAATGACCAAGTGCAATAGCAAATATGGGAGATGGAATGTTATGAGTGGAGAACAGAGAGAAAGATGACTTGACTAGATCACAAGAGTACAAGAGAGAAAGCAACTGCCAATGAAACTAGAATGGTAGATTGGGGCCAGGCTGTGAAGAGGCTTTTAAGAGTTAAGCAATAGTATTTCATATAAGACTTCCCAGGTTTTTGTGAAGCCATTCTATCCATCATTTCTTATAGAACGATAGTATTCCATTACAATCATATACCAGAACTTGTTTAGCCATTGTCCAATTGATGGGCATCCCCCAGTTTCAAATTCTTGGCCACCACAAGAAGAGCTGCCATGAATATTTTTGTATATATACATCCTTTTCCCTTTTCTTCAATCTCTTTGGGATGCAAACCCAGTAGTGCCATTAGGCCAAAGGGAAAGCATAGTTTTATAGCCATTTGAATGTAGTTCCAAATTGTTCCTCAGAACAGTTGGACCACTGCCCTGCTCCACCAATAGTGCATTTGTGTCCCTATTTTTCCACATCCCCTCTAGCATTTGTCATTTTCCTTTTGTGTCATGCTACCCAATCTGATAGGTATGAGATGGGATCTCAGAGTTGTCTGAATTTGCATTTCTCTAATCAATAGTGATTTAGAGTATTTTTATATGACTATTAATAACTTTACTTTCTTGATCTGAAAAACTGACTGTTCATATCCTTTGACCATTTGTCAATGGGGAATAGCTCTTGTTTTTGCAAATTTGGCTCAGTTCCCTATGAATTTGAGAAATGAAGCCTTTTTCAGAGAAACTTACTATAAAGAAAATTTCCCTAGTTTCCTTCTTTCTAATTTTGGCTGCATTAGTTTTGTTTGTGCAAATACTTTTTAAATTTCATATAATCAAAATTATTCATTTTACTTCCTATGATCTTCTCTGTCTCTTGTTTGGTGATAAACTCTTCCCCTATCCATAGAGCTGACAGTTAAATTTTTCCATGCTCCCCCTAATTTATTTATGATATCACCCTTTAAATCCAAATCATTTATCCATTTTGACCTTCCATTTATTTTTTTTTTTCGCAAATACTTCCTATCATACTTTCTTTCTCTGGCCCGTGGATTTCCATATTTGTATTTTCTAGATATACAATACTATTTGACTTCACCTTTTAATCAATCTATTTCCTTCTTCCTCCCTTGCTTTACTCCTTTAATGAACAGAGTATGCCTTACTATGCCAATCTCTGTGATATCACTATGAGGTTAATCTACCTTCTTTTTTTAATCAAAATTTTATTTTAGACTCAAATGCCAGAACACAAACAGAGAATAGAGAAAAGAAACAAAAACATATCATGAACTTAAATATTGGAATTTAAATACAAAGTTAGAAAAAAAAAGCATGTCATGTGCAATTGCAGAATATGAGAGGAAGTTCAAAATATGTAATAGATTTTCATTTCAAGAAAACCCATATGGTGGCAGCTAGGTGGCGCAGTGAATAGAGCACCAGCCCTGGAGTCAGGAGGACCTGAGTTCAAATCCAACCTCAGATGCTTAACACACTTACAAGCTGTGTGACTTTGGGCAAGCTCATTTAACCCCAATTGCCCTCCAAAACAAAAAAAAAAAGAAAGAAAGAAAACCTAAATAATAAATAATACTCATTGTGCTGAGAATTGTCCATCTTTTCTTTGCTTCCTTGAGAGTTTTCTTTTGTTCTATGCTGTGCACTTTTTTACTTTGTTCTTCCCCCCCCTCCCCCAACGTCCTCCCAGAAGGCTGCAATAAAGTTTAGGTATGTTTCTCCACCTTTTTGTGTAACAGTTAGTATTTTTTTTCTTCCTTATTACACATATACTTTTGCCTATAAACATCAGAGTCTACGGATTTCATTCTTCTTCTTCTTCACGTATATTATCTCTTAAAATTTTTGTTCCTCAATAATATTATTTTTCTTATATTAGACTCTGTAGTTTCTGGCTCGGTGGATATAAGTGAACAATATTTTATCTTCTCTTCTTTTTCAATCTAAAGTCTTCTTGGTCAGTTTTATAAGAGTTCAGACAAATACATTTTGCCTTCAGACAAATATATTTTACCTAATTATATTTAACTCTCATTAGATTCATTCCATCTCTGACCAAGAGCTATACTGCATATCTTAAGCCAAGGTATCAGTCTAAATGCTATTATCAGTCACCATATTTTTTAAATTCTATTTTAATTATCTAAAGAACACCTCAAAAAGAACATTTCCATATACAAAGTAGAACAAAAAAAGAGTGTTTCATGATTCATGAAACATAAATCTCTATTATATACAGTTTGAGTTTTCAAAGCATACAATTCAACATGTTACTTTCACGGCTATCTTATATTTTTGTGTTTCCTTTCGAATTTCCATCTCTTGCATTAAAAAAAAAAAATGATTCAATGATTGTGTGTGTCTCCGAGTCTGTCTCTGTCTGTCTCTGTCTCTCTGTCTCTGTCTCTCTCTCAGCAACCCTATCACTACCTTCTTTTACCCTACCTCCCTCTCTTCTTTCCCAATTAAAAAACACAACCCCGGCAACAAAGTATAGTCAAGCAAATCAAATCCACAAATTTACCACCTCCAAAAATGTATATCTAATTTTGTACCTTGAATCAATGCCCCCTCCTTCAGGAGGTTAGTGGTCCTCTGGAGCCATGGTTGGTTATAACATTGAATTTTTCCAATTTGTTTTTCTTTACAATATTATTAATTGCATAAATTGTTCTCCTGGTTCTGATCCTTTTACTGTACAAATTCATACAAGTTTTCCTAGGACTCTCTCAAGCCAAGCCTTTCATTCTATCTTATGACACAATCATATTCTGTTGTATTCATATACTATAATTTGTTCAGCTATTTTCCAATTGATGGGCACTCCAGCCCCAATCTCCATATTTCAGAATTCTGCCTTTCACTTCTTCCTTACTTTTAGTTGGCAACAATGACAAAGATGCCACCTTAAGCTCCTAAGGTCTCTAGTTTTTTTTTTCCCCCCAAGGGTTCCTTATCCTTAAAAGTACTTTCCTTCTGGTGGGAACATTTGTCCCTGTGAGAAGTCAGTAGCAGCAATTGTGTTTAGTAAATCTCAAGAAGCTCTCCATGGTATCTTTGAATCATGCCAAGGGAAAACTACATGCCATTATATTCATTTCTGTGACTTAGGACCACCTCAGTACCCCTGAGAGAAGGTCAGGATAGAGGTTAGGACTGAACAAATAGAGCAGAGAATCATCTGCCTAAAGATAATAATTGGGAGATGCTGAGACCACCAAGTGAAATAATATAGCAGGAAAAGAGAAGACAAAGCCTTGAAGGACACCCACTGTGGGCAGTGCAAAAACTGGATACAGATTCCCTCAAAGTATACTGAGAAGGAACAATCAGACAGGTAGGAGGAAAATCAGGAGAGATCAAAGCTACAAAAACTAAGAAAATGCTGAATACCCAATTCTGCATTATTAGATCCAACAGATATAAGACTACTTCTCTTTTAAGGAAGAAACTAGAATCCTACAGATTCTTTCACCATTTTTCTTCCTGTTTGAGACGTAACTAGTTAGTCACAGCTGAGTATTGTTTCAAGCTAAATTGGGTAATGGCTGCAGGTATTTAAATACATCATGTGAAACAGTAGGGAAGCCTCATACTCTGAGTTTGTACCTGATTAGCAAAGTAATGGTTTGTCCCCTGGTAGAATGACAAATGTCAGTGTCACAGTGTTCTGATTCCACAATAAAAAACTGCTGCCTACACTTCCTGGGTGTGTTTGTTGAAGCCTATCCTTCAAACAGATGTTTTTTTTTTAATCTATAGATATTGCTTACATACATACAATCTATGAAAACAAAATCTATCTGCTCTGAGGCTGCTTAAGATACCTCCATCGAAGTCATGGAGTGCACAACAAAGCTGACAATTTTTGAGTCTTGATTGGTAAATGATAAACATTTTGTCATAAACAAAACATCTTTTAGGAGAGAAAAAGAAGACAGTTTGGGACTGTAGCTATAGAGCAGTGGTTCTCAACCTTCCTAATGCCACGACCCTTTAATACTTGTATGTGGGCGTATCTGCATGTGGGCAGACCCGCCTGGAGACAGATAGAGCAGCGGTGTCTTGGTTCCTAAGACCATCAGAAATATGTGTTTTCCGATGGTCTTAGGCAACCCCCAGGCCCCCAAAGGGGTCGCGCCTGACAGGTTGAGAACCACTGCCATAGAAAAATAACAAAAATGGTTAGTTTAGTCAGACAAGAAATGATTTGGTAAAAAAAAAGTCACTATTTGTCTGGTGACAAGTCAAACAGCTGGTTAACTGAAATTTTCTCTTTTCTATGGGTACTTGTCATATTAGGCATGGTCAGTCACACACAAGTTCATAGACTGCAGTTTGCCGTGAACTATGGAGCCTATGAAGACAAAGTATTAGGAATCATGCATCGCAAAAAACAAAAACTTTTTAAAAATTATTATTTGAATGGAAACTTCTTAAAAGGAAGATTCATTTTTTCCTTCCCTCCAGTGGGCTCCTATTCTTTTATCAAATCAAAGGCTGTGTTCTCTCTTCATTCTCCCAGAATTTTATTAAAAAAAAAAATAGTGTGATTAACACTAGACAGAATTTAGTCCTATGCTTTGAAATGTTATTTTTATTTTTCTGCTAAAGGCAAAACAGAACTGGTAAGAAATAGAGTTAGGAGAGTTCTGTATGAAGACATGAACCAATTTTTCCTATCCAGATGCTTATAAAATTCTTTTTGATTTTTAATGCTAACAAATTCAGAAATGAGGAATCAGATTGATATTGGTTTTTTTTGGTAATTTTAAGGAAAAATTAAATTAGCTGTCCATTTGGATATTTGTAAACTCTAACCAAAAAAAAAATTATCTGAGTAGTAGTAGGAAACCAGAGGCGTCATGAATATAAGCCTCAATATGGCTTTAAGTCTATTTTTTAAATATTCATGGTTTGGGTTCTCTTATAAGAATATGATGGACAGAAAAAGGTGTTTTGGTCTGTGAAGTCTCTAGAAAAGTAAGTGGAGCATAGGGAGTTGATTTACCCACCCCATTGAAAAAGCAATAATCACTTGATTTAATTAAAGTTCTCTGTGTGAGTGGAGGGGCAGGTAGGTGATACACTGGGCCAAGAGTTAGGAGGTATTTAGTTCAAATCCAACCTCAGACATGTACTTGCTGTGTGACCCTGGGCCAGTTAGATAACCCTATTTGCCTCAGTTTCCTCCCCTGTAAAATTAACTGGAGAAGGAAACAGCGAACTATGGAGTCACAAAGAGTTAGATATAATAACAAGAAGTGTAAGTGGTATAGAAAAAGGTGAGAATTGGAATAAGAAGAGAAGCAGCAAGGCCGAGATGAAGACGTTGCCAGGGAGTCTGAAACTAAAAGACTTATTTTATCCTGAAGACAGAATATTGTCTTTTAAGATAAAATGAAAGTTCTTAAGCAAGGCAACATTTAAAACTTTCCATTCTGGCTCTCATATACCTTGCAAAACTAATTCCATATCACTGTCCTTCAAACACTCAGTTCAAACTAACTTTCTAGCTGTTCTCCATAAACATCAGTTTGTCCATTAGTTCATTTCAAGCAAGAATTGTTTCATTATTTGCATTTCTATTCACAGCACCTACTACAGTACCTAGCACATATTAAGCTCTCACTACTTGTTTATTGTGTAAAACCAAGGCAAATGCTTTTTCAAAGGAATTTAGATTTCTCTTTCCCGCAAAGGGGAAAATGATCGAACAACACAAAGGCCAGTCTTCAAGATTTAAATTCCCTTTCTCCTTAAAAGGGAAGAAAACCAGAGGAAGATGACACCTGTGAAGTTAAAAAAAGGTTTTTATTAAGCAAGGAAGCAAAACATGCATTCATATGAGGACTTCTGGCCTATGCTGACAGCCCACCTAATAATGGACGGCAAGAGGTTATATAACTTTTTAAATAAAGGAAGTTAAGGAATTTGGAGGTGGGCTTAGAAAGGAATCCTAAAGGGAGTGAGAGTGAAGAATTCCAGGTGTCAAAGCTGTGGCCCTTTGATATACAAATCAGAAGGCATCTTTGGAGATAAAATAGTTCATAGCTCAAAGCTGGATAAAGAAATGTCTCCAAAAACAGGAGAATTCCATGAGCCCCCTAACCAAAGTTAGAGGAATCTCAAGAGATTAGGTTGTCTCCAAAACCCATAAAGTCTTTGAAGACAAGGATGTCTCTTGAAGGTCCATAAACCACCAAATGGCTTGAGGTCTGCTTAAAAGCTGGTACACACTTCATTGGCTTCAGAGTTGCGGATTTTCTGTATGTCCAGTTAGGTTTACTCTCGGTCACTGTGAAGTATTATTGGTATGTTAGCCCATACAGCCAGTCCTCATACGATTCTTCTGGTTACCTGGATAATTGTGGGTAGGGGGGAGTCGCTCAAGCAAATCAAGGTATCCATTTTCACAATTGTCTGATTAATTGCTCTCTCACCTCCCTGTCTCTGCAAAAGTGATCCTTCTATCCCTCCGCCCTTGGGCCTCCGAGAATTCCGTCCTTTGCTTCAAAGCAAAGCTTGGATCAAGTGCCTCTTCTGTATAAGGTCTTTACAGATTCTGCCCTTTCCCAGTTGGTTACAGTCTCTCCCTCTAGAAATTATTTGATACATGTAACCTTCAGTCCTTAGATGATAACTCCTGCTTGATGAGGCAGGTTTTAAAATGGCCCATTTTCATAGAAATTCTGCTCTTTGATATGTAATTTTGAAATCTCTCAGGTTATTTCACCATCTCTCTTTTCTTTCCTTCCCTGGAACGATTCTCAAAATTGTTGCTGTACAGAAAGACGCCTAGCCCTCTAGTCCTGATCTGACATTCATTCCCTCTCTTTCCAAACTGCAAAGAAATACAGCTCCCAGGGGTCTTTGAGCGGGTGGCACATATAACTTAGCTCGTATTTGCTTTTGTGAATGTTACAACTTCCCCAGTAGAATTTAGCTTCTTGGAGACGACAGAACCTGGGATTTTTGTTTGGTTGGTTTGATTTAGTTTTTACTGCATCCCCAGAACGTTGTCTTTGACAGAGCAGGTACTTAATGCTTGTGGGATTAAATTGCACTCACCTTTTTCAAGTTTTCCCCAAAGACTGTCAGGTCAAATGTTTTCCCAAGAATATTAACACTGATCAAGGGAAATAGATAAATCAGTGTTGAAAGAATCTCCAGGTATATGTTACCCCCTAAACTAAAACCAGAATGGGATTGTGCTTGTGCTTGTCCGTTCTCCCCAACCAGATATATTCCTTATTTGTATCTTTTTAAAAGTGTGACTCTTGGAAATACTTTTTTAAAAAATTTCCTTTAAGTTGCAGGAAAGAAAGCATAGGGTTGACTCATAGCTTAGTGCTCCCCCTTCTGTCCTTCCTGGTTCAAGCACAGCTATTTCAATATCAGGTTTGAGGATAGAATTTCAATTTTTCTTAAATACTTTTGAATTTCGGGTTACTTCAGGATAATTATACATGACTAGATCATAATCCAATTTCTGTCCTTTTTGCAGACTTGAATCTCAAATGACAGCTGATATTCAAACTATTCTGCAGTTACTGCAGAGGCAAACTCCTGTGGTCCCGCCTGCTTACAGTATGGTGACAACAGGGGCAGAATATCAAAGACCAAGTCTCCGAGTGATGAAAACTCATCAGCCTGTAGCATCTATTAAAACTGACAGAAGCTTCAGTCCTTCTTCACATGTGAGTACAGACACAACTTAATTCTAAGTTATTTGGAAACAATGAGTGTTATCTAAAAGCTCTTCTTGAAAACTAAATTACTGAGGTTCTGGGAAGACTAGTTCTAAAATATAGGCAATCAAGATGACTTGCCTTCAGTTGAGTGGTGTTAGAGGGGAGAGTGTAAAGCTGAAGTGGCTTCACCATAACTATCATCAAGGTAGAATAGATAAGATTGTATTGCCTTCTTCTCTCTTTTGCATCTAAACAAGTTTTAAAACTGATTTCACTTGCAATACAAATGGGAGGAGAAGGAGGGAGATGAGTTATACAATGTGATATGTATAACTGTCTATGTTGGGGCAGCTAGATGGATAGGCCCCAGAGACAGTAATTCAAATCCAGCCTCAGATGCTTGACAGTTAACTGCTACATGACCCTGGGCAAGTCACTTAACCCCAACTGCCCGGCAAAACAAAGACCAAAAAAAACCATATATGTAGCCCTGATCTCTCTCCTAAACTCTAATTTAACATTTCCAACTGTATGTCCCTAGGGCATCTCAAATATAACATGTTCAAAATAGAATTATCTTCCTCCCAAAATCTGCTCTTCCTCCAGGTTTTCCAATTTCAGATAAGGATGCCTCCCTCTCCTTAGTCACCCAAGTTCATATTCATGGTGCCATCCTCAACTCTTGCCCTCTAATCACCCTCAATATCCAATTGGCTACCAAATTTTATATATTTTGCTCCTACAGCATATCTCAGCTCAGTCTCCTTGCCTGGACCCCTGGGTATTGCAACCCCCTCCTAAATGGATTCATGACATCCACCACTCTCCATTCTTTCCTTAACAAGGCTGCCAAAATAATCTTCCTAAAGCATAAATCTGACCATGCCACTGATTTTGTCAATAATTTTCAGTGGTTCCCTGCTACCTAATGAATAAAATGATAATTTCTTATCTTGGCCTTTCACAACGAGGCAGAATTCTGCCTACCTTTCCAGGTTTACTTCACATTACTCCCCTCAGATACTGTTTTCTACCCCAAACTTAGCTTTTCACTCCTACTTCCACAATTTGTATAACTTCTCTCCAGGGCCTGGAATGCATTCCCTCATTGTCTCCATTGCTTAGAATTTTTAGCTTCCTTCAAAGTTCAAGTCACGTGTAATTTCCTGTAGGAAGCCTTTCCTGAACTCCCTTGTTGTAAATGTTCTTTCCCACCTCAAATCATCATGTATATTTTAATTTCTATATTGTTTCCTCCCAAGAGAATATAAGCTTCCTGATGACAAGGACTATTCCACTTTTGTGAGCCAGCCTAAGTGTATAGGCTTAAGTGTTTCATGACTAATGGTTGGATTGTACTGGACTTATTTTTTAAACACTAAAAACAAAATTGATATTTGAAGTACAACTAGCAAACATTAAGAGCTATGCTGGGAAAAACGTGAGCAAAAATTATGAGAAAGTTTGTGCCATGTACTCTAGTCAGAAAAACTATCTTTATAGCATGTAGTGATGTGCTTAAAAGGAACTAATACAAACCTTCTAAAATGTGGAAGTTGAAAATAATGTCTTTGTATCTAGGCTTAAAAAGTAAAAAGCACATGATGATTCAGTAAATTTTTTGTTTGTCTCCAGTGAATTATAGTCCTTTTAATTCTACCTAATAATGAGTAGCTTTATTTCCATTCTTTTTTCTTCTGCTCCCTCCTGTCCTCTGCCCTCATTCATAGCTACTAAAGTACTCAACTCTCCAACACTCAGCTTCCCCTTGAATTTAAGATTCAAATAAATGTGGGGGGAAATATTTTTAAAAGACTGGTTTCTAATTTAATTTCCCATGCTCAGAATTCCTCAAATCCTGGAGCTTTGTAAATGATATAGCAACCTATTGGAGGGCAAGTCCTGGATCTCCACTTCAGCATCCTTTTTGTGCATCTACTTTTTTAGGAGGAAGAAAATGCAAGACCATACCCTTAAAGAAATGCAAATTTATTTGGAAAGAAAACATTTTAAGATGTTCAAATATTATGAATGATTTGAGAAGGGATGGTAATATATTTTAGACAGCTATCAAAGGGATGTGTAAAACTGCCTTGTTTTCTCTTCTTCCCATCAGTGTCCTGAATTCCTAGACCTTGAAAAATCTAAAATTAAATCCAAAGAATCGCTCTCCAGTGGGGTGCACCTGAACACAGCCTCGGAAGACAACTTGACTTCACTTTTAGAACAAGAACCTGATCACTCTTTAGAGCTCCATTCACAGCACAGTAAAACTGACCTTCATCCCATTAGGCATCACCCTTCTTTACCAGATTCTTCCCTAAGCAATATAGGAATCTTGGGTCTTCATAGGCATGTTTCTGATCCTGGTCTTCCTGGGAAATAATCGTTATTCTTATTTTTTTTTTTTTTACTATTTACTTCATATAAAATATAAGTGCTTTTAATGGCTGTTTTCCTTTTTTTTGTATTTAAATCCTCTATACTTGACTCAGGGGCTAACAAGTTACCATTATATGCAAAAGTACTGTATATTTTCCTAAATTAAAGCTTGTAAGGTAAAGTTGAGCAGTTAGATGTAAATATACTTAAGAACTATGTTCAAATGTTAAAAAAAAAAAAACTGCCAGCATCTCAAGGCACCTTATATTTTTATTTTATTTTTATTTTTTAACACCTGCATGTTAGGAAACTCCAACTCATGTTGCATGGACAGTATCATTTACTGCCTTCACTAAAACAGTACTTCATTGTAAAATGCCTTCCAAGTAAATAAGAGGCCAGAGGATGATCTACTTCATGGACATGACTAAGAATTTGTTAAATTAGCTCATTTAAAGTTCAGAGGAGAACAAAAAAAAATTGTCCATTTTGAAAAGCTGTAATCATCTTTCCATATACTCAATGGCACTTATTCCATTAAGGAATTATAAAATCACTACCAGGAGGAAATAACCTCTTCCAATTAAGTGTAGGTCTTTTAAAAGACTGAGCTCCTTGGCTTTACAGGACTATCACTAATTGCATTCATAAAACACATTAATTCAGTTAATTTCCATTGGCATTGTTTCTTTGACTACAAAATGGCACATTTAATTTTTTTTCTTGACCCTCCTCAAAACTTATAAAACTTGGCTGACAGACTGATTCACGCAGTTCTTTCTTGTTATTAAACCTTAGAGCATGTTGAACCACATCTATTTTCATGTCACTGTTCTTTTCGAAGACTTACTCTTCTTAACCCTCACCCTTAATCCCTCCAAAATATTCCACTTGCATTAGAAGTATTTCTGTATTTTATCTTTTGTGTTGTATAGGCTAAAGAATATGTACATTATTTGACTAAAACATCATAGTAAAACCTCAGTTAAGTAGAATGTTTACAGAATGGGGTAGTCTGATTCCTCTAATATGGCTGGTTAGAAAAGGATTAAATTCAGATCCAGTTTGAATCTAGGATTTTTGGAACAGGAAGGTTAGAGATCACCCAGTCAAATCTCATTTTGCACATTTGGTTTCAACCTGTTGAACACTTTCTAAAATGTATTAGGAAATTTTCCTGTCTTAAGTTAAATATACCAAAAATAACCTTATTATTTGATACTCCAGGATCTCACACAGCCATCAAAGTCATTATTTTGAATATCATTTATCATTGTAGAGAACTATAAAAGAAAACTGAGGTTAGAAAAAATGTTTATTGGTTCCATGATACAATAACATACCCTGGAAGTTATTTTCAGTATATCATTAAATGACATACTATTTTCTTTAGTTTGTCCCAAAAGAGAGGGCAGGAAAATATTTCAATTTTAGTGGAGGGTTCTGAACTGAGTTCCACTTAACTGAGGTTTTCCTCCATTTAAAAATGCACCCTACATCAATTTTTTAAATGCTAGTATAGCTGCTCCCATAATCGGCATGGGCAGGGAAAGGGGTGGGGGTTCTTTTTACTTTTCTTTAACAATTTTTTAGACCCACGTTGTCATTCATCAAAAGAGAGGTTCTGTGTATTACAAAATTGACTATCTTATCCTAGAGGATAATGTAATGTTATTTATCTTTGTGTACAAATCTAACTACCTGTAAATCCGAGAGGAACTTCTAAAGCTGTAAATTCTGCATACATTGTACATGACCAGCACTTTGTGACTAGCTTGGCTTATTTCTTAAATATTTGATTCACACATGGTAGATCAAATGACCCTATTCTGCTACCTACATTTTACAACATGGTTGGGTTATTGAATAATCTTCTAAATTTTAGTTGGGCAGTGGTAAACAAAATTTGCACAGATGGTAATTATATTTTGTTACTCTGCTTAATTTATGAAAAGTAGAGGAGCACAAATTATTAGGACTGGTTTACACAATGCCAAAATTTCTTTTAAAAAGTCACACCAGCTCTTTGTTGTTGTACAGACAACCTTCACAACAGGCATTTTATTGTTACATCTTCAGCTAAAATGACTTGGCAAAAAAAAAAAAATGCCAAGCCTTGGTTTAAGGAGCCTTAGATTATATTCACACACAAAAAAATTGCTATATAAGATTGCCTTGCCAGGTAAGGCAACTTAAACATGGTAGTTTGACTCTGGAATGCTCTATCACGTTTATTGTGAAGACAAGCACAAAACCTGGCCATCCACAGACACCCATTTTTCAATATAATTGAAGAATGGCATGATTGTAAAGATTGTGTAAGAATTTTACCATATTCAATTTTTTTTGCATAAAACGACCTTTTCTACTTTAATTCCTTTGAATCAAAATAGCAGCTTATTGTTTAAAAAAAAAACTATAGCATTTTAGGAAGGGGACTTAAAACCCTTTCTGACATATTATAAAAATGGGAAGGAGCAACAGAGTATGATTAGTCAGATGGAAAGCAACTGAGTATTGGTCATATCTCCCAACAGTTTATTTAGCACAATTATCTAGCACTTAATTGGGAATGGGAAGCAGCCCAAGGAATGTGGAATGAGTAAAATACTCAGGTCTGATTTTCTTAAAGACATGTTTTCAATTTTCTTTCCACTTAAAAAAATGTTGACACTTTTCTGTTCTGTCCTAGGCTACAGACTCAGCAAAGTCCAACATATTTAGTCAGTAATAGCCTCATGGTGTTTTCTTTCTGAATCTTTTGTCTACACCCGGGTCCTTAAGAATCCTTTAGACTTTCTTATAACATTAGAAATGTTACTTGGTGCCTGACCCAACTAAATTTTCTATCTAAATATAACCCCAATTCATTTATATCTGTTTTTCTGCTGTTATCATCAGATAGGCAGATGGCCTACACATACTTAGACTTAACATTTCATCTTGCTAGTGGATTGCCATCCTACCTATCCTTATCTAACCCCCTCTGGTGTGTTCTACACTTCAGTTACTAAATCAAGAACCTAGAATGAAGAATCACTTGTTAATATTGTTCTCACAGGATTTTAAAATTAAGAAATACTCACCCAACAGACACTAGGAGCTGGTTTCTAAGATACACTGGTGTAAACTCATCAAGGATGCTAGCAAAAAAAAAAAAAGGAAAGTTTTCCTTCCTCTTAGAGTACAATAACATTTTCATTTATCTTTAGAATAGTATTTGATTTTCTGTGTGCAAAACTTGTCTATTTTGGGGGGAACTCCTGCCAGAAGCTAACTTTTAGCTGTACAACCATAGGTGATGGCTCTAACTGTAACTACTGAATAACTACTGAGGAAAATTTATTGACCCAAATGACATTTTAAATTTAAAAAAAAATCAATTGGAATCTAATCTACAAAGCTAATTTGCATTAAAAGCAATGATTTTAATCACATTTATGAGCATGTGAGACTACTGTGCTCTGTGATATAACAATATGAATTCTGTTTAGGCTGTTTAATTATAACATACTTGGGCACTAATTTTATTTGTTTGACCAAGGAGAGTTCTTAAATTGCATGATCATGATAAAAACGTGATCAATGAATTTCATTTACTTTTAAAATATCATTTACCATTTTCCCAATGATAAAAATGTTAAAATGCCATTAAACCCCATTTATACATCTATAGCTTAAAAAAGAAAACATGCATCATATGCATGCAAATGCTTGTGTCCTAGATTAGCATGCTTAAGACTTCTTATTAAAAAAGTAACAGGAAAATGGCATAACTGTCTGTAATTTTACCAGTCATGATACAATTAAAGGGGCTTTAAACCTATCTCAAGATATCGTTCTACTTGAATACAAATCAGAAAAACTGGCATGGGTACAATTTAAGTAGTAGTTTCTCAGGATGTAACAACATTGCTATTCTGTTATTTCATGGTACCCTATACCTATTAGGAACATGATTTTAAATTATGTTACTAATTATTAATGGTTGGATTTGTAAGTTTGAAGGCAATTTCAACACTATGAGATGAAACAACTATGGGATAAAATTTCTTATTGAATATAACTTCAATTATTTCAACATTTTTTTTTGTACCTGATTTTAATGGCCCATGGGAAAACCGTCTCCAAAAATTCACTATCAACAAAATGCATTATTTGTAAAGGCCAACTAACTAAATGGCAAAGCAATGACAATATGGATTCTTGAGGTTTCTAATAGTCTGACCTCAAATCATATCTATTAGCATGGAACGTTATATTTTAAATGGAACTTCAAAATCATGAAGTCCAACTTGTATATACAGATAAAGAAATGAGGCCCAGATAGATTGTCTTGCCCACTGCTAGTCAGTCAATGAAACCTAAAAACCCAGGTTTCCCAATTCACAGGAGTGCTCTTCCTAGCAATCCACATTGCCTTTTCGGCCTCCAACAAATGTAAAAACTAAAAAAACAGGGCTAAAAAAAAACCCCAACCATTTTCAGGTGGGTATTCTCTTTTCTCAGTCACTCCTCTGTCTCATTAACAAAAAACACTACCTTAGGACAACAGCAATCAAAGTGTTACATTAATATTTAAACTTAATACAAGTTTCCCCATCCAAATATCCCAGTATCTTTTTCCTTAAATTACACTGAATTTAAATGAATAGTAATGCTAATCCTTTAGTTCTTAATTTAAAAGATTACATTTATATTTAAATACCTGAGTAATGAGTTGACTGTGCACTTTTGCCCAATACAAATATCCATTATACAGTACAAATCTGTTCCAGAACAATACACATTTTCAAAAACATAAATTAGGTAGTTATTTGCATTACAAGAGAGTTAATTTTAGGGACACTTTTTAAAGAGGAAGCTGCCTTAATACAATTAAGTGTGCTCATTTATATTATCTGATAAGGGATTTAATTGGGAGGAAACAGAACTGCAAATGAAAAATGCTACCAAACTGCCAGCTGAAGATCAAGAAGCAAGGATAAATCCAAGGAATGATCCATTCTGATTTTACAGACCATTTTTCGGGAATACATGAATACTTGCATACATCAAGGCATGTTAATTTAAATATTAGTAGCACAGTAGCTTCTTCAAAAATATGTTTTAATTGAACACAATAAGTTACTATAGTAGTAAAGTCTGTGAAATATTTTTGGTTTGCACATAGTCAAGGGAAAACAACCTTAGTACGGCTGTTTGAAATGCTAACAAATCCAAAACCAGGAAAAACTGTAACATTCTCTAGATGAATCCCAAGGTTGGAAGCATGGGAATTCCATTCTTTTATTTACCTTGTGTTAGATGAAAACATTTAGTTAACTTGCAGTTTTAAAGCACATCTGCATATGTTTAAACCTGTTTCCTTAAAGCTCTATGTAATGATCTTAGCAACCAGGTCTATTCGTATACATGTTAAATGGTGTGGTTGTCATTTCTGTTCACTCATTCCTTCTAAACTCCTTTAATGAGTCTTTTATCATGGTTTACCAAAAACATTAAAAAAACAAAGTTTTTATCTTACAGTGACACTTCTTAACTTCTCTTGGAGCGTGCTGTAAACAAAAGATACTATTACTACTATCTCAGAATTTATTACATATTCCCTATTTTTAACTAGTAGCTTCTCTGTGTGTCATTTAAAAAAATGCCATATCTTTGGATTTAAGGAAAATGTTTTTCTCTAAAAAAAAGTTCAAGAAGGTCCTTAAGAAAAACATTTCAAGAATCTCTAGTTGCAACCACGTAATTCCCTTTGATTTTAATGGAAGGCATAGTATCAAGTGTGTATTTGTGACTAAAATACTGAAATACTAGAATTGTAATTGGTAAAAAAATTTTAGAATGTTTTCTAATGCTGATAATGCATTTCAAAATACTAAACCAATGAAAAGTATATTTTGAAAGGAATGCTTTTTTTAATCACTTAAAAGATTTCAACCATATAAGATGACTAAGGAAAAAAAAAATCTCATCCATTGTACCTTTGTTTTAGTAGTAAATATCCTGGAATGTTTCAAACATAATGAAACAGCTTACCAAAACATACTATACTGTTCCCTTTGTCTTTACTCATACTATGTAGCATGAAATCACAAAGGTGACTTTGCAGTAACTGTACAGAAATATTTATTTTTTAGCAAATGTTTTCTTCAAAGATTATGATATTGACAGCATAAACCATTTGCACAAATAGTTTTGCAATAACCCTCTGAAAATAACTGTAAATAAGAAAAATGTAAATTGCATTGTAAAAATTGCTAATTTTTGGTAGCTAAAAAAAAGTATACAGAGTGTTAAACTGTAAAAGCTGTATTGATACCATAATGTACATATAGAATTCAAGAACAAGGGAAATAATTTCTGGACTATTTGTATGAGAAAATTGAACTATTTCAAACACTTAAATGAATATTGTTTAGAGGCATCAAAGATGGTTGTC
>CM053588.1:251263573-251291532 GCA_028646515.1 Pseudochirops corinnae
CTTGCATTGTAAAAATTGCTAATTTTTGGTAGCTAAAAAAAAGTATACAGAGTGTTAAACTGTAAAAGCTGTATTGATACCATAATGTACATATAGAATTCAAGAACAAGGGAAATAATTTCTGGACTATTTGTATGAGAAAATTGAACTATTTCAAACACTTAAATGAATATTGTTTAGAGGCATCAAAGATGGTTGTCTGTCTTTAGATAATTAAGATAGAAGCTTTTTGAGGGGCTAACTGTATTTCCAACATTTTTTATTAGGTATAGCACCAGATAGAGGCATGATAGTGCTGATTTATTTTTTAAAAAATCACTTAATTATAAGAAAAGTGCTGCATCTTACTGGGTTTATCAGGACACTGATTAGTGGAACTGTGTAGATGCATGGTGAAAACTATTACATTTAAAATTAAGGAAATGTATTTTTTTTAAGTGTCTTTGTTATAACCCAAAAGTGACTCACTAAAATAGCAATTTCCTTTGTAAAATTATTTGTCCTGTTGTGTAAGATATTTAATCTTTAAACATACAACTTAATTTTAAACTGAAAATTTTACATAACACACTGTTTCATTTCATTTCATTTCATTTCATTCATTTCTCTTTTCCTTAATTTGGAAAATGAAAAATATCTGTTTTTTTATTTACCTAAATTTATATGTATTTCTTAATCCCTTCCCTAAGGAAGAAAAACTGTATTTGCAAGAATTATTTTCTAATACATAACATAAAATCTAATAATGAAATAGTTGGCCCCTCTATTGACAACATGGAACTTTCAAATACAAAGTGAAGGTAAGGAATGTTAGTCATTTATTTGGCTTGATATCCCTAACTTTCATTAACAAGAAACCTAAAAACTGGCACAAGAAAAACAATCTTGCTTTAAATAAATGTTGAAACAAAAGCAAATATACTTAAGTAGTATGCACTGAGTAAATGTCATCAATGAGCACTCTGGCCAATCAGTAGGTTCTGAAATGCATCCGAGCAGAGAGCCAAACTTTAAAACTTCTGTCTTTTGTTATAGGGTTACAATTTTGGAATGACAGATATGGGAAAATTTTAAATCAACAATCAAAGGAGAATGCCACCTTAGAGTCAATCAAAAATTAGTCCACGATATCAAATAAAAATGAATTTCTAATCTGTATTGTTCTGGGGCATGTTTACTTGCACTGTTAAGTTACTCCTTTGAAATTACAGTAACTGTAGCAATGTATATTTTTATAGGTAAGCAGTACTAATTAAACTTCTTTTGCTTGTAAAGGCACATGGCTAGCTGTATTTGTATTATCATATTATAGGGCAGACGTTAGCACTCCTAGAAATGTTGGAGGGTAACACCAGGCCATTCTGTCTGGCACAAATCTCGAAAATATGGCCACTAAAAGGTAACTTCATTCCCTAGAAGGTTCCCAAGTTGCCTATGCTTAATCATACGTCTTAGTGTAATATGGGAACCATAAAGAAAGGCTTCTATTGCTATCCAAGTAAATCATGTGGCAAATTCAGTACCACACCCTGCCCAACTCACTTCCTAACAGTAAGCAATATGAAAATACTGCCAAACCATACTATGGATATGCTAGTGAATTTCATTATTCTCACAATACTATAAAAAGCCAAGTTGTCTTCACCAGACTATGTGAATAGAAGTCACATTCAGTTGAGTCTTTTCATTATATTATCAATGAAAGACATTCCCTAGGTCCCTAAGAAAAACAAATAAATGGGCAAAAGTTAGCATAAATGTTTGTTTTGAAGTACAGAGTATTATATTAACACACATAAGGAGGATGTGAGATTTCTGGAGGAAGCTTCCAAACCTATTGCAGGTCACTAGAATATTATTGAATGCAGTGAAAAACAGCTCAGTGGCCATTATATGGCAATATGAACTTATGGCTTTAGGACCATGAAAAAACATAAACACTATCCAACTATAATTAGTCTAAAGCCCCAACTAAAGTGCAGAATGGCCTGAAACCTTTCAATACTGTATGAGGAGGAGGCTATCCTTCTGTTGATCTGATTTTGTACACACAATTAAAGAAACCTTTATTTGAAGGAGATAGAATAGATTGGATAAAATTCCCTACATTAAGCTTCAGTCAAAAGAAAAATTCCAGCATACTTTTGATCTCTTTCAAGGGAAGTCAACTGACCACTTATGTGCATCTTCAAATGACTAGAGCAGTGGTTCTCAACCTTCCTAAAGCCGCTACCCTTTAATACGCGTATGTGGGCGTATCTGCATGTGGGCGGACCCACCTGGAGGGAGAGAGGAGCAGTGTCTTGGTTCCTAAGACCATAGGAAATATGTGTTTTCTGATGTTCTTAGGCGACCCTCAAAGGGGTCACAACCCACAGGTTGAGAACTGCTGGACTGGAGAGAGAAAAGGATTTACCATCCTCGTGAATTTTACTTGCAATCTATAATTTCCTGGAATTTTGCAAAAATGTTAACATTCCTGTTAATTTCCCAAGTACTGCTATCCTATAATAGGAGAAAATATATTATTACAGATGGTGACTTAAAGAATTTTCTTTCAAAGACAAAAATGTAGTTTCTTACCGGTAATTTATTAAAGTTTAAGTGATCTAAGTGACAACAACATGCAAGATTACATATCATTTGATTTCTCTATTTCAGTTAGAGAAATAATCACAACAACGAATTTTAATATTCTTTTTAAATGATGCACAAAGCATAAATCACAAAGAATCCCATATATTTACTCCATGGGTAAAATGTCTTTCCTAAATACATGTGGCAAATACTCATTATTCATAAATGAATTTTTTTTTATTTTGTACTACTTTGCCTGCTTGAATGCATGCTTATGAAGTTTAAAACAGCACAATCCAATTTTAAGTTTGAGATGGACAAGATTAAGCCTGCCCATTAAGATGGCTCCACACTTTATCACTGAAACTGAAAATATCTATGTTGCCAGCTTAACAACATAGAATTGCAATGCCTGACATTTATAATCTGGCAGTTTTTTAGACCTAGATGAACTACTGCACTGTTTTTATGAATTGTAGCATCTCATAATTATGTATGTTAATAGATTTTTGTATAATGCAAAACTTTACAGAAAGCTATTTGGATGTTCATTTCTAAAAAAAATCCTCAAGATGATCTGGATCATTGTTTACTGTACAAATAAAAGTACTTGTACGTTGACAGTGTAAATTACTCAATAATTTACAACACTAACAAGAAAATTTAGAATAGGACTTCACAAAATCAACCAACCAACCATACTTATTACCTAGTCATGAGCACACACCAACATCTATATACAACTACTTAATTTTTAAGTCACTGATTTGGATATTTTATAGATATTATTGAAATTAATACAAAAAGAGTAAGAATTTCAAGAGCTGATTGCATTTTAATATCAAAAATACTGAGCAAAATCATAATTATATTTTATATTTTATGAAAACATTTAATGTAAAAAGCAAAAATAAAAACACATGAAAATTACAAAACAAAGTGTTTGGCAGAAATGTAAATGTGATTTTAATGCAGTTTTTAGTTTTCAGCTCAACCTTTAACCACAATGTGCAAAAGGCACTGGGGCTTTGAGTACATATCTTAAAAAAGAGAAGTATGGAATTATCATACTCAACAAAAAGAATGTTTAAATTGAGCAAATTAGTTGCCAATAAGTTAGCTATAATAGAGAGGCAGCATGTTATAGTGCAGTGATGTCAAACAGAAATGATTCCTGAGGGTCACAAATTGACTTAGAAAACCTCAAATTAATATTATCTATGTTGTGCTGCATTTTTATTTATTTTATTAAACATCCCAATTACATTTTAATCTGGTTCAGGTAGCACTGGAGAGTTTTCAGGCTGCAAGTTTGTCAACTCTGGTATAATGGGTAGAAGTAGGCCTTGAAGCCAGAACACTTAGCAACTTGGGCTCAGTTCCTGCCTTTGACACACTCTGATCAAGTACCTTACCTCTCTATGCCTTGGCAATTCTCTAAGACTGTCAGTTGCTGAAAGGATGCAGACCTACATTGGTAGAAGGCGTCTCATCTCCTGGGATTTCCCTATACCAATGCAATAAAAGATCTAGTCCTTACCTATACTGTTAGCTACAGCTTATGATTCTTTCTATAAAGTCTAAACCAAAAATACATATTTTACTATGGCTCAGTCAACTTCTTCCCACACTGACAAACTGTTGTCATATGAAAGCAGACTGAACAGTTGATGGGAGTAGGCAGTATTTAAGGGGGAAAGGTATTTATGGAAGTAGAGAGAATTTAAAGACTGTACATGGTTTCCAGATAAATCCTCTTTAAACATTCAAGTTTAAAAATATACATATTTCTTACTGAAATTTAAAGGCAACCAGTTACTGTAGACTAGCAATGTCAAATTGGCTATACTTTACTTTTCAGAAATTATGAAAGTGAATGTTGATTTAAATTTCTATTTGTGCTATGAAAGTTTTTATCAATATGCTGCCATCTGCCCTCATGCTTTAAATGGATAATTGTTATTTCTCCTAAACCACTGTAACTTTAAATGTTAAATTACTTTTTGGAAACTAGAGAAAAAACTGCATATCACTTAGCTCATATACCACATGTTAACTATGTTCTCATGTTACACAGCGCCACTAACCCTTCAGAAGGTTTTCAAGTAATATATAACTTAGTCTTTTTCTATTTTCAAGTTCCTTGAAATGTTTAAAATAAAATTGGAAATGTTTATGAAGTAGAAGGGCTAGAAGCTTAGAGATAAATGAGAACACAGAGGTATTACAGTTAGACCCCTTCAGTTTACAAATAAGGAAACTGCTCTCACTGAAGTTGTGACTGGCAGTGATGGGACTAGAATCCAGGTCTCTTGACTCCTGGTCCTTTATCACCACACCAGGCTAAATAAAATAAAACACCTCCACACAGTTAATTTATCTACTAATGGTAGGCCAAAAGGAGTCAATTATTCAGTTATTTCAACATGATAATAATATGGAGTTCTAAGTGAAGTTCTAAGTTCTTATAGTGTCTAGAACACTTATGTTTGTTGCTGGACTGAAACAATTCAAATCAAATAAATCCAAGTTGTTTTTTAAAAACACTGTTTAAGCAAAACAACTGGTTGGTTAATTTCTTTTAAATTTTCAAGCATTATTTTGGCACCATGTAAAATTCACAGTAAATACTAAACACTGGCATTTCCATTCAGAGTACTTTCATTACAGACACTGGGACATAAGCTACATTCTCTCAACTTCATGCTTTTAGGTTTCACTTTCACTAATGAAAGTGAGGAGGGCAAATAAAACTGTGAATCATAGCTTATCACTAAAATAAACAAATGAAATAGATGAAAAAATATGTTAGCCAAGAAAATCTTAGGCCTATTGGTTCACATAAGAAAATACTATGGTAAGTCTCAGGCAACTGATCATCCGACTATTACTTCTGTTTTTCCCCCTTTAGTTATAATTAGGGTTTTGCTTCCTAATTACATGAACAACAAACATGTACAAAAACTCTGTTCCTTTTCATTATTTTCCTGTTTATGAATAATGTTTATAAACTACAGGATAAAGTTTATTTTCCAATTTTTTACTTTTTCCTAAACATTCTTTAATTTATCCTTCTGGTTAAATATATTCTAAAGCCAAATTCACTCAAGACTGTAAAGGTAAAAAAGATCATTCCCATGCTTGGTATTTACTTTTCATTAATCATAACATTATTTTATATTATGTAGATCAAAAATATGCAGCAATGCTTTTTCAGATTATGACATCATAAACAAAACCAAGTTTATTGCTCTGAACTGTGCATTAAGATTAAAACAGTGATACATATAACAGGCAGGAACAAAGAGAAGTCCAGAAGAGCGTTAAGTTCACAACGAATTCAGTTATAGGTCTTTCTGGGCAGAAGAATTCAGAGATTCTCTCTCTCCCCCAACATTCTTTATCAGCTGGGCACTCATATGGCCATAGTACCCTGCAAAAACTAAAGCAAAAAGCAAAGTTATCAGTTGACAAAAAGAAAAGAATGTTCAAAGATGGTTATTTAAAAAAAAATTATTTTACCATGGCCTGTCTTAGCAACAAGAAAATAAAGGTACAAGAATAACTGCAACCCTCAATTCTTGTCAAAATATCAAAATTCCTAGTGTCATCTTGTGAGGGTTTTGTATTTTAATTTTCATTAAATCATCTGACTACATTCCCACAGAAATATTTTCATAATTTCCCCTTCTGGAAATCTCAAAGGCCTGGCCAGTTTCTAACAAAATAGTAGTCGAAACCCCAGTTTAACAAAAGTATGTATAACTAATGTATTATGATGCTGATGATGTCATGTGCTCAACAAAAAAACATCTCAATCACCTCTATATTTCAACAAGGTTAACAACCATCAGTGAGTTACTTCTCAGATAATAAAAACTCAATCGTATGTTAGAAAATATACTTTTTAAAGCTTTTCTGAGGTGTATTTAGTTACTGATAAATATAAATCATACAGCATAAATAAAAATACCCTAAATATTAAAATGTAAGAAAAACACATGTCAATTGTGTGTATGTGGATATGCAGCTTAAAAAATGAGGTTAGTAATAGGAATGAAAAGGTTAAGTTTACAAATTTGTCAGTGATTATTAATGCCAAGATGAGAAGTTTTCTGATTTTTTTTCTCCTAGAAGGAAACCAACTCCCAGTCAATTTCTCATTTAAAAAAGAAAAGAATAGAATGTGGACCAGACCTATGATTTTATTGATAATAAGAAACTACAAATGCAAGTGCACATTTGCTCCCCAACTTACAGTTAAGAGAGTATACTTTAAGAGCGTAGAGGGTCACATGATTTACTTGCCCAGGGCACATAACTATTATCTGTCAGAAGCCATATTTTAACCCAGGTCTTCTTGACTCCAAGGTCAAACTTGTCTATCCACTAAATCATGATGCCACTCATAGAAATTATGATATCATATTCTCTTGCAAAGACTTAGAAAACACAGGCTACTCAAAAATAAAATATTCTGAAACCAGGAGGTATGCTTTCCATCTTCAACATAAAAATTAATTTTTATTATTTTAAATATAAATATAATTTTTATTTTATGTATAAATAAATGTATAAATATATTTTTAAATATAAATGTAATTTTATGTTAAAGTGTTAGGTTTTGTGCAACTTATTAGAGGATAAGACAAATGTATACATCATATTAAAGGTACCAGGGGACCCTAATCATTTTGGACATTTGTCAAGAAAGCTAGAATATAATACAGAATGAATATTAAATATGTTAAACATGGTACTCACATCATCATATACAAAGTTCACAAAACCTTGTTGCATGCTGTCTCTTCTCCTAAAGAAATCTTCAAACAGAAAGTAATTATAAATTTTTATACTTATTTTAATAAAATTTTTATTTTTAAAATATCTGGTAACAGTTTCTAAAAGGTAATAAGTATACATGGAATTAAATAGGACCTTTAGAATTCTTAGATATATCAATAAACCTTTCAGGATTAAAGTTTGAACATTTTAGCATTTTAAAAATAGCCCTGAAATGTTTTAACATTTTAGTATTTTAAAAATAGTCCTAAAATTTTAGCAAAACACGAGAGAACATATCAAAATTATACACAAAAGAAGTGCTTAAAAAACTAAAGATATTATTTATTCTGATAGCAAGTAATTAAAGCACGAGAAAAGTCTGAACAACATTTTTAAGCAGACAGAAGAAAGATAATTTTTAAAATCAATACCTGTCAATGCTCTGAGCTTCACACAGCAAGCAACATAATCATCAAAGAAGATCCTGCCATTCTTGCTATAACGCTTTACGATGGCAGTTAACGTCTGAGGACTTAACCTATAACCTAAACAAGAAAGAGACAAAACAATAACCTACAAAACTTGTGAATCCTAAGAATATTCTTGGCGTTAAAAAAAAAAATCCAAATGTCATTTGATCTACATAGAGAACTCCTAGGGAAGAAATTGCCACTATTGATGCAGATCAATAACTGTTTTGTAATTTGTCTTGGGGAACTGGCTAGCTAAGTGACTAATCAGGGTCATGACTGACAGATACATGTAAGAAGTAGGACTTGAGTCCAGATCTTCTAATTCTCTCTGCAGAATTGCTCTGCTATAAAGGTCCCAAGTTACTATGCCTCCTGCCTCTGCATCACATCTTCCAGAATCAACATCCCAACAGACACCTTGTATATTTCTAAATCAATTCTACTGAAAGCTATACCACAGTCAGTACTATAAGCTACTTCTATTGAGAGCTGACCCTTCTCCCAGACATCTACCCGTGCACATAACTTTGGAGTCCCTTACTTCCTATTGCAATCTGTTGCTAAGTCTCATCTATTTATGCTTTTAACCAGGAGATGAACTTTTGAAAAATACATACTGTGCTGCCTTATTAAAACATAAATGTCTTCCTTTGTGAAACAAATCTTTTTTATTTTATTCTTTTAAAAACATTATTCTGAAAAGGGGTCTGTGGGTTTCATAAGATGATCAGAGAGGTTCACAACACAAAAAAGGTTAAGAACTTTGCTCCACTCTTTCCCTTCCAATTCACCTTTAACAGCACATTATCCATGTAATCTTCCTAATAAAGATTTAATATCACTTCCCTGCTCATCAACATTTCTATCAGTTATCCAATGCTTAATAAGTAAACATTAAGACAACTCCTTAATATCTATCTTCTTTCCAACCAAACTAGAGAACTTGGCTTTTCCTCAAATCCCATCCCAGACATCTTCTACCTCCATGCCAGGCCTCTCAGACCTTGAACAGGCATTCTTCCCATCTCTGCCTGCTGAAATCCTTCCTTGTACTTCGAGGTTCAACTTAAAGAGAGATTTTCTCAGTAATAACTTGTTCTGCCTCCACTAACTAGAAGTGATACTTTTCCCTTTAATTTATCAGATCACCTTATTTGACCTCTCCTATGTGTATACTTCTAAATACATGATTATGTCTCCCCCATCCCCAATCAGCTTCTTGAATGAAAAGACCATTTTGATTACCTAGTAGAGCCTTGAACAAAGCAGTCATTTAATAAATGTTTGCTGAACTGACACTAAACACAACACATACAGAACCTTAGCCGACAAATTAATCATCAGTATGAACTAAAGAGATCATCAATTCTCCTTGTCTTTAAAGTACAGCAGTTGATGGAAAGAACATTATTACACCTACTAGAGGTTCATCTTCATTTCAAAATACTGTAATTACATTTATAATACTTTATGGATTTTTCTTATATCACTGCAAAGTTTCCTGTTCTCTAATTCTCCTCAAATATTAAAAGAATTGCCTTGGAAATGTGTGACTTGGTATGACTCAGTAAAGCTCTGGGAAGCCAGGGAATCAGCACTGCCCCCCATACCCTAACCTCCCACTCACTTAGTTTCTTTACTGCTTTCTCCCACCCTTAGCCACTGAATTTTCACATTGGCGCTAGTATTTTGTAATTTTCTCACTACCATCATACATTTCTGATACAGAAAACTAGAGACAACTGGGTAAGAAAACTACAAAGGGAAAAAATAAACGCAATAAATGACACCATGAAACTTTATAGTGATACTTTAATGAAATCTAAGTTAAACAATTGTCAAAATACAGAGAAAAGCCTTAGCCAAGAAATGTTAACTATTAACTAATCAGAATGTAAAAAATATATGTAAACATATTTGTAGCTAAGATGTGGCTCTTCAGGAAAATTCTGATGAAGACCACTGCTTTAAACTAAATTTCCTATACTACTCTCAAAACAAGTGTTCCATTAATACAGCTAAATCTGTTTAATTTTAAAACAAAATTACCTTATGTTCTATAAGAATCCATTTGAACAAACTGGATAATTGCCTCATTTGTAAAGTACATTAACTGTCTAGCAATCATAGGCTTCATTTGCTTTGTTTTTTTAAACTATAGATATATCACAAAAAGGACTGAAGCTTTACTTACCAAAGAAAATACATGTTTATGTGAGAATGAGAATCATTTATCTGTTGATAAAATTTCCAATTCAAATTGTTGGAAATCATTAAAAAATCAGTTTTCCTATACTTACAGTTAAATTTTATTACTACTGAATTGGACTTGTGAAAGGTCAGCTTGAGCTAAACTAAAATTTACTTCTGAAAGCTAACTCCATCTACAAAGGGGTTTGATAAACAAATTATCAGTGTAAAAAAGTCTAAAGAGTTTTCCTTATTTAAAATGTAATGCACTTTTAAGTCTGATTAAAGCACGTTAATAAAAGCTAACAATCCATGTGCCTTTTCATTAAAGCAGATAGAAAAAGACCCTTAGTTACTATAATTGCTATTGTCAAATGTTTATTGAACTGAATCTCTTTGAAAATATTATGGAGTTTGTACTTTTTTTACTTTGTAAGCTCTTAAATGCCTGTGTGTAAGAACACCACAGAATACTCTGCAAACAATTAAGACGTAGATAGCCATTAACACTGAAGCCCTTAAAAGTGAAACTTCTTACTTTAAATTCAGCATAATTAAGTATGGTTTTAATGGAGTAAATATTATAACAGTATTTAAATACAACCTGACAAAAATATAGCTGCAACAGTAAACACAACTCTTTTGTAAATGTATTTCGTAAACCTTTCTAACTACCATGAATATGTATTTTCAGAATGTAGTAATTATAGGTAAATAATTTTGCCAAAGATGTTCAATCTATATCTGCAATTTGGGAATCAAAACCAGAAACGAGTATCCTTTGAGGTAAAATAAACCCCCTTTACTTTAAAGTACAACAGCCTAATTCTGAAATTAATTCCATTTATTCAGAAAAGGGCAGCCATCTAGTGAAAATGCGCATGTTTCCATGGTTTCTTACCCATAGCTGCAATGACTTGACTCAGTTCATGAAGCTCAACAGTCCCACTTCGGTCCTGGTCAATCATCATAAAGTTCTGCTTCCAGGCATTAAGAACTGTCCAAAGTTCCTTGAATTCATTAAAACCCATTTTTCCTGTGAAATCTCTCTGATATTATTTTCTTAACAAAAATAACTGTCAAGAAGAAGTCACTAAATGCAAAATTCTAAATCAATGAAGATAAAAACACATAGTATTTCAACTCTATAAGAGTTCAGTAGTCATAGCCAAATTCTGCAAAATTTCTATGCAAAACTCAGAAAGGTTGGCACTCAAAGAAGGTGTTACGAAATATTTTTAAACACTGGTTTCCCATCGCAGTTTTAAACTACTAATTGGCTTAAAGTGATATTCAAAATGGAATTACTCTAAGTTATTCAATTTTCAATTCAAAACATTTTCTTATTTAAGGATACATCCAACATAGAGATCATAATTCTGCAGGTTTCCAAGCTGAATGCTGAAAAAATATAATGAAAAGTTGAAATGGAGACTGCTCGATATCACTGTTGACATTTTTGATAACTCTTATGCTAAGCATATATTTTTAAAAATCAAGAATCAAAAATATAAAAGTAGAAATTTTATTTAATTATAAAGATTCCTAATGAGATACTAAAACTCTTACTTTCAAAATTATATTTAGGCCGATTGGATATGATCCATTTTAATTTTTCAATCATTTATATATCACAAATACTAACTTGAGTATTGGCTGCTAATTTTAACATTTTAATATTTCCCTCAACAGCACTACTGTGAAAATATTATGTTTATGCTCTATTATTAATCTTCTGAAATTTATTTGAAGAGAGGTGAAATAAAAATTGCAAATGCCCTGAATATAAATGTTAATATATACTTCAAGTTAAAAGTGATCTTTGTTTATTCAACAAACATTAGATGCATACTATGAGCATGTCACTACTTTCGATGCTAAAAACATAAAGATGAAATGAAACAGTCTTTGATGTCAAGTCCTTGCATCCTACTTAAGGAACAGAAGAATAACACAGCTAAGAACATATAAGCTAACTACAGGAGACAGAGAACACTAACAATTTTGGTGGGGGAATGAGTGAAGAGTTGGATGAAGGAGAAGCAATCAAGGTCTTCAGCAAAGATGGAACACTTGAACTGAGTCTCAAAGGCATGTAAGAATTCTGAAAATAACACAAATGAATGAAGGGTCAATTAAGTCTTAAGTGACTTATTTTTATTTCAAAAGCAAAAAATGTAGATCTTACGAGAATAGGTTCCACTAATCCCAGACTGTGTTAAACATCTCTGAAGCTCTTCAGCATCCACTTCACCATCCTGCAAAATAAGTTTATGGTTCATATTCACAGAAGAATACAGAAAAATATCAATTTGATATTATAATCAATGAAATCAGCATGCTTTTATATAATTTTCAACACTTTTCTTTAACCACAACTACGAAATACAACAGAAAAATGATTATGGAAATAGAAGATTTTTGTCGAACCTGCATAAACTATTTTTTTCTAATAACAATGTAACTCTATGCTACGGCTACAATAATATTTTTTAAATAAAATTTTCTACATTGATCTGGATAACACAGCAGTCCTCCTTATAGTACAGTCATAATTTGTGGCATTGACGATATATTCTTTTACACAGAAGATGGAAAAAAATTATTAAGTAACATATCCTGAAAAATCTCAAGTACCTTATAACTCAAGTTTTTGTTTCTTTGGGACTTTTTTCTATATAAAAAAAAAAAAATCAAAGAAAAAATTTTACTTTTACTTGCCATTCCCTTGTTGAAATTTCAGGACTCCCCTGTAGTTTTGCTGCTATTCAAGTTATTACCTAAACATGCTCAATCAGGAACTAAAGTTTCATATGCAAAGATAACAATAAAAATAGAAAACCAAAATCAGGAAAGGAGCTAATATCAACCTATGGTTAAAACCTTAGCCATGGTCTAATCTTGTACTGCCTCATTCGGTTCCTGCAATCCTATTTTTAGGACATAAAAACATGGAATTAATTCAAATAGAAACTATACGAAGGAATAATTCACACAATTACATCAAATGCTAGAGCAGAAATAGGAGATATGAGAGCAGGACAAGATGGAAAATCTGAAAGATACACAACCCGAGGAATCCAAGTATCTAAATCAGATAAGACCACTACTAAATAGCTTTTGTGAAATCTGATACTTAGAACTATTGTAAATATGTGTAACGTAAATATATTATAATTTTGTCTCTGGCAAATGAACCCCAAACACAAATTCAAATGGACCAAACAGGGAAAGGAAGATGTTGTGAAAAGTCCCAAAGGACTTATATATACAAGTTTTCCCTGTTTTGAGATTCCACAAAAGATCTTGGTTCCTATAGTACTTTTAATTTTCTCTTAACTATAAAATTCTGAATCCCATAAACATAAAAACCAACCTTTTAGATTAACCATGGTAAAATTGTTAGAATACAAAGTTTCCCCTCAAAATGACGGTAACTGGCTAAAGAAGGAATCTGTAATATATTCTATTTTAACCAGAAGAAATAGTTATAATCTCTAATATGGGCCACAGGGCAATAGTTTCCTAACATAATTAATTATACTGAAAGCTCCCTTTTAAAACCCTCGGGCACACTTCTAAGGCAACCTGAATTGCCATCATCAACAACAACGACAACAAATCCAATGCAGTCTAATAGATTAAAAATCACTTAATACTATCTTAGTAATAAACTTGAACTACTATAATTGTGTTTTTTCTTCCTGAAGAAAGAAAAAATTGTAAAGTCAATAGGTTGTTGTTTTTTTTAATTACTCCAAGAGTGGAGGGGGGAAGAGTAAAAATCCCATCTCTACCATTATTTTTTTAAGTTTTCTTGTTAACTGCAAAGTAAAGAGGGAAGAAGAGTGTATGAAACCAACGACCATGTTCTTTGGGAAAGAATGGGAACACTTCTCTAGTGAAAGGATTAAACTAACAAGAACTTTTTAAGCCTCAGTCACAGCCTTCCAGCTTTCCTTCAGTTTTCATTCTATACTTGCCTAAGAACAGTATAGGAAAACAAAATAGATTCAGTCATAAGTTTTTAGAAAGGAAGAATTTAACTTCTTAAAATCTGTATTATTACGATGGCAAAAATGAAAGAAAATGAATCTGGAGTGATCTGGAAAATAGCTGGAGTGGGGGAATAGAACCTTCAGCTCACAGAAGAAGCATCCATAAGCACTTTTACGCTCACAAGAATACAGAAGGAACCTAAAAAGGTATCTATCGTGTAAAACTGTTTTTAAAAGGAAGAGAACTTAAAAGGTTAGGGGTTTAATAGATACCCAACATGAAGAGACAAAATTAAACCTATTTTGAGTTGGAGAACAGTACTGCATTTCTGAGTCTTTTGTTGACCAGTCCAACTGAGAGTGGAAAAAAACCTCAAAAACACAATTTCAGTACTTCCCCTCCCCCCACCAAAAAAAAAGCGAGAAGAGAAAAATTCAATAAACTCTGTGTGTCAAATTTCTACCTGCTCAGTTCTCTGCAAGTCAAGGCCAGCGCTTCCATCACCCCACTGGTCTGCTTTGCTACATGGTAGATGACAGACTGTGGTAATGTGCCTCGTACATCAGGAGTGAGTATGTATTCCCCCTACAAAAAACTAAATTTACTATGATATTATCATAGTTGAAAATTAAATGCTATAAAAATCAGGAAATTCTTCATCATATTTTTCATCAAGTCTTTAGCAATTTAAGTGTTATCACCTCACCCATAATAAAGATCTTTACTGAACATTTTATCCATAACAAAGATCTTTATTATACGATTTCCATGATTTATGTAAAATCTATAAAATCTTAAGATAAAACCTTGCTGAGTCAAGATACACTCAACATGAGTACGGAAATGTCTTTTCAAAAAGTGAACTCTTAAAATGGGCTAAATGTGCCAGTTAATTTATTTTATCCTATAAATGTAAGATCATCATATATAATTGGAATGAGTTTGATGAATGGAAATACATGTTGGCAATAAAAGTTACAGAAAAGACTATATCAGATCTCATTTTTCATTTATTAAGAACAAAATAAAGTAATTTTTAAAAGACAAAAGTTAGAAACAGCACACTCGTCTTTCAGATTTATAGATTCAACAACAGAGGTTCACAATGCTTTACCTGAACAATTTTGTTAGAAAACTCTGCTACATGTTAATTCTCTATTGAGAGAGACATAGAGAGACAGAGAAAGACAAGAGAGAGGAAAATATAACTTACAAGTGAAAACTAGGAAGCAAAATGTAAAAATATCTGCTTCTCTAGTGTCAGTTTGAAATAATATAAAAGCAAGAAAGTCGATTATATAGTCTATGCCTTGCTTTCAGGGATGCTCATTCATTAAGTATATCTGATTGTCACACATTTATTATCTCATGCTTCCCGGAGTTATCACCAAAGAAAAAAGTAAAGCATATTTCATTAAGTGTAAGCTGGAGTTTTTACAGTTATACTTCTTTAACTATGGACCTTTGTTTCTTAGGTAGGTTCAATTTATATAATATATATAAATTTAATATACTCCACTGCCTCTTAAGTCAAATGGGAACCAAATGAAGTTGACCTGGCAATTCCAGGAAAATCAGGCTTGTTTTTAATATTATAATTGATCTTTTACCAAAGGAAGCCTCACCATTCCTTTAAAGAAGGTAAAAGTATTACAGAGTTAATCAGAGGCACAGGTACAATAGTTTTCCAAAATAAAATCTGGGATGTGGTAAGACAAAAATTAACAAGGCTTTGAAAGTCTTGTTAAAAATATCTCTCATTTCCTACTAAGAAAATCCAAAGTTGAGATGGACAACTGAATCCCTATCTACCCTAGTATAAGTAGAAAGCTCTAAAGAAGGGGGGGAGGGGGGAAGAAGCTGTCATTCTTAGTAAAATAAAACCTTGATTTCTATGACTCTCTGTCCCTTGGGTATAAGAAACCTAGTTCTTAAACAAATGATAATTAGGTCATACCTAGATGGTAAAAGCAGATGTAATAGCACCAGTGAACCAGGTACAGAATAGCCCATGAACATAATAGTTGTAACAAGGACGGTAGCACCTCCTACTGAAAGAATAAGCCACGCTTAAATTTCAGCTTTCTGGATGGACTCGTGCACAAAGAATCCAACTGTGATTTTGGGGTCTCTTTTGTGCTACAGACACTTCTGATACTCTGTATTGTGCAAAACTGTATACACAGTATATAAAGTATTAGGAAAACTTCCCAGTTATTCTCAATAGCTCATTTTAAAAACTATAGCTAAATGCAGGCATATCATAGCTTTATGTTATATTACCAAAGACTTTGCTTTCAGAAAACAGGATTACTAATTTGCTGGAATTATACGCACCATAATCCAGGGAGGTGTTTCCTGTTTTCTTTCCCTGCCCCAGCCTCTACCCCCCAGAAAAAGTGGGGAGATACACATGCAGGGGAAGTTATCTGTAGTGATTCTTACTCCTTTTTCTCCCAGGTGGGCTTTTACGTGTCACAACGCCTTCTTTTGCCCCCCCCCCCCCCCGTGACTAGCTGCTATTTGCACTGGAAAATTAAGCTTCATGTTAAAATTGCGTCAGACAAAAGATAAACAGGAGAATGACTCTCCCTCTGGGGAGTGGGGAAGAGGACACACTAAGGTCCACCATTTCAAAGCCAATATACCTGACTTGGATTATCTGCTCTAACACCCTCGCTCCCTCTTTAACAACGTGTAACTTAAAGTTGATCACAGCACTGCTTCTGCCTCCAATTCTGTTCAGTTTTGTTAAAGTGAATTAACAGTTCTAGTTAGAAGAGCAATTGAAAATAATTGCTGATGTTTTTTATTCCAAAAAGAATGCTTATTTCTGTCCTTACAAATCCTATTTTCCAAATAGTGGCCTATTTACCTTAAATTTGTTTTCAGATTCTAAGAGTCCATTTGTCTACATTTTGACTGCTACAATTTATCCATAACAATAGCAAAAGTTACCATGTACCCACAATGCGCTAGTCTCTGTGGGAAATTCAAGGTAGTTCATCCTTAATTTTAAAAAACTTAAAATTTACTTGGAGGAAACAAAGAATATAAAAAAGGCACATAAAAAAGGAATTGTATCAGTAAGTGCTACATGATAATAAATACTAAAAATGTTCAAAGGAAAGAGATAATTTTCAATTAGGAAAGGATTTTGAAGAAGTATGAACTACATGCAGATTTTGGAAGATACACAGACTTTTAACTGGTCACAAAGAGGAAAGAAAAGGAAAAACATAAGGAGGAGGAAAAAAAGAAATAACTGATATGAACAAAGGACTAGAAGTGGAAAAGGGATCCACAGGCTGGTGAAGCCTGTAGTAGGGAACCATTAAAGGGTTTGACATGAATAATACAATCAAATTAGTGCATAGAAAAGATGTATTTGGGGGGTAGGTAGGTGGTGCAGTGAATACAGCACTGGCCCTAAAGCCAGGAGGACCTGAGTTCAAATCTGACCTCAGACCCTCAACACTTACTAGCTATGTGGCCCTGGGCAAGTCACTTAATCCCAATTTCCCTGCCTTTCCCCCTCCAAAAACAAACAAAAAATATATATATATTTGGTTGTAGTATAAACTCAATCAGAACGTAATGTAGACTAAGAGACCATAGTCAGGAGACCAGCAAAATAGTTCAGATGCTTGAGAACCTGTACAAGGAAAGAGGCAATCAGAACAGAAAGAAAAAGGGTGCATGCCAGCAAACGTGAAGGGAGAGCCAACAGGTCTCGGCATTTAATGGACATGGAAAGCAAGTGAGAGGTCTGAGTCATGGACTCGACAGAAGTATAAGGAAGAGTGGGTAAATAGTGAAGCAACTGACTCCTTGTTTTACCTACCAATTTCTAGTACAATTTGGACTCTGCCCATAGAATCGATCTGAACTCTGATAAGTGAGTTTTCTCCTCATCTTACCTGGAACCAAGTCTCCACATCACTTCCTGGTCAACACTCCAAATCATGCTATTGGTGTCTGAGGAACCATTACTTCCAGTTCCCCTTTATGTGTTTTCTTTCTCCTATTAAGGAAGCTTCCTGAAGGCAAGGAGTATCTTATGAAAGCAAAATACCTTACTTTCTATTTGTATGTCCAGCCATAGTACAGTGAGTGCTTAATCAATATGCTATCAACCTAACAAAAAGATCTACTACCAAGTTAGAAAACAATGGAATAGGAATACTGGGTTCTGTTCACATCTGGAGCAGTGACTCAATGACACTGACTAAATCATAAATTAAAATTCTACTACCCATTTCTAAAGAAAGGTTGTACTGATTTCTCCCGGGGTAATAGTGACCGGAACTTACTACTTGTCTAACCCAGTGGTACTTATGCTATGTGATTAGTAATATATTATCCAAATCCTTTTCTCATCTCTATAAATAGCTATATACCCATGTAGCTTTTGTTAAAAAAAAAAAAAGCTACATTTTGATGGAGGAGAGTGGCATGGGACAATGTCCCAAGAACATTAAAAACAAAACATTTCTTTACGGGGCCTCCCTTAATCTTCTGCATTAAGTGACTGGTTACTGGTCTCGAAAAAGATGAAATCAGGTGGGATTCTTTTTTTAGACCCACTTCTCCCCACCCTGATTAAAAATCTCCCTAGATGCACAGATACAGAATAGGTCTAATTACAGAATACATTGCCTACCCATCAACTTCAACTTATAAAACCCACAAGAATTTCAACTAGATTTTACCCAAACAGAATTCATTAAACCCAAAACCCATCTCTTTTCCAAATTTCCTATTTCTAATGAGATTACCATCTTTCTAATTCCCCTAGGTACACAACTATGATTCACCCCTTATTCTTTCTCCAAACGACCCCCCCCACCAAGTATCTGATCAGTTGCCAAGTCTCATCTATTCTACCTGTACATTTATTATATTGGTTCCCTTTTTTGCTCTAACAAAGCCACCGCACTAGTTCAGGTCCTTATCATCTCTAGTGGACTCAGGCTCTCCTTCATTGTATGGAGAAGTGAACTCAAGAAAAACCCTTTGCAGAAAGAAGTTCCTCCAGCCTCCTTAATTGCAATAGTTCCTAATTGATATGTACTTATTTCCAATCTCTTTGCCTGTATCATCCATTCTACATTACTGCCAGAATTATATTCCAAAGACACAGGTTGGATCATGTTACTCCACCACTAAAAAATCTTCAATGGCTCCCTAGTTCCTCTAGCATAAAATGCAAGTATGGCACTAAATCCCTTTACAACTTCATTTCAGCCTACTGTTCCAGGCATCTCATATTGCTTCCCTCCATGTATTCTACACTAAAGCTTATGTTCCAGTGTCAACTATATGCTAGGCATCGTGCTAGGCATGATGATGATGATGATAATAACAACAGCAGCTAACATTTATAAATCCAGGCATTTGCTAAGTGCTTTACAATTATCATTTCATTTGAACCACACAACAATCCTGGGAGTGAGGCACTATCATCATTCTCATTTTATAGATGAGTAAACTACGATAAACAAAGGCTAAGTGATTTGCCCAGGTTCACACAGTTAATAAGTGTCTGAGACTGAATTTGAACTCAGGTCCCTCCTGATTTCAGGACCAGGACTCTACTGTGTACCTAGCTGCCTAGTTGATAGAAAGACAAAAATGAAAATCTCTTCTCCCAAGGGCTCCCCCAGCATTCACCTGTATAAGCAAATAAAGAATAAACACAAAATAAATGCAAAGTAGTTTAGGAAGGGAAGGCACTAGCAGTCATTGAAAGAGCACAACAGTCTCAAAATAAGTTTTTATTGTGTTCAGTCATTTTTTGGTTATGTCTGATTCTTTGTGACTCCATTTTGGATATTCTTGGCAAAAATACTGGAATGGTGTACCACTCATTTCTTCCAGTCCATTTTACCAATGAGGAGTTGTGACATTATAGCATTAAGTGATTTGCCCTGAGTCATACTAAGTATCTAAGTCCGGATTTGAATTCCTGAAGAGGAGTTTTCCTGACTCTATCTACTGTATTTCTAGTTGCCCCTTACTTGAAAGAAGAAAGGAATTCTATAAAGCAAAGGTGAAGAGCTCTAGGCAAAAGACAAAGGTCTGGAGCCTAGAGATGAGGGTGGTGTGTAACAAACAAGAAGGCCAGTCTGGCTAGACCACAGAGTAAGAGTTTTTATCCTTTTTTCGGTCAAAGACCCATTGGGCAGTCTACTAGTTCTACTATATTCATAACTGAGGAAAATTTCAATTTTCTACATTCTACATTTCAATTAAAGGCTAGTGAAAATAACACCAAGTTGACAGACCCCCCCTGAAATCTTTCTAGGGACCACCAATTAAGAACTACTGCCTCAGAATTAGGAAAAAGGGGTTATAACAACATTTATAGTTTATAAAGCACTTTACAAATA
The DNA here is from genome assembly GCA_028646515.1 of Pseudochirops corinnae. NCBI lineage: Eukaryota > Metazoa > Chordata > Mammalia > Diprotodontia > Pseudocheiridae > Pseudochirops > Pseudochirops corinnae. The sequence goes on from CM053588.1 coordinate 251,283,990, forward strand.
TTACCTCATTTGAGACTCACAACAACCCTGGAAGGTAGGTACTGTTCTCTCTATTTTAAATGTGCGTTAATTGAGACAGACAACAGTTAAGTTACTTGCCAGGATCACACAGCTAGTAAATGTGCAAAGCCTTATTTGTACTCAGATGATCCTGACTGCAGGTCCATCACTCTATCCCCTACACTACCAAGTAAGAGTGTAGAGAGAGAAGAGAAATGTAAAGCTTAATTTTCTATAGAGAAAATATATTGCTTTAAAATTAGTTAAATATTTTCTATTCAGTAAAGCCCTTTTTTATTAATTTATTTTCAGTTTTCAACATTCACTTCCATAAGAGCAAAGTCCTTTTAAAGAGAGAGTAACTGTTATATTCATTAGACTAATGTTGGTTGAACTACCTGAAAACCAAGAAATGCTTTCAGACTACTAGCTTTGCATTTTTACTAGAGTTCAAGGAAATACAACATTAAGTAAATTCTAACTACTAAGTGTGTTCATCATATGAACAAAACAGAAGCACAAATGTTGATACAACAGAGGCTTTTCCATGCCACTTATTTTGGTGGCAAAGTGGATACAGAGCTGGACCTGGAGTCAAGAAGACCTAAGTTCAAATCTAGAACCAGACATTAACTAGCTATGTGACCCTGGACAAGTCATTTAACCTCTATCTGTCTCAGTTTCTTCATCTGTAAAATGGAGATAATAACATCTATTGTACAGGACTGTTAGGAGGATTAAATGAGATATTTGTAAAATGTTTTGCAAACTTTGAAGAGCTAAATAATTGCTAGCTACAATGATGGTGATGGTTGTGGTTACTTTCTTTTAGGGATAGCTTCTCTTGCCAGTAAAGTATAGATGCTGAAATTAAGTACAAGTATGTGAAAACAGGCACAACAAAAAAGAAACAAGGAGCAAGAATTAGGTATTAGTGACAAAGATTTTCTTCTATTCCTATCTGATTGGATAAATCAGTCTGCTAGTCTCCTATCTTGGACTTCTTGTGAGCTATCTGCCAAGGTAGGTGGGTAGAGGAAAATGCAGTGGGAAAAATTCAGGTATTACGTTATATTCACAGCATTAACGTGAGATGAGTCAGATGAAAAACTAAGAGATATTTTCAAGTTATTCATTTTAGAGTTTTTGTTATTTAGCAAAATAGAAGAAAGTGATAAGCATATCTGCATAAAAAGGCAATATTTTAAATATTTATTTATTTTTAAGATAGTGTATAAAAGTCAATTTATGAAAGAGAGTTTGCTCAAACCAGAAAAAGTTACTCAGCAGCATCCCTATCCATACTTTATCTCTTCATAACCCAGAAATAATACGAATAGGTCTTAAGTAGGAATTTTCCAAAAATTTCTTTTCGAAAGAACTATGCTGAAGATTAAATATCTAACTAATTTTAAAGCAATATATTGCCATACCAAAAAAAAAAAATGAGTTTATCTCTGTTTCTAAGTAACCTGTCTTTTATAAGAATGTCAGTATAAAAATGCATTTTTGTGGAAATGTGGAAAATGGTGGAAAATAATAGATTTTATACTCATTATAATGCCTATTACAGTCAAAGATGTTTGCCCTTGTTCGTTAATTAATGACTATGGATAGCGTACTTCATAGGGCAGAGGTTCTTAACCTGAGATCCATACCTATGAATATGTTTTAATATTTTACTAACTATTTCAATATTATTGGTTTTCTTTGTAGACCTGAGTATTTTATATATTTAAAAATATTATTCTTAGAAGGGTTCCATATATTTCACCATACTAGTAAAGAAGTAGTTACCACCATGTCATAAAAAAGGGTATAAATCCTAACTTTAAGAATAAGAGAAAGTCTATTTCAAAAGGACAGGAGGAAGATAAGTTGCAGGGGAGTCTTTGCTACTATAAATTCTAGAAGGTGCTAAGATAGGTAACTATCAACAAGAGAACTCTGAATAAATATAATGCTGGCTAGATTCTATTACCAAAATTTCCTTCAAATCTTTGCCCTCAAGAATTTAAATGTTAGGGTGCCCACTAAATTCATGTGTGAGATGTGCCTGCATAAGAATCAGTTCAATTCCCAGGACCCCAAATTGATAATGTTATCTATTAGCCTAACCTAAGGGAAACTGTTAAAGATTCTTTCTCCCCTTAACCCTTCTATATTATATTTTTATTCTATTGCTGTAATATTCTAAGGACTGATGGTTGAATTTTTAAATCCTTTACAACCAAAATTGGTCAAAATGGGTACATGATTTAGATGAAAGGATGATACGATAAGCAAATTAGGAGAGCATGGAAAATTTTGCCTGTCAGATATATATAGACAAGGGAAGAATTTAGGACCACAGATATGGAGAGCAATAGGAAATGTTAAATGATTAATCCTGATTATATTAAATCTAAAAGGTTTTGCACAAACAAAACCCAATGCAAACAAAATTGGAAAGCAGAAAACTGAGAGAAAATTTTACAGCAATTTGCTCTGATAAAGGCCTCGTTTCTCAAATACATAAAAAAACGGAGTCAAATGTGTAAGAAAACAAGCCATTCCCCAATTGATAAATGGTCAAAAAATATGAAAAAGCAGTTTTCAAACAAATAAAACTATTTATAGGTATATTTAAAATGCTCTAAATCATTATTGATTAGGAGAACTACAAATTAAAACAACTCCTAAGTACCACCTCACATCTATCAGATGGGCTAATATGACAGAAAGAAGAATGATAAGTGTTGGAGGGAATGTGGGAAAATTGGGACACTCATGTGCTATTGGTAGAGTTGTGAACTGATCCAATCATTCTAGAAAGCAATTTAGTACTACGCCTGAAGGCATAAACTGTGCGTAGCCTTTGATCCAGCAATACCACTACTAGGACTATATCCCAAAGAGATTTTTAAAAAAGGGAAAGGGACCCATTTTATACAAAAATATTTACAGCAGCTCTTTTTGTAGTGGCCAAGAATTGGAAATTGAAGGGATGTCCATCAATCGGGGAATGGCTAAACAAGTTATGATACATGATTGTAACAGAATACTACTGTGCTATAAGAAATAACTAGCAAGATGATGTCAGAGAAACTGGAAAGACTTACATGAAGTAAGGTGAACTAGAACATTGTACACAGTAACAGCAATATCATATGATGATCAACTGTAAAGGACTTAGCTATTTTCAGCAATACAATGATCCCTGACAATTCCATAATGAAATTCTGTCTGAATACAGACAGAAGCATAGTATTTTCACTTTCTTTGTTTTAGTTTAGTTTTCTTCCACAAAATGACTAATAGGAAAGTGTTTTATATGATTGCCCATGTATAACATCTATCAGAATGCTTACCAGGTGAGGCTAAGGGAGGGAGGAAGAGAGGGATAGAATTTGTAACTCAAAACTTTTTTTAAAAAAACAATTATTTTAAAAATTCTTTTTACATTTAACTGGGAACAAATTAAAATGTTATTTTTTAAAATACAGTCAATAGTATGTACCAAACACAACTTGAAAATTTTCATCACTAGAAACTGCAGAAAGCACCTAAATTTACCAAAAACATTAGAACATATCCTGAAAAACAAAGTTATTTAAATAAAAGATTAAATAAGAAATCAAATAATTTTTTAAAAATATTCACTGAAATCTCTTAAAGGGTTAACACTTCAAAAGCTGTTCTCTATTGGTATAACCAGTATGGTCATTTTAAATGTTAATTTTATCAAATGACTTTTGCATTTTAATATAATTTTTATATTATTATTATTTAATACACATATGCTACCTATATTGTACCTTCTTGACTAATTTGAATCAGTTAGGCAAAGTGACCTTTGTTTCAAAAAAGCAAATCTGTAATCTATATGCCTTATCTAACATATAAATCTTTGTCTAATCTGTTTTTTCTACTAATAATTCACTCCAGTCACTAATTCTTTCCCAATGGACTTGGTCCAATGCTGCTTCTAACCTCTATCCACTTCTCTGGTTTCCCTTCCCTCCTACATACGTACCAATTCCAGTGCCCTCGGAGTACGTGTGCAAAAGTCTTCAATGAGTCTGCACTGGGCACTAGAGATCTTGTATATTTGTTTTGTTTCCTAAACGGTCATCAATAGCTGAAGCAATAGCAACAATAAATACTATAAATAATAAATAAATAAATAAAAATAACCTTTTACGTCTACAGAGAGCTTACACATATTATGCTGATTGAGCTTCCCAATAGCACTGTAAGTAGATACTATGAGTATTATGATTACCCCATTTTACAGATGAGGAAATAAAGGTTCAGAAAGGTTAAGGGACTTGCCCACGTACATATAGCCAATAAGCGGCAGAAATATCACCAAACCAAGGTCTTACTGATTCTGAGGCCAGCATTTTATACACTAAATGTCGTATCATAGGGGATTTTTGTTTCATCACAGTCCTGTGAAGTCTGTAGACAAACAGGTATTTCTTTTCCCAGTCTTCATACTTCTTGAACGCTCTGCATCCTCTGACAATGTCACTCCCTTAATACTCTTTTTTTCTTTAGGTTCTCCTGACCTTGCTTTCCTTGCAATTCTTCCTTCTTCCTGTCTGATCACTCCTCACAATACTTTGTTGGCTCTTCATCCAGGTCATATCCTCTAAATGTTCTGTTCTAGGCCCTCTTGTCTTCAATGCTTTACCCAAATTGTACTCATAAAACTAAGATTTTTAACCCCATGTTCAAGACTTTACATTTATTCCTATTAAATTTCCTCTTATTAAATTGAGCTCAACATTCTAGCTGCTCAAGATCTTTCTGGATTCTGATTTTGTTACCTGGTAGTTGGCTATACATACTACACCTGCTAGATTTGTACCTACTACCTGAAAATTTCATGAGCATGCCATTTAGGTCTTTATGCAAATCACCAATAAAAACAGTTAATTAGCACGTGGTTAATAATAAATCTTTTAATCCTTTAAAGACTGTATTGGAGATCTCAGTCTCCTTCAAAGATGCCAATATAACATTAATAACTAATCTTTGAGTCTGGTCACTCAACTACTTCCAAACTGGCTTAACTCTACTGTCATCTAGCTCCCAGCTCTGCATTTTCTCCACAAGAATAACACAAGAAACTATCAAATGCTTTGCTAAAACATAGCTACCTATATAGAAAGAGGGGGAAGAGGGAGAAAAGGAAAGAAAAGAAGAAAGAGAGAACAGGAGAGGGAAAAAGGGAGAGAGAATTGGGGGGGAAGGCAAGGGACAGAGAGAGACAGAGTAAGAGAAAGACAATATTCCTCTTACTTCTTATCTCCAGTCCTTATCCAAATAGGAAACAAAATAAGACGTGAAACGCAGTTACTTTGCCTAGCTGTTAACTAACCACTGCTTTAGTTAATATATTGTCGAATTGTGCCAGATCTAACTCAAGACACCACATATGTGGACACTTACACACCCCTGATGATACTGAGGATGATGGAGGTTATCTCCTTAACACTTAAAATTTGATGTTGATTTACATGAATTATTTAAGGTTAAATTTATCAAATTTACGTGTATTTATGCCTCAAGCAAGTGTTTGTTCAACAGGGAAGACTGTTCTTCCAGACTCAGTTATCATATTATTCCTGTGTTTAACATCATTATTCCCAAAATGTACATAGTAGCCATAGCATAAACATAAAATATGCCAAATAAAAAATATTTTTATTTGGCATATTTTATGTTTATGGTTAAGGGGTGGTTATGACAAAAACCCAGAAGAAAAGAATGACTTCAAAACATCTACAAGCAAAACTTCAAAGCAAAACACAGCATGGGCACAAATTCAATCAGATTTTCTGAAAGAAATGAAACAAAAGTTCAAACTTGCCCAAATAATAAACTCCTTGAAAATTAGAATAGACCAGACAGAAGTCAATGACTTAATGAGGCAACAAGAAATATTAAAAACAAGACAAAAGGCTGAAAATAAGGAAGTTATAAGATATCTCAGAGCAAAAACAACTGACCTGGAAAAGAGGAGAAAAAATTTAAGAATCATGAATTCCACGACCAAAACAAAATCCTAGACATCATAATTTAAGAAATCTCAAAAGAAAACTACTCAGGTTTCTTAGAAACAGAGGGCAAGGTGGTAAACCAAAAGAATTCACAAGTCACCTCCTGAAAGAAACCCCAAAATGAAAACTCCATCATAGCTAAAAATCAAAGTTTCCAGGTCAAAGAAAAAAATAATGCAAGTTGTCCAAAAGAAAGAACTCAAGAACTAAAGAGTTCCAGCCAGGATAACACATAATTTAGCAACCACCTGGACTATAAAGGAAAGAACTTGGAGTACAACATTCCAGAATGCAAAGTATTCATGCTTAGATTCAATAAAAAACTTATCCACCAAAACTGAATAATGAATAAAAGGCTACAGGAGGGGGGGAAAAATTGACTTTTAATGAAAGGGAGGACTTCTAGGCACTCTTAAAAGAAAGACCAGAGGTGTAAAAAACAAACAAACAAAAAAAAAAAACCTCTGAAGTTCAAATACAAGAGCAAAGAGAAACATAAAGAGATAAACATGAGAACAAAGACAAAGCACTAAACAAGGATAAACTGCTCACTTTCAAATATGGGGAAATAATACATGTGTCCCCATGATACTCCATCATCAGGGGTCACAATGAGACTCCAATTAGACAATGCCTGGCAGTGGCTCTGTTATGGTCGGTCTTAAGAAAAGAATGGAAAGAGGGAAAAGGCAATACACTGGCAGGTGGTGGGTATGAGGGAGATGTAGGGAAAATTATCTTACATAATCAGGGTGCATGGAGGAGGGGGAGGGAAACAGTGGCTGACACTTGAGTATCACACTTATCTCAGGCTCATCAAAAGAAGGAAGTGCATACACATACAAATACAAACAGAGCTGAGTACATAAATAGGGAAATAGGAGGGAAAGGTAAGGCAGAGATTAGTCCAAAGTAAAATAAACTCTAAGAATGTAAAAAAATATTTATAGTTCTTTTTGAGGTAGTAAAGAATGAGAATCTGTGGAGGTGCCCATAAAATGGGGAATAGATGAACAAGTTATGGTATATAAATATCACGGAAAATTACTATGCTGAACTCTATCAGTGTAATGACCAAACACGATTCTAGAGGACTAATGATGAAACATGCTACCCACTCCCTGAGAGAAATATTAAAGCCTCAGAAATCAAAATGAAGCAAATACTTTTTTTTTTATTTAACAAGCATGGAAAATTGTTTTGATTGACATTACATTTATAATAGGTGGGGTTTTTTTCTTATGTTCTCAACTGGTGCAGAACCTAACCTTTGTTAGAGTGAGAGAGTGAGAAAGTAGATTTTGGCAGACTAAAAAAAAAAATTTTTTTTAAATAACACCCAGTTAAACTAAGCAAAGAGGAAAACGGACCTTTAATGGAACAGAAGACATTCAAGTATTACTGATTATAAAGAAGTTAAGAGTAACATAAAAAGGTAAACATGAATGATCACAAGGGACTAAACAAGGATAAACTACTTATATTCAAATACT
>CM053588.1:251292032-251333418 GCA_028646515.1 Pseudochirops corinnae
AAAAAAAAAAAAAGGTAATTTTTAAAAGAATGGAAAGAGAACAAAAGAGGAGGGAGGGAGGCCCAGAAGGAAAATTAGGAAAAATTATTTCACACAATCAGCAAGTACAAGTCAAATACATAAGGAGTGACTAGGTCACCTCCTTTTCTGGTCATGTATATGTATACGTATATGTATATGTGTGTAATACACATTGTTTCTTTAAATCTTAGGGCAGTAATAGGCTGCATATTATTTATGGTCATCAGGTAACTGTCCCATGGGTAACCTGCAATTTAATTCTTCAGAGCTTTTGATATTTTATTATTCACAATCATGCAGTATCACAAGAAGAAAGTAGTGTTAAAAAAATTGGGTTTTGTTTCAGCAAGAAGCTTTGAATTAGTAAAAGCTAGGTATAGCAAATTGAATGCCATATTTGGAGTCAGTCACTTGCTAGCTGTGTGACCCTGGGCAAGTCATCCAACTTCTCAGCTGCAGTTTCCTTGCCTGTGAAATAAGGATAATAACAGCACTTATTTCACAGAGTTGTGCTGAATAATACATGTAAAGCACTTTGCAAACTTGAAAGCACTATCATTATTACCATTAGCTATCCAAAACACTGCAAAGGCAATCCAGCCCACCCTCCTCCTTCTCAAGGCCCTCTTTAACGCTGAGCCCTGTCAACTGTACAACCTCAGTGTTTCTCCCTGCCCCCACTAACAATTAACCAGGCTTACGGTCTACCCATTCTAACTGTGATCACAGCCCAGCTAATAAGCATACTTTGTCCACTTAGTTTTTCAGGGTTGTTATGAAAATCAAATGAAACAGCATGTGTGAAAGGGCTTTTCAAACTTTATTTTGCCCCCAATTAGATTGTAAATTCCTTGAGGGTAAAGGCTATCTTTTGCCTCTTTTTGCATCCCCAGCACTCAGAATAGTACTAGGCACATAGTAGATGCTAAACAAATGTTTATAGATGATGATGATGAAGATGATGAGGGATCTTAATTAGGAGGCTCTGTAATATGCCATGATTTGATGGAAAGTGGATGCCAAGTAAAAGCATGTGAACTATCTCAATGTCTATTAGAAATCTTTTTTCCTCTTAAACTCTATTGTGGACATACTGATAAGAATTTTTTTAAAAAAAGGTATCTTGAATGAAGTCACACTTGAGCTGAGCCTTGAAAATAGCGGAGGGAGAGGAATATTGAGGAGTACGTCAGAAAACTTTCAGCTCTCCAAATTTCCTCCACCAAAAAAAAAAAAGACAACATCAGCAGCAGTAATAAACACAGGGTAAAGCAGCTGTCCTCCTAAAACAATCTGACAAGATTCCAGGAAAAACCCACCTACAGGGGTAGAGATCCAGCCTGAGTGAAGTGCAAACACCTCCAGGTCCACTCTGCAGAATCAACAAAAAACAATTCCTGGTGGTAGCTGAGTTGAGAAGCAGCCTTGACCTTAAAAGCTTTCATCTAGCAAACTGTGCGGGGGGTCTGACGGCTGAGTAGGAGAAGGCTAAAGGACCTTCTACTGTCAAGGAAAGCCAAGCACAGCTGTGCTATCTACACAAGTCCCAGGCTATGGCTGCAAGGAGAGGGTGCTGACACATACCTGGTGAGTGTAGCAGCAAGGGGCAGGGACTTTGCTGTGGGCACTTGCAGGAGAGCAGAATCCCTGGTTTCAGTTCCAGGGAAGAGAGGATAGTTGTAGTTTGCAGCAACTGGATGGAGTGTATGCAGGAAGCAAGATCATTTGCGGGACAGTGTCGCTAGAGGACTATGGGTTTGGGTTTGGGGGTAGAGGAAAGAGTCTAAGGTTGGGCCCCAAGACAGACCTCGGAAAAGAAGGACCTGAGGCTTGAGGCAATATTCCCCTTACCTTGGGACTACAACTTGATTACACTAACAGGTGGTAAATACAGAATAAAACAAAAAATAAATAAATAAAAATGAGTAAGCAAAGGAGAAAGAACCCAACCACAGATAGTTACTATGGGGATAGAAAAGATCCGGGTTCATATTCAGAGGATGATAATGGAGCTAAAAGAGTCACTCCTTTTTCAATGAGAAATGTCAAATGATCCCAAGTACAAAAAGAATTCTTGGAAGAACTTAAAAAGGACTTTAAAAATCAAATGAGAGATTGAGGAAAAAATTTTAAAAAAACAATCCAAGAAAATTATGAAAAGAAAGTCAAATGGAACTAGAGAATCGAAAACTTAAGGAAGAAAATAATTCTTTGAAAATTAGAATTGGGCAAGTAGAAATTAATGCCATTCTAAGACACCAAGAAATCATAAAACAAAATAAAAAGAATGGAAAAAAATAGAAGAGAAAGTAAAACATCTCATCAGAAAAACAATTGATCTGAGGAACAGAATGATGTGAAATAATATAAGAATAATCAGACTACCTGAAAATTACGATAAAAAAGAATCTCGATACAATATTACGAGAAATAAACAAAGAAAACTGCCCTCAAATTCTACAACAAGAAGGCAAAGTAGAAATAGAAAAAAAAAAATCTACCAATCACCACCTGAAACAGATCCCAGGAAGAAAACTTACAGGAATATCATACCCAAGTTTCAAAACTCCCCGATTAAGGAGAAAATACTGGAAGTCAACAAGAAAAAAACAATTTAAATATCATGGAGCTACAATAAGGATTACACAAGAGCTGGAAGCTACTATGTAAAGGACCATAGGGCTTGGAATATTCTACTCTGTTGAGCAAAAGATCTAAGGTTATGACCAAGGGTATTAACTTACTCGAAGTTTAGTAAAACCCTGAATGAAAAAAAAAAAAGTTATCTAACAAACTCAAAGACTTTCAGGTTTTTGTGACAAAAAATCCCAGAACTTAAGGGAAAATTTGACATATAACATCCAGGAGAAATATAAGGTAAACATTAAAGACCAATTTTCATATATATCAAATATTAGCAGCACTCTTGGGACCGTCATCATCATTTGCATAGTTTTAAAGAAAGGCACGGGCTGAGTATGATGGGGTGAATCTAAAAAAGCTATGTAGAAAGAGATAAAAAGGAGTAATTATCTCATACAAATGAGGCATAAAAGGAAAAACTGATAAAGAAGAATGCTAGTTGCTGGGAGGGCAGGTAATACTGGAACCTCACTCTCATCCGAGATGGGTTAAATATAGAAGAGTATAAAAATCTTCTAAATTCAAAAAGAAATAAGAGGGCAAAGAGATTGGGTTGGGAGGAGGGTATAAAGGGACTTTCAGGGGGATGGGGAGGTTAAGGACCATGAGGGCAAAGTACCAGGGAGAAGTAAAGCAGACTAAGGTGACATGAGGAAGGCCAGGGTAACAGGGTAACAGGGTGAGAAGGAGAGGAAGGAAAATATACACAATCGTAGCTTAGAATGTGAACAGGATGGCTTAACCCACAAAACAGAAAGGGATAGGATACAAAAAATCTGAATTCAACACTACGTTGCTTTCAGGACATATTATAAAAGTAAGAGATACACACAAAGATAAAATACAGAGCAGGAGGAGGATTCAGTACGTAAAAAAAGCAGCAACAGTAATCACGACCTCAAACAAAGTTAAAGTTAAAATAGATTTAATCAAAAGTGAAAAATAGAGAAACTACGCCATGTATCAGCAATATTATTCAATATTGTTTTAGATCATTTAGAATACCTAGACAATATAAAATGCCTGAGTGTATGCCTGCCAAAATGGATGTAGGAACTATATGAATGTGAACATAAAGCACTTTTTATACAAATAAACTCATATCTAAATAACTGAAGTAATATTTATTGTTCATGGGTAGGTAAAGACAATATAATTCTTTAAATGACAATTTCACCTAACTAATCCATTTATTCAATGTCATCCCAATTAAATTACTAAAAAATTATTTTACTGAGTTATAACAAAGTTCATTTGGAAGAACAAAAGGTCAAGAACTTCAAAGAATCAGGAAAAAAAGATGTAAAGGAAGTAGATTCAGTAGTATCAGATCTTAAACTATATTATAACATAAGTGTATTGCTGAAATGTAAAAAGACTAATTTTGATTACTTTAAATTAAAATTTTATTGTATAAAGAAAACCTATGTAGCCAAGAATGGAAGGAATGCAAAAACTGGGGGGAAAAACTTTCATAAACAATCTCTCAGATAGGATGTAATTGGGTTGGAATACTGCTTTGGTGTATGATGAGCTAGTTGTTTTAGAAAAACATGGAAAAGAATTTAAAGTTCTAAAATCAAATGATAAATATATCTATATATATATAATTATTATTATCATTATCATTATTTACATGCAACTGGGAAATAAGATATACAGGCACTGGGACAGGGAGATCCATCTTACCCTACCAGAAAGTCAGAGGGGTGATGGGAGAGGATATAGGGGAGAGTAGATTGGGGAAGGGGGTATACAGTGGGATCGCCATTTTGGGGTGGTGGGTAGGGGAAAGATGGGGAGAAAATTTGTAACTCAAAATCTTGTGGAAATCAATGATGTAAACCAAAAAAATAAACAAAAGTATAAAAAAAAATGGAAAGACTTGGACTTAGGAAGGATCCACCCTTCAGATAAACAGATGATAGGAGGAAATAAGTATAAACAGTCTTACATATATGTGTATGTTTATAGATATCTATGTATATGTATACATATCCAGGCTTAATTGTAGCCTTCTTTAAGGTGGTGAGGAGAGGAAGGGGAAAAAAAAGTAAAAAGTGCACAGCAGAGAACAAAAGAAAACCAACAAGGAAGCAAAGAAAAGCTGGGCAGCTTCGAAAAATAATGCGTGGCATTTCTTATGTAGGTTTTCTTGAAAGGAAATTTTCTTTTATATTGAATCCTTCTTATGGTCTGCTGGGCACACGGCAATTTTTTTCTCTTTTCTCATTTTGCATCTGTTTAAAATTAAAAAATTTACAAAAAAAGGAAAGAAAATAGTAGGGGCTTCCAAGGGGCAGAGGTGAAGAAAAAAAGCATTCTAGGTATGGAGGACAACCTGGTATAGAAATTCCTAGAATTTTCTTCACTTTCTCATCCTCTACAACAGATGCTGGAAAATAATTGCCACTTATCTCCACCGTGACCTTTTTGAAAATTCTTATCATAAGTATCTCTTTGATAACAAGGACTATTCAATTTTTGTCTTTGAATACACAGCGCCTAGGAAAATAACTTGAACATATTTAGTAATCATTTAATAAATATCTATTGAAATGAGTGACATTTCCAGTAGCCTTTGGAAACAGAATAAAATCTATTTCTTTATTTTCCTTTGAGAAGACCCTATAAAAACATCTTTCCATTTAAATAATAGCACATTTACAGAACGCTTTTAATGCTTGCTTTATGTTCATATCAAATCTCTTGTAAGCCTCATGAAGCCCTGTGAAATAGACACTAAAGTTTTATTAAATCTATCTTCTGAAGAAGGAAACTGAGGCTCAGAAAAAGTTAAATGAAAGACTTTCCCAGAATCTCACAGCTGTAAGTGGAACTTCAACCCAAGTATTCTTTCTCACTCCAAAGTATTCTGCTATAATTCCAACTTTCTTTTGTCTTCTGGTTTCATTTATAACAAAATGTGAATATTGATAGGATTCAGTTCATCCCAAGTATTATAACTGTATAAGAATCTCATATTCAGAAAACTAATAGCTAAGCTACTGTTTATATATATACTAACTACACCAAAGGAAAGATGAACTAAAGAAGGATGAAATGAAACAATGGATGTGAAAGTACTTTTAATAATATAAAGCATTAAGATATTACTGTATTGCTATTATTACTACTATTTCAATAAGGGGAACTTTTTAAAGCCACAGAAGTAAACTGACCATTAATCTCACAATAAATTACTAAGAGCGCTTATATATAAAATACTGAATCTGAGCCATGAAACCCTATTTCTTGATTTATTATTGGTAAGTCATTTCAGTCCTGTCTGACTCTCCATGACACCATTTGGGTTTTCTTGGCAAAGATACTGGAGCGGTTTTGCCACTTCCTTCTCCAGCTTGTTAAGTTAATGACTTGCCTAGAGTCTCACAGCTAGTATCTAAGGCCAGATTTGAACTCAGGAAGATGAGTCTTCCCAATTCCCAGCCCTGTACTCTATCCACTGATAAATTAGACCTCTTAAATCCCTGTCTCAAAGTAAATAAGAGACTGTTAAGCATTTAATAAATGCTTGTGACTTGACTAGTAAAACCTAATAATAGTCCTTATTTATGACCTGTATTCATAAGGTCAAATTACGCCCAAAAAACACTGCAACTCTAAACCCTTATTGTAGGTTAGTTTTTCTAATAACATGCTAAAATTCACTAACATTATAGAGCAATAGTTTCCATAAGCAAAATTCACAATCCTAAAAAAAAAAAAAGGTATAAATTACTAATTTACCTCATAAGAAAAATGTATAAAGTATTATAAGAAAAACACTTATAGCATCCTACAAGAAATGTCCAGTGACACTGTGATCTGATTTAGTGAGTATTTATCCACAATTTATATATTTAAATACAATATTCTAAAATAATAATTACTGAATTTAAAAGCTCACCTCCCACCAACTTTTTCCCCATGTAAGAAAAGTAGATGGGTTACATACACTTTAATTCCAAACTCCCAAGCACGCATCAATATAAAGACTTTCCTAACTTTCAAATTATAGGAAAGGAAAGCAGCACAAAAAAGTTGTAAAACAAAATGGTAAGGAGACAACATATTATAATCCATATAAGTCTTAGTACCCATAATAGTTGGGGGGTAGGGAGATACAGACCTGTGATTTCCTTGGTATAGATAATTCAAAAGAAGGAAAATCTCCAGTTAATGCAAAAGCATTAACTGTTCTGCAACTTATTAGTCTTAAAAGAGTTCCCAGAGGTATTGAAATATTAAATTCTCCATCTCATTTTACAGATGAGGAACTGAGGCAAAGTTAAATGACTTGCCTAGGGTCTCACAGCTAGTATCTAAGGCCAGATTAGAACTCAGGAAGATGAGTCTTCCCAATTCCTAGCACTGTACTCTATTCATTGATAAACTAGGCCTCTTAAATCCCTGTCTTAAAATAAATAAGAGACTGGAGTGGTTTGCCCAGAATCACACAAACAGTATTAGTGGACTTGCACCCAGGCCATCTTAGTTATAAAGCCTGTCCTCCATTCACTAAGTCATACTGCCTATCACTTAAAAACTATGAACAAGAAATCTGCAAGGGTCCTGTGCAAAGATTTCCTGGGGGGCAAAGATAAAAGGTGAGAAAAATGAGGGACATATTTTTTCCTCCCTATAATTCTACATTTTCTGTAGTTAAAATTTTAAGGGAAATATGTGATGAGGGGAAAAAAATTCTGCACAAGATTTCACTGATAAATGTCTCATATCCAAGATGACACATACGTAACTGCTTCAAATTCATAAGAGTAAGAGCTCTTCCCCAACTGTCAAAAGATATGAACTTGTCAAAGAAAGAAATCAAGTTGTCAATAACCACATGAAAAAAATACCCCATATCACTCATAGTAAAAGTAATGCAAATTAAAACAATTCTGTAAAATTATTAATGTAATAACCATATCCATTAAATTAGGAACAAAGACAAAAGAAGAAAATAACTATTGTTGGAGGGACTGTGGGAAAACAGGCATATTAATGCACTACTGATGAAGCTGGGAATTGATTCAGTTATCCTGGAAAGTAATTTGAAATCATGTCCAAAAAGTCACTTAACTGTGCCCTTTGGCCCAGAGATCTCACTACTAGTCATATGCCTCAAAGGAAGAGGAAAAGAATTCATAAAGATAAAAATATTCACAGCAGCTTTCTGAAGTGGCAAAAAAAAAAAAAAAAAGAAAGAAAGAAAAAGAAAACTAAGGAGATGTCCAACTGTTAGGAAATGGCTAAACAAGTTATGGTATATGAAATGTAATGGAATACTGTACCACAAAAAATGATAAAATCAATAGTTTCAAAGAAATCAGGAAGATCAAAATGAAATGATGCACAGTGAAGTGAGCAACAATTTCTACAGTGGCAACAACATTATAAAGAAAAACAACTTTGATCAACTTTAGAACTCTGATCAATGCAATGACAAACCAGGATTGCAGAGTACCAAAAAGGAAACATGCTATTCACCTCTTGCCGGAGAGGTGATGGATAGATTTAAAATGCAGAATGAGACATATCTTTTTGGACATGGCCAACATGGGAATTTGTTTTATATGACTACATAGATTTGTTATGAGTATTTTCTTTTTCTTTTTTGTATTCTTCAGTTGGAGGTGGGAGGGTAATAAGAAGAAGAGAAAATAAATACTTGTTAATCAGGAAAAAATAATGAAATTAAATTGAGGGGAAGAAAATCACTAACAGTAGAGAAATAGATTTTTCAACAACTAGAAATATTCTGCATTGTCAGGTTTTTTTTTACTTTAAATTATACATTTAAATTAAAAAGATATTTCTATTCAGCTTAAATGAACTTATGCATCATATTTCACACACCTAAAACTGATACAGTTGTCCTCACCTATAAACTATAAAAAAAATATTTCCAATAAAATTAAGATTAATTTACATTTAGATTAGGATAAAGAATTACAGGTTTCCTTTTACTATAAATGTTGCCATACTAATTCTCCAACACTAATATCATCACACAGAATTTGGCATTTTACCTGTCCAGCAATAGCAGTGAAGTAAGTCCACATAGGGTCACTTGCCAAATAACCACCAGAATATGCTGAGTATCCAGAGTATCCACCATGAGGCATATTTGGTACTGTTCCTGGCATCGGCTGTCCCATTTGCATCGGCATTCCAGGCATCTGACCACTGTAACCTCCATACTTGTAAAAGAAAGAAAAAAGAATTTAAAAAGCTGTATTTACGTACTAAACTTAATTGTCAAATAGTGTAGGAAAAAGAGGGTCAAAAGGGAAAGAACAGAAGTTTATTTGCACTGCTGAAATCTCCTGTAGTAAAGAGTTAAAATACTCTACATTAACTTCTAAGTTCATCAACTACAGAAGCTCTATACATCAAATCCTGGAATTTATGAAAAAACTTTCATCCATTCCTCCCTCCATATATAACATTAGATAAGATGTAGTAAGATAACAAGGCACACCTTGCCTAATATAATTAATTGGTTTGGTAAAAATGTTACAGGGTCAATTAATTTCTTAAAAACAATGTTAAAAATGGGAGACAAATTTCACAGTGGCAAAAATTAAAATTATTAAAGTTTTAAAACAGGTCTTTAAAGAGTGATGACTATATAACCTTTATTATGGTAAGATGTAAATATTAAACACAAGCAATAAAAGTAACATCAAATTTTAAAGAAGGACTTTTGAAAGGTCTTACCCACAAAGAGTATTATTCTTAGATAATTTCAATGGTTATTCTTGTATTATGCTAAAGTTTACAGAAAAACAGTGCATATTAAAATATTAAATAGCTTACCTTTACTAGCCTGATTTTTTGCTTATATAAAAGTGGGCACTGGATCATGAAGGGATAAATTAGCAACTCCATAACTTTAACCCTCTTCTTTAATCCTTTTTGGAAATTAGCTATTTAGTCACTTCAGTGTTTTGGCACCTAACTTTTAAGGGCAAAATAGTGATGCAACGATACTCAAACAACAGCCTTTTTTGCTCATACAAATTATAGCATTTTGATTCAACAGCAATATCCTTGCTCATTTTAGATCTTTATTTCACAAATGGATCACTTCTCAAAACTTTTATTAGCCTTCTCAAAACAAGTCAGTACCTCAAAGTTCTTTCAAGTTAATAATCAGAGCCAATTCCTCCTCAGTTTTATCTTCTTCCTCTTCATGATTTTGATTATTCAATTTAATTAAGTCTTAATTTGTTATATCCTAATTGTGAGTTTTAATTATAACTTTAAAAACCATTGTTTTCTAATTCATAAAGCCCTAAGGATACAATTTCTAGCAGTTGGTGATTTTAAAACTCTCTGAAATCCTGAATACAATCTGGTCACCTTTTATTATTATTTTTTTTTTTTTAGGAAACTTCATTCTAGGTTTTCACATTGATGACATCTGTCTTCAGAATGTTAAGTTCTTTCCAAAATTGTCTGATATCTCTATCAACTCCTTCAGCAGAACTAGTCTGCCAAAAAGCGTGCTTATGACAATAATGTTTTAAGATAGTAATAGCATCTTGACCCGAAGACTGTAATAATGATGATGTATTTGGAAGGCAAAAACAGAACTCCCACTAACCTCAGTGCTTCTAGAACTTTAGGATGCCCAGAGGCATTGTCAAAAACTAGCAAAACTGTTAGGAAGGTTATTGTCAGAGCAATATTTAGTCGCTGTAGGTCAAAAAATATCCAATGAACCATTCCTGAAAAACATTCAGTTGCACAAAACTTTCTTATTAGTCTTCCAAAATACTGACAACTTAAGTTTAATCATTCTGGAAGTAATATTCTAAAATCTAGCTCATTTTTTTCCTCCACCAATTAATCCAGTCTCAGTTACATTTAAATACTTGTTGAACACTGTAATCACTTGCCTTAAACATTTCTTTAAAACTGTCTGGACAAGACGTGACTGTAAGCTCCTTATCTAAACCCTATATATCTTCCTCAGTGACAGCAGAGTGTGCAACATGGCATACACTTAATATTCGTTGAACAGAACATAATTTAGCACTGCTTTATCCAACAATCTAACAAACTACTCGTATCTTGTACTGATGATTCTATAACAAAAGATTCATAAATTATCTCTTCTCTCTCAAAGTCCTAGAAAACGCTATCTATACTGCTTCCATTTTTTCTTACTCATTTTTCTTCTCCTCCAACTCTGCTCATCATTCAAATGAAACTTCTAAATTTAACCAAATTCTCTTAATTGCCAAATCCAATAGGTTTTTCTCAGTCTCAGACTTTTATCTGCTGCATTTAATACTATTAACTATTCTCTCCTTCTGGAATACTCTATCTTCTCTGAGTTTATGCAACTCTTTCTTGGTTCTCTTACCCATCAGACACCTTCTTAACTTCTGATCTTTCAATGCATATCACACTCCTAACTATGAACTTTTCTAAAGTTCTATTCTGGACTCTCTTCACTTCTCTTTATGCTCTCTTGGTGACATCATCGACTCCTATGAGTTTAAATACTATCTCTATGCAGATGACTATGGAGATGATTCAGATCTATAGATCCAGTCCTAGTCCTTCAAGTGAGCCAGTCCCAGTCTCTCAAGTGAGCATCAGTTCATCATCACCAACTATTTATTGGTTGAAACATGTCCCAGAGGTATTTTAAACACAAAATTTATCCTTCTCCTCAAACCCCTCCTTCTTCCAAACTTCCCTATTCCTGCTGAAGACAACACCGCCACTTTTCTTGTCTCCCCAATTCATAACCTCAGTGTTATGCTCAAATCCTCACAACCCTTCATACCACGTAGTTAATCACTTGCTACATCTTGTACCCTTGCACTAGTCATCCCCATGCCTGGAATGAACCTCCTTCTTCACCTGTTCTCACAAAATCCCTATCCTTCAAAGTACACTTCAAGTACCACCTACTACATGAAACCTTTTGTGACCCCTGAAACTACTAGTGTTTTTCCTCTCTAACTACTTTGTCTTAAACTGCCTTGTATTTATTCTCATTATATTTATTCTATACATACCTATATGTTATATGTGTACTGGCCAACTCTTCTGTTAGAACACAGACTCCGTCAGAGTAGCAATTGTTTAGTCTTTGTATTTGTGTCCCCAGCTCCTAGAATAGTGACTTGCATGTAGCAATGTTTGTTTAATGATTGATTAATAAAAGGATGTGCTTGAACTGAACCTTGAAGGAAATAAGATTCTATGAAGCAGAGGTAAAAAGGAAATGCATTCCAGTCCCGGGGACAGACAGTACAGAGACATAGAGACACAAGCTGAAATTTCATGTGTGAAGATCATTAAAAAGACCAGTTTAGTTAGACTATAAAGTACAATAAGAGGATCAGTATAAGAGACTGGAAAGCCAAGTTAAGGACAGGTATTAAAAAGGGCTTGAACAGTCAAAGAGAGGAGTTTGCCTATAGGAAATAAGAAGCCAAGAGGTGGAGTGAGGAAGCGATCTCAGATCTATACTTAAGGAAAATCACTTTGGCAGCTGTGTGAAAGTGGGAAAGAGTGGGAAGAGACTTGAGGCAGGGAAGCCAATTAGGAAGCCACTGTAATGGGCTAGGATGTGAAAAGTGATTAGGGCCTGAAATAAGATGGTAGCCATGTGAAAAATAAAAAGAACTGAAGTGAGAGATGTTTCAGACTTCAACTTTTAGAGTGTTGCCTGAGAAAATGAGAGTTAATGTCTTTACCAGGGTTATACACAGTCAACATCAGAGGTGGAACATGAAACTTAGTATTCCTGAAGCCAGCCCTCTATCCACTATTCCATACTATATTTGGTTTACTTGTTTTCAAATCCCTATGTGCTATATTTTTAATGTATGTACTAATATCTAAAATTACCTAAAGGAAAAATAATATATTATTTAATTGTTTCTCACCGGAATGATCTTCCACATACCTAATAAATCAGTATTATTTCATAAGCTATTTCAAATCATATTCGCTTAGATATTAACTTTTTGCCACATAAATCATATGGACTAGTATTTGCAATATAATGCAAATAATTTTATGTAATTGTATGTGCAGCTAACTGATGGTTACTCAACAAACAAAAACCTGTGTGGTCTGGTTTTGTGGTAGGAAGAAAAGAGGACAGGAGACCAAATTCACTAGTACATCCATTTAACTTTTGTGAATCATGTAGCAAATCAAATGGTCAATTAAATCTTTTTTTAAATGATAATTCTAAACTGGGGCACTAATGAACTGTTGGTAGAGTTGTGAACTGATCTGTTTGGGATAGCAATTTGGTAGTACATCTAAAGGGCAACCAAACCGTGCATACCCTTTGATCCAGCAATACCCCTACTAAGTCTTTATACCAAAGAGATCAAAACGCAGAAAAGGAACTACATGTGCAGAAATGTTTATAGCAATTCTTTTTGCAGTGGCAAAATACTGGAAAGTGAGGGGATGCCCAGAAATGGCTGAACAAGCTGAGGTATATAAATGTAAGGGAATACTACTGTGCAATAAGAAATGATGAGCAGACAGATTTCAGAAAAACCTGGAAAGACTTGTACAAACTGATTTATCTCTTCTCAGCAACACAATGATCCAAAACAATTAGAAAGTACTAATGACTGAACATGCTATCCACATCCAAATAAAGAACTGATGGACTCTGAAAACAGAAAGAGGCATACTTTTTCACTTTTTTGTGTGCTTTTTTCCCTTTTGATTTGTTTCTTCTTTCATAATTGTGACTAATATGGAAAAATGCATAATTGCACATTATGAAAAATGATTTTTATTTATCTTAGAGATTCAGAGCTTCCCCTAAACCCCTTCTTCCATAGTTCAGTTTTTTTTCATAAGGACATTACTGATAACAAGATTACATTGATTCTCCTTATCCTGGTCAGCCCTCAATCCAAGTCCACAAATAATTTAATCTGAGGTCCAAAGTCCCATTGTGTTCTCCTAGTGATTGGGTGGAGACAGATTCTTTTGTCTAGATAGCCAAAATTCTGGGGGTAGTCTCACAGAAGAGGTATTTCCTCTGTGTGGAGATGAAATGATGATGAAATATCAGCTTCTGATGGAAGGCTTTAAAAACTCTGCAAAACAACTCCAAAGGGAGCCCAGTTCCAGACAGGCTCCCATACATTATTTAGTCAGTTTTGAGAGAAATAAAACTGGACACAATGTAATCATGTTTGTCTTTCTTAGACCAAGCACTGAGGCTGACAATACATATAACCAAACTGCTTACCATTTTAGGAGGGAGAAAAATTTGGAATTCAGAATCTTGTAAAAAATGAGTGCTAAAAACTGTCTTTACATATAACTGGGAAAATATGAAATACTATTAGAAATAAGATAAAATAAAATTGCAATTCTAATTGTTCAGTGACTGTATATCACTTTCCATAATTGAACATGTTCATTCCCTAGTAACTCCAAGAATTTCCTGTCCATTTAAAGCTTTTTTTAGAGATACCATGTTAAAAGGCTTAACATGGTTATGACTGTTTATGATCATTTTAAGGCACCTGTATGACTATTTATGAACAGATGTATCATTTTTTAAAAATTAAGTCAAAATGTGCTTGCCCTTTCTCCCTAAATGATGCCTCAAGATTTAAACAGATATAACAGGAAGAAAACTGTATATGTTTTTTAAAAACCTCAAAGTTTCATTTCATTAAATTAAAAATATGATTTTATTTACATCTATATTGGTAAGTCACTTCTGCTCTGAAAAACTCTTTTAAACATTTACAATGATCAAATTGTGCCTAGTCCCATAATACTTTCATTTAATGACTTGCTTCAATCCTAATATTAGATTAAAATATTTACACAATACACAAACTTGTGATATATTACTCTCAAAAAGTATTCATAAGCAGCTATGCTCAATGCTACAAAAAAATGAATACCTTTCCCTCAAGAAAGAGTCAAAAGAGAAAATAATTTGAATGCATTTTGGACATGTTAAAAATATATATGGAACAGAAGCAATTAAAAAATACAGAAATGGCTTTGTGTGCAAGGTCATTTAATGAAATGGCGAGTGAAGCTCTAGACACCATATTTATGACAGACCAACTGGTGGGAAATACTCTTTTCATCGTGCCTATAAGAAGAAATTTCTAGTGCTTTAATTCATCAAGGAAATCTTCCTGAAGGAAGTAGGGACTTCAGAAACTGATGAAAGAAATGGTTATCCAGGACAGGGTTTACTGGAAGTGAACAACTTAGAAATTTAGCTTTTAAAGTATGGAGATGGAAAAGCAGAAAAGTGTATACTGAAGTCCAATAAAAACTAAAAAGCTAGAATGAGATATCATTTGCTTGAAAAGCAGTCTTCCAGACAGTTAAATGAGTTTTGAAGAAGAGAGAGAAGCTAAGTACAAATCGTTTGGGGAAGTTACTGTCTAACCCCCTAGAGAGTGGTAACAATTTCTAAACAAAAAAATTTAAAACGAAGGCCCTTTTCCCACAACTCAAGGATAATAGTGCCTAGTAACACTGAAATTAAGTATTTTATTTCTTCAAGAGAGGTAAAAGAGACATTACCTTCCCTTTCTTTTGGGGAATCTAGTTGATGGCATCTACCTAAGAATGTGCTGAATAAGCGAAGCCCTAGGAAGCTACAGCTTAGCACTCAACTGTTAAAAACAAAACAAAACAAAAAACTAACTTGTCAGGACGAACTCATAATCGCTATGTGACAAGCACACTGGACAAATTATTTTGCCAAAAAACTTTGTTAGGGAGACAGATGTTTCCCTTAAGTTAAGGAATGCTAACGACATATCATATATATGTAAGTGTGTGGATACGTACATACAGAGGCAACTAGTCGGTTATTTACTCATTTGGATCACGTCTGGGCAAAAGTACTGAAGAGGAAGTAGTCGGATGGGGGAAGGGGGAACAAGGTATTTCCAAAAAAATAAGAAAGAAAAAGAGTGGGGCGGGCCTTGTGAAAGATTTACGAGAACCTGGGCAATGTTTTCTTCTTCCTCCGCCTTCGTAAAAACGGAGGAAGTCACCCATCTTAGGAAACTAAATTTCACAAATCTCCAACGGTGAAGCAGAAACCGACACAACTACAGTCTCCCCTCCTTTTCTTCCCGGGAGAGCGCATCAAACAGAAAGGGATACAACAAACGCGCTCTTCTCCCCAGGGCCGTGCCCTCCTCCCCGAACTTGGGGGGGCGGGGCCGGGTTGCGGAGAGGGAGAGAAGGCACAGTCTCCGCACCTGGGACCAGAGGAGGAGGAGGCGCGAGCTCAACCTCGGCTCCGCCACAGCCCCGCCCGCAGGGAGCCAGCCGGCAGGTGCAGGAGGCGGGGGAGGCGGGGCCTAGCCACGCTGGCACCGCCCGCTGGGGACGGCCACACCCCGAGGGGGGCGGAGGTCCAGAGCGGCAGGGCGATGCCCCAGGCTACTTACCCCACCTCCGTATCCAGGGTAGGCCATAGCTAGAGGAGCGGGGGAACGGAATTCGAAGTGAAGGTAAGGGGAAACAGAAGAACACGAACGAGTTTCTCCCTTCTGCTCTGAGCCCCGGGACCCCCCTCTCCTCGTCCGGCTCCGCCTTCCGTCCCTCAGCTTCTGATTGGCTAAGGTTCTCGCGAGACTTCCTTCATCCGCCGTGAGGACACGCGTGTGTCCTGCCCCTTAGGCTCGAGGGCGCCCTACCTCTTCTCAGTCGCAGGGGGTCGCTGGGATGTTAGGTAGATTTTCTTTACTTTAACAAGTTCTCTCGCCTTTCTTAGTGGACCCTGAGGCACAGCCATAATCTACCTCAGGCTACATCCAGAGCCCCGGCTTTGCAGAGTTGGGAAGCTTCTCGCCCCGAGATATCAACCCCTTCCTTCATTGAAGGGGTAGTGACTTGGAATGCTCGCTTTCTTGTTTATACTCAAACGGGGCCATCTTTGTAAAGCGCTTTGCAAGACTTAAAGTTGCTCTTTAAATAATGTTAGCTGTATAATTGAGGGTATTCCTTGATCCCGTAACCTTGGTCAGTTCCCACACGCACTAGTGATCCATCAATAAACATTTGTTAAGCGCCGTCTATGTGCCTAGGTACTGTACTAAGAGCTGGAAATACGAAAAGAGAAAAAAGACAGTTCCTGCCCACGAGAGGCATACGATCTAACGGGGGTGGACAAAATGCAAACAAATCAAACCAGAATAAATAATAGCGGGGAAGGCACTGGAATTTAGAGGGGTTGTGAAAGGAAGGTTTTCAGTAAAAGATAGGATTTTAGTTGGAACTTGAAGTCAGAGAGGAGGAGGGAGGCATCTCAGGTGTTGAGGGGTCAGCCAGAGAAAATGCCAGAAGCTGAGAGATGGAGTGTTTTGTTCATGGAACAGCCAGGAGGCCAATGTGACTGCATTGAGGATAGAAGGGGGCCAGTTATGAAGGGCTTTAAAAGCCAAACAGCATTTTGTATTTATTCCTAGGACCAACAGGAAACCATTGGAGTTTACTGAGAACTGAGAAGCGATGGCTGCTGGTGACGCTGAACTTGGTTCTAAATCACAAAGTGGATTAGATAAAAAGGATCGCGCAGGCCCTTAATTGACACTCATTGACACTAGGAAGGAGAGCACTGGAGGTTGTCCGCCTCTGCTTGTAACCAATAGCCCGAATTACTCAAAAAAATACTTTCTGACGTAACAGATATAGAGGGAAGGTAGATTAGGGATACTAGAACTCGGTCACTTTATTTTACAGATGAGAAAACTAAGACTCAGATTAAGTGATTTGCCAGGGGTCACACAAAGTTTTATCCCTGTAATAGGAACCCTGGTCCTAGGACTTCAAACCGCCCTCTCCTGTGGCTACGTCTAATCAACATTCGAATCTTAGAATATTAGAACTTTAAGGGCCATTAGAGCTTAGAGCTGCCTAGCAATAAATAATCTTTATCAAACTGGGCCATTTGGTAAACCTCCACCCCCGTAAAAAAAGGATTGGCTTTCTAATTTTCAAGTAAAAATGAGTGATGAATATTACTTGTTTAAATAGACCTTGAGAGGGGGAGAAAGAATCCTGAAAAGACTGGTGTTGCTTTAAAATATAACGGGGTAAACAACTGAAGGATTTATTCCTCAGTTAATTTTCCCTTTTCATTTAAATTCCAATGATTTTTTAAATATATTTTATTTTACTTATTTTAGTTTTACATCATTCATTTCCATGAGATTTTGAGTTACATATTTTCTCCCCTTCTTTCCCCTACCCCCCCCATCAAAACAGCCATCCCCTTGTATAACCCCTCCCCCAATCTAATCTCTCCTATGTCCTCCCCCATCGCTCCTCTAACTTTCCGATAGGGCAGGATGGATCTCCCTTCCACAGTGCCTGTGAATCTTAAGTTCCAGTTGGATGTAGTTCCAATGATTTTTTTAAGAAAAACTTTTATTCTGAATTTAACAACCACCAAAAAAAGGTATTTTCATATACAAGGTGAAACAGAAAAAAGAGATGTATTGAAGTGCACATCTCTATTATGCCCAGATTGCTTTTTTAAATGTATATAGTAAATTCAGTTTGTTGTTTCAAAGCTGTTATCAAGCACCCACAGCGTGCCAAGAACTGGGCTAACCGCTGAGTATACAAAAAGAGGGAAAAGACAATCCCTGCCCTCAGGGAGTTCACAATCTAATGGAGGAGGCAATAGGCAATAAACAAATTTGTAGAAGCAAACAAGCTATATACAGGATAAATAGGAAATAATTAAATAGGGAAAGTAGTAGAATTAAGAGTCTATGTTTCTAAGTCAATGATCCTTCTTTCTTTTCTTCATTTTATTGGCAACCTTTTCACTAGGGTTCCCAATTTAAAAAAAAATTTTTTTTATTAAAACACAATCCTTACAACAAATAAGTGTAAGCAAGCAAAACAAATCTACATATTTGCCATGTCCACAAATGTATGTATAATTCTGCTCTTTAATTCCTCTGTCAGGAGATAAAGTATCATGTTTTCTCATCAGGCCTTTGGAATTGTGGTTGGTCATTGCAGTGATCAGTTTTTAAATCTTTCAAAGTTGTTTTTCTTTACAATGTTGTTACTATATCAAATGTTATTCTGGTTCTGCTTAGTTCACTATGCATCAGTTCATAGGATCTCCCCAGGTTTTCCTGAAACCATTTGTTTCATTACTTCTTAAAGGTCAATAATATTCCATTAAATTCATATTTAATGGGTATCTAAGTGTTGCAAGTGAAAGAGTGCCAGGACTGAAGTCAGAAAGTCTTGAGTTCAAATCCAGCTTAAGTCATTTAATAGCTGTGTAACCATGAGCAAGTCACTTAACTCTATTTGCCTCAGTATCCTCATCTGTAAAGTGAATTGGAGAAGGAAATGGCTAATCACTCCAGCATCTTTGCCAAAAAAACCCCAAATGGGGTCTCGAAGAGTCAACACAACTAAAAAAAACGATTGAACAACAAATTAATATATCTATTCAGCCAATCACAAATTAATAGACACCTCTATTATCTCCAGTTCTTTGCAAAGACCAAAAGAGCTGCATCTAAATATTTTTTGTACGTGTAGTTCCCTTTTTTTTCTTTGATCTCTCGGTGTATAGGCCTAATACTAGTATAACTGAGTTAAAAGACATTCACAGTTTAGTAACTATTGGGGCATAATTCCAAATAGCTCTCCAGAATGACTTAACCAATTCACAGCTCCACTTAAAGTGTATTAGTGTGGCTGTCTTCCTGCAGCAACTGCAACAACTGATTTTTTTCCTTTTTTGTCATCTTTGCCAATCTGATGGGTTTTAAAGTGAAACCTTAGAGTGGTTTTAATTTCCATTTTGCTAATTATTAGGGTCTTGGATCAGTTTTTCTTGTGGGTTGCTTCACTTTCTTGCTTTGAGAACTGCTTACACATACACATACACACACACACACACACACACACATCCTTTGTACATTTATCCATCGAGGAACAAATAGCTTTCATTCTTATACATTTGAATTAGTTCCATATGTCACATATGTAATATGAGATCAGACTTTTATCAGAGAAACAAAAGTAAGTCTGCTTGAAAGATGTTAAATAAGCAAATCTAAAGGAAGAGCTTCATGGGGCAAGACATCTCATTGTTTTTTGGACTTCCTGGAGAGGGATAAAAGATCTGTTGACCCTATAAAACTTGAAACAGTTCTATTTTGAACAGAAAGAAGCAGAAAGGTCCATGGCAATGGTCCAAACAAAACTCTAGAAACAACTGGTAAAACCTAGGTTGATTAATACACCCAATTAAAGGTTTATATTTCTAGATGAAACTAAATTATTAATAGAAATCGGGGTGGCAGCTTAACAGATGGTTTTGAAGAAGTAGAAAGAAAATGTTGCTCAGAAAAAGCTTTAAATGATAAAATAAAATAAAACAAAATTTAAAAATTGGTAACAATTCAGGCATGAAAAACTTCCATTATCAAGAGAAATGTATATATATTTTTTGGTTTTTCTTGCTAAGGAGGCCTGTGCTTACTTACACGATAAAGCTCCCAATGGCTACAGAGAAGGTCTAAGTGAATTCTTTCATACCTGAACTGCTCTCCCAAAATCCAAACCTCAACAGTAGGAAGTATGCAGAGAAATAAATCTACAAGAAAAAAAAAACAAGAAAAAGTCAGAGAGCAAACTGTATTTTCCCTCCATAACTGGCATTCTGTTCCTCAGCAGCTCAAATGCTAGCAGCCACTTCCTCCTTTTGAACTCTACCTCTCTCCCTTCTGAACCTTTTCTCAGGGTGATGAATTGGAAGAAAAAAGGCACACCTGGAACAAATCCGGTGTCTCTGCCAGGCCTCTGGCTTAATTTCTTGATCCTTTCATATGCACACAGGCCAGAGTCTGAAAGGGGCACAACTTTATATCTTTTTTTTTCTTTATTACCTGTCCCTTAATTTCATGGATTATAGGACCAGTTGTTCAAGAGACCACTGATGAACAATTCGTAATCATCCAACAAGTACTTATTAAGCACCTACTTTAGGCCAGGCACCCCAGCTAAGTTGTGAGGACAGGAGTAAAAAGAATGGAAAAAATCCTTATGGGGCTAGGAGATTTTATTTTATTGGGGGGAGGGGAAAAGTACAAATACGAGTACATATACAACATGAATACAAAGTGAATGAATACAAGTACATACCCACAGTTGGGCAGAGATCAGAAAACTCTCCATGAAGAAGTTTGAACTGCATCGGGAAGAAAAATGGGGGCCCCATCACATGGA
This sequence comes from Pseudochirops corinnae, assembly GCA_028646515.1. NCBI lineage: Eukaryota > Metazoa > Chordata > Mammalia > Diprotodontia > Pseudocheiridae > Pseudochirops > Pseudochirops corinnae. Next base: position 251,312,967 of record CM053588.1, read on the forward strand.
TGGTCAGAAGAAGGGTGTGCGTTCCGAACACATGGGACAGCCAGTAAAGACGCAAAAAGTAGGAGACAGAGCCTTATGTAGAGGAGCAAAGAGAAGGCCAATTTGGCTAGATCAAAGGGTATGTGGAGGGTAATGACGTTCCATGAAACTGGGGAAATAAATTGACCATATTTGATGAGGTTTAAAAGCTAAATGTTGTTGTTCAGTTGTGTCTCTGACACCATTCGGGATTTTCTTGGCAAATATCCTGAAGTGGTTTGCCATTTCTTTCTCTAGCACATTTTACATTTGAAAAAACTGAGGCAAACAGGCTTAAGTGACTTGCCCAGGGTCACATGGCTAGTAAGGCCAGATTTGAATTCAGGAAAAGGAGTCTTCCTTACTTCAGGTCCAGTGCTGCATCCACTGTGCCAGCTAGCTGCCCCAAAAAAACTAAATAGAGAAATTTATATTTTATTTGGAGGCAAAAGGGAACCACTGAAGTTACCTGAGTAGGTCTCAGGTCTGTTCTTGAAAATTGCTTTGGCAGCAATTCCCAGAATACATTTGGGGTGGAGAGAGTTTAGGAAACTAAAAAGGCAAAAATTAGGGGACAAAATCCAAAGGAAGAGATGGTCATTAGGCTGATGGGGGATGCAGGCTCTGAGAGCCAACCCCCTTGAGCTCTCATCAAGATACAGAGTGAACGGCTTTTCTAGATTGGGTAGAGCTAGTGCTGGAGTAGTGGTTACTTTGGTTTTCAAAGTCTTAAGAGCTGTAACCTGGTGGTTGCAGTCCCTCCCAGGCCTTACTTAGGCTGAATTGGATATAGACAGTGAAAGGGGGACACTTCAGGATCTTGGAGGTGAACAAGAGCTGGGGTGGCAGAACTAGCTGACCCAGCAATTCACTGATCCCAAACAACTGTCTCAATTGTCTCCCACATTTCCAGGGGAACATGGGGAGATCTGGTGAACAGAGGGAAAAGAAAGATGGGAGACTTATCTAGAGAAAATTGGCTCCCCAATTTCATCGTCAGGTCCCTTCCCAACAAGGGGGAAGGGCAAGAGGAGATGATAAGGAAGGAGTGTTCAAACAACAGATCCTCAAATAGGCGGGGAAGGTGGTATGTCTCAAGACATCCCTTAATTTCCCCTTCGATGTCCATGACCAGACTGGTCAAATGTCGAGTAGAGCCAGAGTAATTGGTTAAAACAGAGAATGTAGCCATGAGGTAACCATATCTCCAGCCTTGAATCTCGCCCAGGGCTCAGCGAGAGATGGAGAAAGTGGGAGTGCTGCCAAGTTCCCCCATCATTTCCAGTCTTGAGAAGACTAGAGGACAGGGTACTGGGGAATGGCTTCACCACTTTTCCAGCCTTGGGGAGAATCCTTCCTCCAGTGTCCCTCCCTCCTGGTCTCATGGGCACAGTTCCAGAGGCATTGGTTCCTGAGGCTCCATCTGGAGGGGTGCCCTGGAGGGCACTCCTTGGACCAGTGATCCTCCTTGTGGCATTAAAAGCAGGTTTTCCCACTGCCCAAGTGGCTAGGCTTCCTCCGAGGGGGCACCCTGGAGGCGCATCACATAGGTCTTTTCCTGGCCATAGCCGCAGCCAAGAATTGAGCATGTTCTCTGTCTCTAGCTCTTTCCTTTCATTCTCTTTCCTCTGCTTTGACTAAGTCTCAGTTGTTGAAAACTCCAAAGGTTATCTCCAGTAATTGGGCTTGAGATGTTTGGGGTCCCATTTCTGTAGTTTCCTCCAAATATCTGGAGCAGACTGATTATAAAATACATACCAAGGATTGCTGCCCCTTCTATAGAGTCAGGATCTAAATTCATGTACTTCTTAATGGCTTCTACCAGCTAGTCTTGGAAAAGGTTGGGGTTTTCCTTTCCTCCCTGAATCATTTATCTTAATTTTTTTGAAAATGTATTTGCTTTTTTGAAATACAGTTCTTAGGCTTAACAGGCAAATTATCATATGGTCTCTCTTTCCTCCATCCTCACTCTTGATAATCCCATCCTGAGTCACTAGTGGGAACAGCAGTTGTTCCTGGGGGGGTATTTTGTGGAGTCATTGGTAGCCAAACGCTCCCCAACTTTTTGAGCTTGTTCCCAGATTCTCCTTTTCTCAGTGTGGAGAAGAAGATATGCAAATCATCCCAAGAAAGCTTGAATTGTAGGGACACATCCATGAAACCCTCAGCAAATTTAGTGGAGTCTTCCTAGAATTGCCCCAGTTTCTCCTTAACTTGAGTGAGATTCGAAATGGAGAATGGAACATGCACTCTAATTGTCCCACTAGGCAAGACGGGTACTTCCCTTAGGGGAAAAAAAAGCCCTGAAGGAGACAGCACCTTGGGGAAGGAGACAGAAAGTCCCACTTCTTGTGAGGAAGGGGCTGGGGAGTGCTGGCTAATCTGGATTGCACTGCAGGGCAGGGGGATGCAGCTGACAAGAGGAAAGATCAGCTGGCACCTGAGAAGGGGTAGGGTTGAGAGGGGGAGAAACCAACTGAGTAGAGGGTCACCTGGGGGGAGGGCCCATGGGGAGAGATGCAGAGTAGGAGATGTGGAAGGTGAAGGAGACAGGAAATGAAAGGGATTAGGCTAGAGGAAAAGGGAAGGGAAACCAGGGAAAAGAGAATGGACAAGGAGGCAGGGCATAGGGAACACAGGGGATCGGGGGAGGTTGGGAAGCAGCAGGAGGGGTTGGGGAAGACTGGAGTGGGGATAGGAGCTGGAGGAGTGGTGGGAATGGAAGCAAGGGAAAAGGGGTGGCCAAAGCCCTGGGGGTCATCCAAAATGTCCAGTTGACCCCCATTATCCCTTTGTGGGGAAGCTCTAGCTATGAGCATCTTACAATCTCTTCTGAGAACAGGGTTCCAAGAGAGCTCGATGAAGGCCGTTATCCATTTTCCTTCTCTGCAACAGTATAACTAACTCTAAGAGAGGATTGTGTTGTAAAGTCCCAAAAATGGGCCATGCTTCACTTCATGGTCCTCTGACAGACAACGTTACAAAAAGAACACCAGCTTTTTCTTTTTAAGTTCTTTGGAGAAACTGAATTTTTTCCAATTCTGTAAAAAAGGCAAATTTTTGGGAATTGAAAAGGATTGACCCATTATAGGTGTGGGGGCTAGAAGTCCCTCCCTCTGTAAAGGAGGATCTGGGAGTAAGCCTCAAGAAACAAACAAAAAAATACCTGAAGTTTTCCTAATTCCGCACCAAGAGCATTGGGGGAATTGAATATATGGTTCCAAATAGGGTATTCATCCTTGTCCTCTATGCTTTGGAAGGTGTGCCCAGGTCCATAGCCTTGAACATAATCACTGGAAAGAGAACTTGAGCATGTCAGGCTGAATACCATGAGACAGTCTTCTAATTGTCTGTCCTAATGGGACCTGAGAGATCAGAACCCCAAAAGCACCTCCAAGGTGCTTGAAAAAAAAGAAGAGGGGAGAGGGAGGCGGAGGCTTACGTACCTCCCAGTCTTGGCTGGGGAAGAGCTTGAGATTAGCAATTTTCCTGACTTTAGTGATGAGGCATAAGTATAGGTGTTTCAGGGACTCCAATGACCAGAGTCCCAGGGTGGGTAGTCTGGAATGAATTCTTACACTCAAGCATTCTGAGTCAAGTTGGTAAAAGTTTATTGTTATGCTTTACAGTAGGCAAGAGTTCTTAGGGAACCTGCAACCTTAAAGGAGTCATAGGTATATTTTTATAGAATAATCCATAGTATAACCTGTGCCAATTATGCTATCTAGGTGAGTAAGGTTGGGATTAAGGAGGAGTTAAGGATGGTCAGTGCTTAAAGGGACATGCATTTTTAACATCAACTGTGCAGGCCTATTGCCCATAATTCACTGGGAAATAGCCCAACGGGTGGGAGAGCTACATGGAGGTGCATTTTTAGGCTTGAAACTTCACTAAGTCAACTAGCCGTCAGGGCTGACTGAGAAGTGCCTAATCTGTTACCCATCAATGTCCAGTTTGACAAGATGTATGTTGGGAGTACACATATGTCCCAAGCTAACAAGGGATCCAGGATGTGTATAATGAGCTAAGGAGTATACACATGACTGAGTCTATGATATATGTGATAGATAGATACCGGTACACAGCTGCTTCAGCCAGGACACAGTTGGGTTAAAGCACTAAATTCTATAGATGCAGCTGACCACTGTAACAGGAAGAGAGATAAGTATTTTGTTAGGGCATGCTGCCCTTGAGCTAGGGAGAAACTGCCTGAGACAGTGTTTTGGGGCTAGGGAGACTTGAGGCTAGAGAGAAATGTGATTTTACAAACTGTGGTTCAAGCACAGGAACCCAAGCACCCCATCATTAGGGAACCAAATTTTGGAGTTTAAAATGTTGAGGTTTAGGGATGCTCAGGACCCCATAATACCAACATACCAAGTCCTGCCTGAATGAATTAGACCCAAGCCTTCTTTCAGTCAAAGAAAAGCAGAGTTTATTAAAGATTCACCATATTGGGTAGACTCTTAAGGAGCCTAAGCATTTGTGACACTTGTTTTAACAAATGGGCCAGATTGAATCTCAGCTAGATTGAATTTGAGCATCATTATGGAAGCAAGATGGATCTTATATACAGAAGGACTGTGGGAGGGATCTAGGGTTGGTCTAGTAATCTGGGGTGATGGGAGGAGGGCTTCAGGAAGGATCTTGATGGGACTAAGATGACTAGAGGTCAGGTCAGAACCTAGTGAATGGGATTAAGGGTGGGATCACAGTTGGAAAGCAGCCAGAGGCAACAGATAATGGAGGGCTAGGCTAGGTTTAAGGCTAACAGAGATTTGGACATAGAGGTAATGGAAGGCTTATGGTCTCAGGCGAACGCCAGATCAAGTGGGAAGATTCAAGGAGAGTTCAAGAGGGTTCCCAGAGCCTGTACCCAAATTGTCCATTCACAGTGCACAAAGTATGAGGAATAAGCAAGGCACACTAAAGAGCCTAAAACAAAACTGATCTCATAACATCACTGAGACTTGGTGGGATGGGGCCCATGACTGGATATGATCCAGGAACCTCCATTTTAAGGAAAGTTGTCAAGGCCAACTATATCTTCATTCCTCTCCAGGACCTCCTTCTGATTCTCTGGACTCTGCAAGTAGGCTTGATGCTCAAGAAGGCTTTCTCCCCACTACTTTTTTTGAGCTTCCCTTTCTGTGTAGTCTTCACTCATTAGGATATGAACTACTTGAGAACAAGGATTATCTTTCTACTTATATTTGCATTCTTCACACTTAACCCAATGCCTAGAATATAGTAAATGCTTACTGACTTCAATCTGTCAGCTAATAAGTAATTTATTAAGCACCTATTATGCCTCAGGCATTGTCCTAAACTCCTTCAGAAACAAAGAAAAACAAAATCCCCGCCTTGAACGAGCTTACTATGTGATGGGGAAGAAAACATGTAAACAACTGTGTATTTTAAAAAAATATTTACAGAATAAATAGGAAATAATCAACAGAGAGAAGACCCATTTTAGCAGGGACTTGAGGAAGGCAGAAGGTAGAGATGAGGAGCGAATTCTAAGCATTGGAGACAGTCAGTTAAAATGTCCAAAGCCCAAAGATGGAGAATGTTGTTCCAGAAAGACTGGAAAGGGACAGGTGGAGGGAAGCAGGTTGGTCATGAAAGGCTTTGAATGCCAAATAGAGGACTTTTATTTAAACAAGGAGGTAATAAGGAGCTACTGGAGCTGAGTAGGGACTTTAGAAACTTGACTCTTAAGATTTTGTTACTTAGTGGACAACTTTAAAAAGTCTACACAGAAAGGGGTTATTTCTTTTTTATTATATTATTATATACTTTATATAATATGTATTATATACTTTCTAAACAAGAAGCAATTCGTTATTATTAAAATTTATTAAGTACACAAAGCCTACACAAATTTTTTGAAGATAGATACTCAGTTATTTTCTATTCAACTTTGAGTTCACTTTCAATCCATAATAAATATTGAATAATAGCAATAAACCTTTGATGATTTATAGCATGAAAGAGATAATGCACTATTCAAATGAAATGAGTCTGGTAACCACAAGTCAGGTGGCTTGAGTTTCAATACATATTTTAAAAATCAATGTAAATAAATAACAGATAAAATTCAATAAGAAAATTAGCATTCCAGAAATGTATTCATTTACCAGATGGAGCAAGATGGAATATTTTTGTTGGTAATTATCCCTTTGGATGGCAACTTACTTATTTGAACATTTAAAGTACTTCTATAACAAGATAATTTTAAAATGCTTTCATTTAAGAACACAATTTATTTAAAAGAAATTAGTGACTAGCAGCTGAACTCATCCCAATATTAGAGCCACTATCACAATGATATAAATTTGATGCAGTCGGGAAATATAGATGCAGAAAGTCAACCTATGGATACAGGAAATTTCCGGTAATAATCTGAATATATAGAGGATTTTATGTATTTCATGTTTTTTTCATGCAGTTCATCTCATTTAATCTTTGCAACAAAGTTATAAGGTAAGTAAGGTAGATTTCTATTCCTATTTTATAGATTAAGGACAAACCTAAGAAGAGGTAAATCATAACATAGTGGAGGACATCTAGGCAGTGTAGTGGGTAGAGTACCCAGCCTAGAGTCAGGAAGACTCATCAAATCTGGCCTCACACAGGCTGTGTGACCCTGAGCAAGTTATTTGGATATGGATACAAACAGTGCCCTAAGGATTAAAAAGAATTTTAAGGGTTGCTTTTCCAGTACTTTGTAAGCCCCTCCTGAGCTAGAGGGCATCCTAAAGTCCTTTTCCCCTCTCCTATTCTCTTTGCTTATCCGTATAATAAAGGCACTCCTGGAAAACATGATATCCCAGGCATTTTGGAAGCATGCCTGCTTCTCTCATTCTCTTGTCCCCTTCCCCCATTCCATAAAATTATATTTAAACCATACCTTTAACCAGGCTAACCACCTTTTTGCCTCCTAAGGGAAGCAGGGGCAGCTCTGCACCTTAAGAGAACAGGGCCTGTGGCCTATGCTCTGCCTCCCATGTGGAGTAGAGTCCATTGGGACTTGGGTGCATTACTCTAATAAATGCCTTTTTTTTTTTTTAACTTGGAGACTGTTCAAATCAGTTCTTTCAGGACTAGGACTTTCACGTCTATTCCTAATCATTTCAGGTAGCATTCCAACATTCACCAATGGCTACAGAGAAGGTGTGAGTGAATTCTTTCACACCCAAAGTGCTCTCCCAACTCTGACCTCAACAACTTAACCCTCTTTGCCTCAGTTTCCTCATCTGTAAAATGAGCTGAAGAAGGAAATAGCAAGCCACTCCAGTATATTTGCCAAAGAACACATCAAATGGGGTCACAACCTAACAACAACAATATATTGGAGTTGGAAGGGGCTTTAGAGGAGATGTGTTCCAGCCCACAACAGGAGCAAGAATGCCTTCTATGGCATTCCTGATAAAGGGTAATCCAAACTCTGCTCGATAACCATCTGGTGAAAGGAAACTCACTGCCCCAAGAGACAATTACTACATTTTTGTGCAGTTCAAATTGCTTAAAAGTTCTTCCTTATAATGAGCTAAAATCTGCATCCCTTGTAATTATGTTCTCCTTCTTTCCTTTGGATCCATGCAAAACAAATCTTTCATATGATATACTTTCACATATTTTGTGAACAGGGATCACAATCTCAACTTTGCTGGGTCCTCTCTCCTTCAGGTTAAATGGCCCCAGTAGACTTCATCTCATCTTTGTATAGCATAGTACATTAATTCTGGAAATTCCACACAATACACAAAAGTATATTCTAACCAAGGCAGAACAATAGGGATGTCACCTTTCTCATTCTATAATTGTGTTAATACCGCCTAGGATGACATTAACTTTTTTTATTGCCACATCACAATGTGTACTCATTCTGAGATTACAGTACAGCAAAAGCCTCATGTTTTTCTTCATAAGAATTGTTTGCTAGTTATATCTCTCTCATCCTTTACTTCTGCATGTAGTTGATTGCTTTAACCCAAGCTTAGAACTTTGTGTTTATCCATATTGAATTTCAAAGTTGTATAACCCAAGTTTTCTAGACAAGTATTTTGCATGAGACTCTCAGAGAATGCTGGTAAGACCTAGCATGACTATGTCGGGGTAGAGCTGATACAAGAGCTTTAGAAAGGAGAAGTATGCCTCATCCTTTTCTATAGAGACATTCAAAGCACCTCTATGGTACCATCAACAGAGGAGAGAAAGAAAAAGACAATTATATAGGGAAAGTTAGGTTTCCTGATTTCTAACTCACCTCCCTAGAGACAGGAGGGAATGATCTCATGTATCTCCTATCTAAAAACCTCACTCACTTTTGTGTATTTTCTGGTATACTATACTTTATAGAACTTCAATCTATTTTTGCTATTTGCTTGGATAAATGGGTTTACTGTGCATTCACTATTTATGATGGTTTTTGTGTAACTAACTGTTGGATGAGAAAGAAGGGGTTAAGCTTGCAAGTATAAGCTTCAGGTAACCCTGGCCCTGCCTTCAAGAGTGACTGGGAAAGATATTTTTCATTCTAAACTATTTATGCCCCTGGATGTAGCAAATACATATCATTCTAGTCCTGTACCCCTCTCCTGGAGGAGAGTAGGTTGGCTAGTCTCAAGCTGAGGGAGCTGAGGGTACAGTGAGAGAACACTGGACCTGGAGTCAGGAATATCTGAGTTCCAATCCAGCCTCAGATACTTCCTAGTTGTGTGACCCAGAGTCATACACTTGGAACCATTGGCATGATGGGTAAAACTACTTGTGTTACCCAATTTGTAATTTTAAATATGACATGAAGAAATAATAAGTTAGCCTGCATCCAGACTCCAAACAAGTTGCATTGTACAGGTTTGAATCCTAGCTCTGCTTCTTACTATGTAATATTAGGCAAATCTTTGGGTCTCTGTTTCCTTATTGTAAAATTACATGATAAGACTAGATGATTTCTAAAGTACCTCCATTTGTAAATCCTATGAAAAGTCAAAAGTGCTTCTTGAGTTTTTCAGTGAAAAAAAGTAATTCTCAAATATTGACATTTAGATATTCCTACTTATATATCTGGATGAATAAAAGTCTTATATGTAAAGAAAACCTTCCATAATTTAATCATATTATTAGCCATTATTAGTATTAATTCTGATTCTATGGTAAATTGGAAAGGGGAGATACTTAAGGCAAGCCAACCCACCAGGAGGTTATTCCAATCGTCCAGGTAATGAAGGTATTACCAGAGTTGTAGCAGTGTCAGAAGAAAGGGCCACATTTGAGAAATGTTGCAAAGTTGAAATCTATAGGCCTTGGCAATAAATTGGAAATGGGAGGTGAGAGATAGTGAGGAGTCCAGGATAACTCTAACTAGGTTGGAAGCCTGAGGGACTGGGAGGGCTGTATTGCCCTCACGTTGTTGTTTGTCCATCATTCTCAGAGAGGACCATGACATCAGCAAGGTGATTCCATGACTTGGAGGAGGTGCATTTGATTTAAGTGAGGGAGGACTGAAAAATCACTGACCTCACTTTTTCTTCCAGAGCCATCTGGGTCCAAGGGCAAGATATAGATCAGGATGATTGGAGATGGCCCAGGTTGTTCGCCTCTACAGTAATAAGAAAGGTAGGAGGTGAGGAGAGTTTCCTTGATGATCTCATTAACTCCCATGCATTTAATTACCATCTCCATGCTGATAATTCTCAAATCTACCAATCTCTCAGATGACCTCCAATATCCCACCTCCAGCTATCTTTCAAACACCTCAAGCTGGTTGTCCAGTAGACATTAATTCTAATTAATTAACCAATTACTAATCAATTCTAATGTAACAAAATTGTATACAAAATGGTAATTCTTTTTATGAAATATATTAATTTCTTTCAAATGTGCACAGACTAAGCTTTCAGAGAATGTTATTAAATTCTAAAACTATTTATGAAGCACCAAATTATAAATGATACAATCCTAAGAGACACACTATTATAAACTTCTTGAAGAAAAGTACTGTTATGTTCCCTTACAGCTAGAAAAGTGCTATGCCAGTAATAGAAATGCATTACCTATTTGTTGGTTGACCGACTAATTTATTATATAAAGAATTCTCTTCATCTTATCCCTGGACTAAAGGATTTTTTTATCCATTAGCAGGGACCAAGTCCTATGTATTTCAAAATTGGATACTTAGAAATTTATTTGATTTTCTCGAAGTACTTTCTAAAATTCTGGGTCAGTATCACAACTAGGGTATAGTATGAAATTAGTACAATGAGGTAAACAGATTCCTATTTTTTATATAGTTTGTTTAATTTGCAACTACATTTTTATCCTTTCATTTGAAAATCTAGATCATCTGTTTGACTGACTGTGAGGAGAGGAGGAAATTAATGGAAAAACTATATATTATGCTATATCATTTTGCTTAATTGTTACTAGCCAAATCAGACAAAACAGAACAACAAAAATCACTTCCATGTGGTTCCTTTTTGAGAATAATGATTCAAGTCCCACAAGGTGGCAGCAGAGAAAACTCCATGTACAATAAAGTTCATAGTCTAAGATAATGAACTGTGAATGGCTGGGGGTTGTGTATTTCTAGTTGAAGCCACAAATACAGCTTTGGTTTCAAGCTGGGTTTTTCTTGGACTTAATTTTAATAGCTCCTCAAAAAAACTACTCTATTAGTTAGCCAGCTAAAGTAGTCTCAGGTAACCCAACCTAGAGACACCGGGCGAGTATTCCTGGGTAGGCATGTACATAAATAAATGCATGCTATAAGAACTAGACAGGACCTTAAATAACATGTCACCCAGTTCCTACATTTTGCCTATGAGAAAATGGCAGCTTCAGAATGTTAATTAATTTGCCCAAATTCACATAGCTAATCAGCAGCAGAGCTGGGATTAGAAGTCAGATCTCTCGTTTCTTGGTCCACGCAATAATTGAGCTCTAGCATATTGTCTATGGGCAGCTAGGAGGAATGGTGGATAGAACACTGGGCTTGGAATCAGAAAGACTCATCTTTCTTGAGTTCAAATGTGGCCTCAGACACCTACTAGCTCTCTGACCCTGTTTGCCTCAGTTCTTCATTTGTAAAATAAGCAAGAAAAAGAAATGGCAAACCACTCCGATATCTTTTCCAAGAAAACCCCAAAATGGGGTCACAGAGTTAGACATGACTGAAGAACAACTGAACCACAAATATTGTCTATTATGTAGTCGGGCTGACCGTTGTCCTTCGTTCTTGAAGAGGACCAAAATGACTGAGCTAGGTTGGAGTCGAGTTACAGTGTGTCCTACTGTGGCTCACCAGACCAATCCGAGCTCAGGATGCTCTACCACAGGTTGGCACAGATAGTACATGTGAGCATTCAGGGGGTTCTCCAGATTTGCACATCTTACGTTTCTTGTGAGCTGCTTCAACTCCGCTTTGCTTATAGAGCACAGCGCCTTCTTTGATGAGGACACGCCATGTTGGGTGGTCCCGTGCCGTGTCTCCCATGTCATGCAATTAATTCCAAAGTTCTCCAGAGAACTTTGGCCAGGGATTGGCAAAGTAGTATGATGGAGGGCCAGATTTGGGCAGTAAAAAATAAGAATGATTTTTACATTTTAAATAATTATGATAGCTAAGATTTATATAGTACTTATTATGTGGCAGGCATTATGCTAAGCACTTTACAATCATTATCTCCTTTTCTCCTCACAACAACGCTGAGCAGTAGCTCCTATTATTTCCCCCCTTTTTTAGATGAGAAAATTTGGGCGAACAGAAGTGAAGTCTCACATCGAGAGGCCAGATTTGTTCTCAGATCTTTCTGACTCTCAACCCAGTACTCTGTTCATTATGCCACCTTGCAAATGGGAATACAAAAACAAGCATTACTTTACCAAGGCATTAATTGCCTGATAAGGACAATTAGTCTATTAATATTTAGGCATAGATATGATATATTTTATGTTAGTCTATACGACAAATGCTTCCACTTTTTCTCCTCTCATTCTTTTCTTAACCCCTTACAATCTGACATCTGACCTCACATTTTAAGAAAACTACTCTTTCCAAAGCTACTAATAATTTCTTAGTTGCCAAATCCACTGGCCTTCTCTCAATCCTCATTCAACTCGACCTCAGCAACCTTTGATACGTTTGATCACCCTCTCTTTCTTGATATTCTTTTCTCTCTAGTTTTTCAAGATAGTACTCTCTCCCGGTTCACCTACCTATAAGACCGTTCTATCTCAGGCTCTTTTCCTCGATCCTCCTCTAGATGATACCCTCTGTCAGTGTCCCACAGGGTTCTGTCCTAGGCACTCTTCTCTTTCTGTTCTACTCTTCTTGATTATCTCATTAACTCCCATGAATTTAATTACCATCTCCATGCTGATAATTCTCAAATCTACCCATCTCTCTGTTGACCTCCAGTATCACTTCTCCAGCAATCTTTCAAACATCTCATATTTAAATTTAATAGGAACTCCTTATCTTTGTCCTAAATTCGCCTCACCTCCTACTTTCTCTCTTACTGTAGAGGTCAACACTATCCTCCCAGTCCCTCAGGCTTCCCCCCTATACATGTAATCCTGGACTCCTCATTATCTCTTACCTCCCATATCCTATCTGTTGCCAAGGCCTGTGGATTTCGACTTTGCAACATCTCTCAAATATGGCCCTTTCTCTCTAACACTGCCACAACTCTGGTAAAGCTTTCATCATCTGGATGATTGCAATAACCCACTGGTGGGTCTGCCTGCCTCAAGTCTGTCTCATCTCTAATCCACCGTCCATTTGACCACCAAAGTAATTTTCCATGTTATCCCCTTACTTCATAACTCTTGTGCTTCCTTATCACCGCCAGGATTTAATATAAAATGCTCTATAGTCTATTCAAAAGCTCTTCATAACCTAGGGCCCTCCTACCTTTCTAGTCTTCTCATACCTTATTCCCCATACCTTATTCCCACATGCTCTTCAATACAATGACACTGAACTCCTGGCTGTTGCACAAACAAGACACTATATCTTTTGGCTCCAGGCATTTTTTCTGGCTGTCACCATTGCCTGGAACACTCTTCCCTCCTCATCTCTGCCCACTGACTAATCTGGCCTCTTCTAAATTCCAGCTAAACTCCTATCTTCTACAGCAGGCCTGCCCAAACTGCAGCCCACCGGCAGGCCAAAGGATTTCAGGCGGCCCTCGAAAAATCTAGTTTCCACTTACGGCCTGTGAGCAACAGACTGTGCAGGCCTCTTCTACAGGAAGCCTTTCCTCAACTCTTAATTCTAGTGCCTCCTTTGTTTTAATTGCTTCCTGTTTGTCCAGTGTGTAGCCTGTTTATACGTATTTGTCTGCTTGTCCCCTCCTCCATTAGATTGTAAGCTCCTGGAGGGCAGGGACTGGATTTTGCCTCTTTTTGTGCCCCCAGATCCTAGTACAGTGCCTGTCAGAGACTGAGTGCTTAATAAATGTTTACCGTTTCTTGTTGTTTATTGGTCCACTCTCTCTGATTCCAGCTAAAGGCACTATCTGCTACTTGTCTAGGCTTTCTAATAACATCAGTAGGGTGGCGAATGAGAAGAAAACTAACTAATCTCCACATTTTCCCTCAGCCCTAGAGATCAAATCTAGGACTGCTAGGTGACACAGTGGATAGAGTACTAGGGCTGAAGTCAGGAAAACTCATCTTCCTGAGTTCAAATCTGGCCTTAGACATTTACTGGCTCTGTGACCCTGGGCAAGTCACTTAACCCTATTTGCTTCATTTCTCCCTCCATAAAATGAGCTGGAGAAAGAAATGGCAAACTGCTGCAGTATTTTTGCCAAGAAACCCCCAGACGAGTCACAGAGTTGGACATAACTGAACAAGGAGAACAACAAAGATCAAATCCTTCTCAGGGCTTAGCTTCAACTCTTGGACTGGAATCCTGCAAACAATTATTCTTTGACTAGACTGGCTCACTACTTAACTAATCAACTCCAAATTGGCTTTCCATTTTTATAGGTAGCCCAAGATATGACTTGATCTTTTCAGCCAATTACAAGATCTTTTCTGTATGAGGTTATGTGCCTTTCATCTGTCCCAAATCCTATAATCCTCTCAAATTGATCCAAGCCTTATTCACACCTAGTTAACACTTTGGGTAGAATAATTGATTCAATTTATATGTCTGGGCCTTCTGTGATCATATTAATTGGTGTGGGGGGCAGGGAGGGGTATGAAATTCACTTCATATACAATCAACACAGTTATTAACACCTAATAAGCTGGGTTGAGCACACAAATTGGCCTTTCTTAAAATACAAATTAAACTATCATTTTCACAGTCCTAGTAGCCAATTCTACTTTGTTATAATGTCTTAAAACCATTACTCTTATTTCCAAAAGAATAAGTTAATGTACAACTTCAAATTAAAAAAAAAAACTTTGACGTTTAAAGTGTTTGAAACTTTCTATACGTGATCTCATTTTAGCCTCACAACTCTATGAGCTAGATTTTATTTTAATCATTTTAGAGATAAGGAAAGGGGGACTCAAAGAGGTTAAATGACTTTTCCAAAGTCACATAACTAAATATCAGAGGTGGGATCTGACTACAAAATCTTCTTGACCACAAGTCTAGTCCTCTATCTGTTGTGCTTCTTCTTCTGGAGTGTATGGGGTATTCAGGAGCACTAGCACCTCTGGTATGAGGGCTTGCCAAGCCCTTTTCACGGCTGCTCATCCACCTTTGGTGTCCACCTGAACTCTCACCTGTAGCCCCAAGAAGCTGTAGTATGCACAGTGGCCACACTCCTGTAAAATCACTTAGCAGATGACTAAATCAGGTTGAAGGTTACTGACAGGCCTCAAGCCCATTGGTGACTTAGGGAGGGTGGGTGTCTACCCCAAGCATGTAAAGAGTTGGCATAGGAAGACCCTGGCATAAATGGGTGGATGAGAACAATTTACCATGAAGGTGACTGAAGCAGGAGCTGTGCAGTTGCTTAGACCTTGGTCAAACATCAAAGATGCCAAGGTCATCCATTGCATCCTGTGCCACCAACAGTTATCTTGACTTTTGTCCTGCCACTGGATTTCAATTACTCTGGGAAAGAGAGAGTAAAGCTGACAACTTTGTACAACTTTGCTTCAATTAAATCTAATTCACACACAAGTCAAGATGTCCCTTTGTCATGTCACTGATCCTCTTCAGAAAAGGAATGATGAATAACAACAAACATTGGGAAAACAATGAAATCCAAAAAATAAATATTTACATAGCACTTTTAGGTTTACAAAGAATTTTTTTTTTGCAACATCCCTGTGTGAAATATTACTACTGGATAAATAGTATTATCCTCATTTTACAGAATAAGAAAAAAACTGAGAGATTAAGTTACTGACCTTTAAATTAGTAAGTATTGAGGTAGAATTTGAACACAGGTTTACAGACACCAGAACCAGGATTCTATTATGATGTCTTTAAAATAAATTTGCCCCAATTGGCAATCAAAAACAATAGGAAAAAATTAGTTAGCCCTTATATAGTGCTTTGTGGGCAGCTAAATGATACAGCTGATAGAATAGCTGGCCTGAAGTCAGAAAGACTCCTTTTCCTGAGTTCAAATCTGGCTTCAGACACTTACTAGCTGTGTGATCCTGGGCAAGTCACTTCACCCTCTTTACCTCAGTTTCCCCATCTGTAAGATGAGCTAGAGAAGGAAATGGCAAATCACTCCAGTATCTTTGCCAAGAAAACCCCAAATGGGGTCACAGAGAGTCAGACATGACTGAAATGACTGAACAATAACATGTGGTACTTTTTAAAGTCTCCAAAGCATTTTACAAATATTATCACTTCTGAGACTCACAAAAATGGGGTGGGGGTGGGGGGGAGATACTATTATTATCACCATTTCACGGATGAGGAAACTGTACAGACAGAATCCAGTCATTTGCCCAAGATCTCTGAGCTAATAAATGCCTGAGGACAGATTTGAGTCCAAGTTTTCTGGACTTCAGGTCCAGTGCTATGTCTACTGAACCACGCAGCTGCCTCTAAGTGATAGAATATGCCCACCCAATATAATATGGCTCTCATCCTGTTTTAGGTATATTCGAAGGTTAAAAAAATTCTTCCACACTAAATCATATGCTCTAAATACTTTGACATTTTTGCCAAAGGTGTCAATATAACATAATGCTTTCTTAATTGCTATCAGACAACTGTTCCTAGATGTGACTTTGTAACCAACCTGCTATGTGACCTTGGACAAGTCACCTTTCCAGACTCTGTTTTCTCCTCCGTAAAAATAAATAAGGAATAAGGAATCTAGATGAGAAGATAACCCTGAAGGTCATTTCTAGTTATATTAGTCTATCTAAAGATGATAAAGGTCGTGGAGAAGTGTTTTAGGCTTACCTCTGGCTTTCTTCATGACCTCACCCCAATCAATGAGAGATAACAGGTTTATGGTCTGAATGCTACATTGGCAGCCTTGAATTTTTTTTTTTTTAATAAATAAGAGGTGGACTCAGTTCAGAAATGTTAGAATTTATAGAGAATAATTTGGGATGTGATGGGACGGGGATGCACAGGATGAAAAGGCAAGTGGAATTTGCAGGGAAAAATCTTCTTGTTTTGTATCCCCAGGTTTTAGCACATTTCCTGGCATATATATGCTGACTGACTGACTGACTGACCTGCTCTACTACACATGATTAGAAGTTTAATCCTTATTCCCTGATTATACCTTTTAAGTTTAATTGACCTTAACTAAAAAAAAATCCATATATAGTAACAAGAAAAACAATTTAATAAAAAATAATAATCTATTTATTTATTTTAAAGGATTATACAAAACCTTGCAAAAGTAAATGAGAACCCATTTTATAATTTTTTTGGATTCTTAGAAAAGGAGAAGCTAAAACATTCCTTTGTAATATCCTTCAGTATTTAACAACTCTTCTTGTCAATCAGACCCTATTCATGTGGCTCTTCTGTGAAGTACAGAGATAATCTAAACAAACTTGGTTGAGGAAGACTGCAGAGTACAGTACATGAACTGGAGAGTCTTTTTCTAAAATAAATCCAAATGTCATGTTAAGCCATTTCAGTAGACTGACTCAGCCATATAAAAAGAAAACCTACTTTTTTCTTCAACAGCCAAGATTACTAATGACTAGAGTCTTCACTAAATAGGGGCACTATGGCAACCAGACTGCCCAAAGGAAAAAGGGAGGGAAGGAAGATGTTACTAAGCAACAGGAACCTTTAAGCAAGAGGTTTTTTGTTTTTGTTTTTTGTTTTCTCCTAAATTGCTAAAGAAAACTGGAGTAGTTGGTAGGCTTAGAAAATGTAATCAAAGTAGAGGAAGTACAAGGATAATAGAGTGGGAAGAGAAATTTAGGGATGTTGAGGAATGGAGGAATAGGAAATTAGTGTAAAGGAAAAAATATGTGATTTCAGTTAGTAACTAAATAAGGAAAATTAATAAATGAAATAACCACATAAAAATGAAAATGAAATGAAATAAATGAAAATTAGTAAATGTTAAGTGCCTATTATGTGCCATGCACTCTAAGTATTTAAAGTCAAAACTGTTTAGAAGGAAGTTAAACCTGCTGCAGTTAGACTTATACCAAGAAAGAATTTTTTCAGTGCAGATTTTACAACTATAAACGATTAACAGGCTGTCTTTGAAGGTCACTTTTCACAAAGATCACTTTCCTCTGGAATGGTCAGTTCCTTTAGAGAGATGAGTCACCCTTTCCTTTGGAACTTCGAAAGATCTTTGCCCTTACCATCCACAGCAACAGTTAGTATTTAGTGAGTCCATTAGGTAGGTACTCAAAGCTCTGATCCTGATCTGATATTCCACAAATAGACCAAACATCTTTCGACGATATCTTTATTTAGTTTGCACATTAAAAACAAAACAAAAAAAAATGTATCATAGTGGGGCAGCTAGGTGGTGCAGTGAACAGAGCACCAGCCTTGGAGTCGGGACCTGAATTCAAATGTGTCCTCAGACACCTAACACTTACTAGCTGTGTGACCTTGGGCAAGTCACTTAACCCCAATTGCCCTGCCTTCCCTCCTCCAAAAAGACCAAAGAAAAAATGTATCATAGTCCTTGGCTACAGAGAAGCAAGGCTTCATTAACACAGGGGCGACCCTTGTATCGGAGACAGTGCCAGAATACGAGGAGAGAAGAGTAATGTCTACTGGCTGCAAAGCTCACTCGGGCTTTCTGAGATGTGGTTTCGTGAAAATTTGGCAGGGAAAGGATCATTGTGATGTAGAAAACTCAGAAAATCCAAGAAAGCCGTTGATTTGTCTATAGACACTAAATCAAGGCCTTGCTGCCTCAGAAAAACATTTGCTGCCTCAGGCCCAGCGGGTTTGCCACAAATACTCCCTATGCAATTCAGGCCTAACTATTGTGGAGAGAGCTGGAAGACTTCCTCCTGCTTGATTCAGTCTCAGGATGTAAATCCCTTACCTCGCCATCCTCATTTCATACTTTTTCTCTTTATTAACCAGATTGTTAGCTGTTCTCCAAACTTACCTCCATTTATTTATATAATGGAAGCACTCGCTTACTCATCAGAGTCTTTCAGAAACCTCATCTTCCTTTGGGGCAGCTAGGCAACGCAGTAGGTGGAACACTAAGCTTGAATCAGGAAGATCTGAGTTCAAATTTGTCCTCAAACACTTACTAGCTATGTGATCCTGGGCAAGCCACTTAACTGTTTGCCTCAGTTTCTTTATCTGTAAAATGAGCCAGAGGAGGAAGAGACAAACCACTCCAATATCTCTGCTAAGAAAATCCCAAATGGAGCTAACAGTCAGATGCAACTGAACTCCTCCGGAAGTCTTCTCTGATCCCCCTGATCCACCCCATTTATTAGTGCTTTCTCCTTCAGTCTTATTTGTATGCACTCTGTACTCCTCTCCCAGCAGAGTATAATATACGTGAGGGCAGGAGAGTTTTACTTTTGTCTTCCATAGCTACAGGCTATTTCCCTCTTGCTATGCTTTTGTTGGTCCTCCTACAAATGTGTATTTAATATACAGTACCAAGTCTGACTGACAAACCAGTCTAGCTAAAGCAGACAGTTCAAGTAAGAAAGGAGCAAGAGAATAAGATTAAAAATATATGTTGTGGTCAGACTGTGGAAGGTCTTTAATATCAGAGTAAAGGGTATCAGACCTTGAAAAAGGGAAAAAAAGGGGGGGGAGAAGAAAACTGGGAAAAATCTGAATGCTTCTTAATTAATTGTGGTCAAAGAAGGATGACACATTAAAAAAAATCATGGACTTACAGCACTTTGAATAAATGAATGAGTGAATGAATGAATGAATAAAAGAGAATTTACTAAGTACTTACTATTTGCAAACACTATGTTAAGTACTGGGATATGAATAGAAAAATAAACCTGAAATAGAATAGAAAAATGAGATAGGAAAGTGCTCCCAAGTAACTCATATTCTAATAGGGAGACAACAGGTAGAAGGTTTCAACTTCAAGTCAGATAGGTGTCAGGATCCTTATAGTGCAATGGAAAAACATGGTAATGTTTTGCTTTTGATTTACATTATAATGTCACAATTAATTCCACTACTAAAATCACATCCACTTATGATGAACTATTTAAACAGTGCTGAGGACTTTGGTGGCAAGAACTTTCCTTTCTGGGCCTTCGATAGCTGTGGCTACAGCACCTAACAGCTCCTGCTGGCTAGGTGGCATCTCCATGAGAGTTTTGTTATTGGGATGATGGTGGCAGGGTTTAGACAGTATACAGGACAGTATGGTGGTAGGACAATTCCTGCCTTCAGACGTATCAGTGTCAGTTGGTGATAGTGACAGCGATGGCAAAGAAGATAGGCCCTTTTTCCAAACTTTGAAATTGTGAAGTGCTACATATGTATGATCTATATATTACAGTAACTGTACCTTCCTTTCCAGTTTCAAAGCCTTATCCAGACCTCACAACAAGTACTATAGCAAACCTCATTAGAGAATTCTCTATCCCTTGTCAATCTCTGACTGGTAACAGAAAAAGAAAGGGGATGGAAAATCCATAAATTGTATAACTAGTAGCAGAATAACTGGGAAATAGTTATATTTACAATACAGGATTAATACGCCAGTTTCGGGGGGGTGGAGCCAAGATGGCGGCGTAGCAGCAGCAACATATCACAGCTCTCACATAGCCACCCCAAAATACCCATAAAATAGGACTCTAAACCAATCCTAGAACTCCAAAACGCACACAAGGATACTTCCCACTAAAGTCAGCTCGGCTACGAGGAAACATATCAGCACTGTGAACCGAAACCAGCCTGGCCTGAAGCCGCGGCTGTGCCGGGGGCGGCTGGGCAGGAGGTGCAGAGAACCCTTTCAGGTGAGCAGATTAGCACCAGCTGCGAGTGGGGATTGTGAAA
>CM053588.1:251333918-251411912 GCA_028646515.1 Pseudochirops corinnae
ATGGCTGTTTTGGGGCGGTGGGTGGGGGAAAGACGGGGAGAAAATATGTAACTCAAAATCTTGTGGAAATGAATGATGCAAACTATAATAAAATCTAAAAAAAAAAAAACAAAAAACGCCAGTTTCTAGTTTAGGAGCATTCTGCTGCTGGCCAGGCTGTCTGGCAGACGTGACACAATACATGCCTCAAATCAGTGTGTTAACTGTGACATTTGTCATGAGATTAAGTGTAGTAGTAATTCTAGTTACCTACTGAAAGAGAAAATCTGGAAGCTATTTGTATTAATCTAAATTTGCTGTAGTTTCATTTGAACAAGTTGTTACAGCCTAATCGGGCTATATAATTTCAAAGACTGGTTTTTACCTAGTGGTCATATCTGATCAAAGTCAAAATAGCTGCAAGCTATTCGGTTTTTTAAATGTGGAAATCTCTTCAGAGAATAAAAGGTCAGTTAACAGCAGTATCCTGTGAATGCCTTCTACCTCCCTCTATTGGTATTTAAAAGAACAAAATGTTTGTGGTGGTGGCCTTTGAAACATATTAAGAATGAAATTCTCCTTCTGGGCTCTAAGAATAGGGGAAGTTTGAAAGGGAGAAATCAATCAGCAGGATTTACTTTCTGTACTTCAAAGATAAAACTGAAGAGACTGGGAAAGGAAACAAACTTCTTAAAGGGAAGAAAAGATGAAAATGAAAGTAATCAGAAAACATTGTGGAGGAGAAAGGAAATTGAAACAAAATGGAAACATTTACTAGAACATAAAATAGAAAATGCAGAGAATCAGTATGCAAAGAGTAAGATGGACAGAAATCAGAATTTGAGAGATTACAAGATAATAATGGTAGGGACAACTAGGCATTCCCAAAAGGTAATATACCACAACCATGGGAAGCTTCTAAAAGACAGCACCCTTATTTTTCCCATACTCCATATACATACATCCTAACCCCAGCCTTCTCTCCACCTAGCACAAAGACATAGTCTTTAGGTAGTCAATAAGTGATTCTTGCTTAGCCAGGTGACTAGAGTGCCCACCTAAGTCAAGAAGACTCATCTTCCAGAATTCAAATCTGGCTTCAGACACTTACTTGCATGTGACCCTGGGAAGTCACTTAACCCTGTTGGTTGCCTCAATTTCTTTATCTGTAAAAATGATCTGGAGAAGGAAATGGCAAACCACTCCAGTATCTTTGCCAAGAAAACCCCAAATGGGATCATAAAAAGTTGGATATAAACGAAACCACAAGAGAGTGAATCTTACGTTCCATATGTGGATATACTGAAGGGCTCTGGCCTGGTCCCTCTTCCTTCATCCCCTTATATCTCTCAGTGATCTTATCATCTTCCATGGGTTTAATCATCTCCATGCAGATGCCTTCCCTGTCTACTTCCTGATGTAGCCCCCATCTCTCTAATGAGCTCCAGTCCTACATTATTGGCTGTCTGCCGGACATCTTCAGCTGCATGAACTGTAAGCAAGTCAAACTGAACTTGTCCAAAACAGAGTTTATTATCTATCCTCCTAAATACTTACTTCTTCCTAATTCATTTTTCTGTCAAGAGCTCCACCATCTCTATCCAGTCACCCATACAAAGTCTTAGAGTCAGACTCCATTCTTCCCTTGACCTCACTTCCCATATCCAAACATTTGATAAGCTTTGTTGATACTAGCTCTCCCCTAAATCCCCTTCTTTACACTCCTGTTGCCACCCTAGTTCAGGCCTCCATCTCCTCTGGCCCAGAGTCCCTTCAGTAGCCTCCTACTTAGTCTCCCTGCCCCTAGTCTCTCTCTTCTGCTCCAGCCTTTGTGGAGCTGCCAAAGTAATATTCCTAAAGCACAAGTTTTCCTCCTGCTCAATAAACTTCACCAATTCCCTGTTACCTCTGAAATAATACAAGCTCTTCTGTTTGGCATTAAGCCCTTCAAAATTTGCTTCCCACCTATTTTTCTAGGTTTATCCCACATTTGTATCCTTCATCTACTTTACTTCAAAGCCAAGATGGCCTACTTGCTAGTAAAGTAATAGGACAGTCCTTATATGGGCCTTGACATAGGTTGGCCCCATGCTTCTCCCTGCTCACTTTTGCCTTTTGGAACCCCTCAGAGTAGACTCATTCAAGATTATTCACTTATCACCTCCTACATGAGGCTTCTCTCCATCCCCTCAATTGTTAAGCACTCCCAAATGCCCACCCAAAATTATTTTGTATATGTAATAATAGCTGAGAGCAAGGTATATACTTGATGGTACCCTACACCTAACTTATTGCTCTGCTTTCTGCAATCTGCAGATAAGTAGGTTAATTAATTATCCATCAAGGGAGTATAGTATATAGTTTGTCTTCTAGGTAGTACTACATGTAAGTCATCTACCATTTGGTGTTCTCTTGTCAGAGAGCATCCAGTGCATCTCTGGGGGCTCTCAGTGCCTGTGGTATCTCCACTACTCATTGAACAGTGCTCAATTATAAACTCTTGGACTATGGCCCCTCCTACCACAGGCACAGCTGGGAAAGATTTACTTGCCTGTACTAGTTGGACTCAAAATTTAACCTAGTGTCAAAGAAAGGAAATACTGCTCTGAAATATTAAAAAAAAATTATGAAAATCTTGATTTGGCTCACTCATATCACATATTTGGGAAAACTGCTTTCAATTAAACTCATTCATAAGACCCAGGTGATTGACTTGTTACTGGTCACATAATTTATTAAAATTGCATAAAAAAGATAACTGTATAAGAACTGCCACAGTCATACTAATAGATGATAAAAAATAGATGAGATGGTAGATGATGCAGGTGGAGAAAGAAGGGGAGAGAGGCAAGAAGGGGAAAAGAAAGGGAAGAGGGTGAGAGAGGGAGAAGGGGAGAGAGTGAGTTTGTTACTTATCTGAGTATCTATTTTCCCACAATGGATTCTGTGATGCAAGAAAGGTCTGATGAAGAACAGAGGAGTGACACAGATATAGGAGTGAACAAAACTTTATGTCTACTCCAAGTGGAGGAAGAAGACAGGTATTAATAGAGAAAAGTAGGTGCGTACCTTTCATCACCCCTGGCCTCAAGTCAAGGGCACCATACAGTGGAATATATTCTAGACATGGTACCATGTAATGATTTTCACACTCTAATTTAAGACTCAGAGACTTCAGGGCTCAAACATATATAGAGTTTTAGACAAAGAACAAACTGGCATCAATAGGAGACTGCTTTGTGATCCATAGCAGAAAATAGTAATACAGCTGAAACCAACAAAATTACGGCATTTTCTACATTGACCAATAGAGAGTGAGGATCAGGGATGTAGTGAACTTAACTCTTAATTGTGCCAATCTGTCAGAAGCTTGGAGGGAAGAGGACTGGGAGGTGCCACAGAGGTAATGCTCAGTTTTATCCTTTGTATACTTGTATGCTTGGGGGCTGAGGTCATACTTAACCAAATTAGTTTTCACTGGTCAATAGATTGTAAGTTCCTCAAGAATAGAAATTTGTCTTCCATCTCTAGCACCTAGTACAATACCTGGAACATAGCAGGCATTTAGTAAATCCTTATCAAATTGACTTAAATCATATTACTGCATTATTTGCTCATAAGTTCTAAGAAAATATATAAAAACTGAAATGACTAAGTCAAGTATAAAAAACCATTACATCCTAGGTAAACAACCTGAATCCAGAGAACTGCTTAGTCAATTTAATACAATTTACAAATGCAACACAAGGTCTACCTTTGAACCTTTGCTTTTTGACCCCTCCCAGGAGGACAGACATTCCCTGGAAGTAAGCAATCAATCCAGAATTTGATCAGTGACTCCATTCCATTCCCCATTAGTCTCAAACTCAGTGAAAACTTTTGGTACAAGAAGATATGACTGTGTTTTAAACTAGATTTGTCTCCTGGACTTGACTCCTTCACTTCAATCCAAAGCAACCTGGCCAGGGTTGCTTTACACTCAGTAAAGAATATAACAGAAGTCAAGAATTTGTAATCATTTTGGAAGAGAGAAGATGATCTGACACAGTCTGACTAAAAGCATGAATTCTGAGACACCTGGTTACTAAGGCAACATAATGTGCTAAATATCAAAGGAAAGATACACTGGCATTATATGACAATGTACAAGGGGATGGGAGTAGATCAGTTCCAGCAATCAGACCACGGATTCAGTTCAGATCAAGAAATCTTATTGACTCCCTGTGTGGAGTCCAGCACTAGCTAGATTTCCTGGAGGGACTCTGGGGCTTTGTTACGGGGTCAGACATTTGAAATGTCACTGATAGCACTTATATCTTTAGAAGGTTGGGAAAGAGCTAATGGCAGAAAAGTCAGCCAAGATGGGCCATCCCTTCAGAGTCTAATCCTAATCCTAACCCTGTTATTCTGTACTTTCTATCCCCTCTCCTTTCCCAAAATAGGCATCCAAGAAGCCCAAGGATGGAAAAGGCAAATTGCTGATCAGCCCACAAAGAAAGGGATACATCTCAGCACAGTATAGAGGGCAAGGTGGAACAGTGGAGCCTGAGCCTAATTCCAGGCAGAGTAAGGCTTGGGAAAGGAGGGAGACCTTCAGTCTCTACTGAAAGGTTACACCTTCCTGGCTAGACCTCTGTTTCTTCCATCCTGAGAACCTTTTTCTTTCCCTCTAAGATTTTCCCTCCCAAGCCTCTCAAACTTTCCTGTTATTAGGAGGAGATAGGGGCTGGGGATGGGTTGGAATGATGAACTTGGAAACAGTCAACTGCTCTTCCTGAATCGTGAGACCAAGGACCACTACTCTGCAAGATCTGGTGTCCTTGAGGGAAACCAGATCTGCATAACTCTGTGCCAAAAAGAGCTAGGGAAAAGGAACTAGGAAAACTGGTATTCCTACTCTGAGACAACTCTGTTTCCTCTGCAAAAAGAGGGGATTGATGTAGGTGATCTTGAAGTTCCCCCTTCCAGCTCCATTACTTTGTGAGATCTTAGCTGTAGTTGACTCCCCCTCAGCTCAATTTCCTTTTCAGTAAAAGCTGAATAAAATTCCTCTGTGAATTTCTCCTTTTGGGGGAATCTCAGTTTCTTCTATAAAACTAAATTGTATCAGGAAATTCCTAGTTTTTTTCCAACTACAAAATGTCCTTATTCAGCCCTACCCTGTCTATTTGTTTACTGTAAAGGTCACCACTGCCACCACTGTCCTCCAAGTAATAGCTTCATTAATCTTAGCACCTAATTATTGAGCAGTTAGCTACCAAATAGCCTGCTTCCTGGGCCCCCATTGGGCCATATCCAGTGGTCCTGATCTATTTCTTAACACTGGACCCAGAAGGCTCTGGAGGGGAGAGTGAGGCTGGTGACTTTACACAGCCCTGCCTCACTTAAATCCAATTCACTTGCAAATCAAGACTTCACCTTCCTGAAGCTGTAGTTCCTCTTAGTGAATGAAAGACAAACAGCCTTGGGGGGCTCTAAAGAGAGGTTAGGTTTCCTTTCCCCCTGTGCTTCAGTTCATTAAACCGCTTCAGAGCCCTGGGGAAAACCTGTTTCAAACTTAGGTGCTGAAATCATACGATGTAGTGGAAAAAGTATTCAGTGTACGGAACATGTATTTATTTTCTATACACAAAAAAAATGCAAAAGGACACAGAAGACTCACAGAGTGTAATGATGAAAAGACTTAAAATAGGATTTAAGTAACTACTTATAATAGTGATAACCTTTCTGGAATATAAATCATTCTGTGGTCTCACTGAATTCCACATTTCACCTCAGCTCTGCACCTAAACAATTCTACATTTCACCTTGTCTTTCTTTGTACCATCTAAAGACGGTCCATATCTTCTGATAAAACAAGCTTGTGCTTGAGCCAGTCCTCTTGTTGGTAGCTATCTTCTCCAGAAACATTGGAACAGTTGTTAGAGACGCCTTGCTACCAGACAGTTCCAGTCAAAAAGACCTAGAACATTTGGACCTCTTGAACTTAAAATGGTGCCTCTAAGCTTGGTCATGAAGCTTTTATAGGCTGCACATATGCATTAGATACTATGTGCTCCCTGCTGCATGGCAACTGGAGTGGGAGAGAAGGCAAACTCACCTTCTAATACCCTGTGCCTCCCAGAAGCACCGTGAAATGGTGTTGGCAGGATCTGTATCTGGAAGAGAAAAGAGCGCTGAGGGTGAAGTCACTTTCCTTTTAAATATTCATGGAGTCTTTAGCTCTTCCTGCTTAGTGGCCAGTGAGGGGATCAGGTTGTCATAATAGTACAAATAGTAAGGTCTGTGGACATGGTAGGCAGCAGGTGTAGCCAATATTCCTAAGTACAGCAGCCTCTCTACCTCTGGGGCTACCTACAGCCAGCCCATGGAGAAGCAAGGTGTTCAGAAGCCAGCCTTCATCCTACTGCCTGTGTAGAACCTCATGGTGTTTCAAGGAAGGTGTGAGGAGGTGGGGTGGGGGGATAGGGGTAGGGCCAGAGGTGGGGGGGGGGGGTAGGGCCAGAGGCGAGGGGGGAGGGGGAGAGCAAGTTGAACTGCCTTCAATCATTTTTTTTTTTGCTTTTTTTTGGAGGGACAGGGCAATTGAGGTTAAGTGACTTGCCCAAGGTCACATAGCTAGTAAGTGTTAAGTGTCTGAGGCCGAATTTGAACTCCTAGGGCTGGTGCTCTACTCACTGCACCACCTAGCTGCCCCTGCCTTCAGTCTTTGACCTTTCAAGTATTTCTTCCATATTTCAGACCAGTTACTTCAGGTAGGTTTCGGTTTGTATGCATGGGTATTTCCTCCACCAAAGCACATTGCAACTCTTCTTCAGTGAACGGGCTTTTAAGAGTTAATGTGGTTGAAAATGTCCTCATCCTGTGGCCAGTCATGTGATTAGCCTCTCAGAATTTAACTTGGCTGGGACTTACCCAACAGACATACAGTAGTCTATTACCAGACCCATATTTGAAGCCTTTCCAATTTGGTATCTTGTGAGAACCTATGTTCAGAGTCCGCCAGAGCTGATAAACATTCCTTAAGCACCTGCTGTGTACCAGGCACTGTGCTAAGTGCTGGGAGCACAAATCGAGGCATAAGACAATCCCTGCCCTGAAGAAGCTCACAATCGGGGTGTGGGGGGGAGTGGGGGAAAGGGGGAGCACCAGGAAGGCAACATATGAAAAGAAGCTAAAAATTGGGGGTGAGGAGAAGCTGCTCAGGGACATGAGTCCTGCTGGGAAACTATCTGAGGAGACGAATTGCACAGCTGAATTCATCTTGCAGAATGATGGTTTTGGAGATCAAGAAAGCAGGCTGGAAGACAATTACCTTCATGACATGTGGCGGCATTAACACTTTCAGCAGCATCATAGCTAGATTAACTTTCCTCACATACTGCTTTCATTATGTTATCTGCTGGCTTAAAAACCTTCAGTGGTTCTCATTGCCTGTAGGATAAAATCCAAACTCCTTATTCTATACTGTGATAGTTAAAATCTTCCACAATCTAGTTTCATCTTTCCAGTCTGAAGTTTTGTAATTCTTCAATATGAATAGGCTACTTCAACTGAATGGGTCTACTCATTATTCCTGAAATACACCCTTGTACTCTCCTACCTCCTAGGCTTTACTCACTTAGAGCAAGAGTTCTTAAGGTAAAATCTATGAACTTAAATATACATAGATAGATAGATAGATAGATCTTGATAACTGCATTTCAATAAAATTGGTTTACTTCTTTGTTGTTGTTCAGGCACGTCCAACTCTTTGTGACCCCATTTGGGGTTTTCTTGGCAAAGATACTGCAGTGGTTTGTCATTTTCTTCTCTAGCTCATTTTACAGATGAGGAAACTGAAGCAAACAGGGCTAAGTGACTTGCCCAGGCTCACACAGCCAGTAAGTGTCTAAGTTCAGATTTGAACTCTGGGAGATGAGTCTTCCTGACTCTAGGCCTGGTGCTTTTTCTGCTGTGCCACCTAGCTGTCCAGTTTACTTCATAATCCTATATATTTTATATTATGCATTTAAAAAACATTATTTGAGAAGAGATCTATAGGCTTCAGATGACCAAAGAACTCCTAGAGTTCTGTCTCTTCTCTGCTCTACCCATGTAAATGCTACTCACTCTGGCAGGTTCAATATAAACTCTGCTCCCTCAGTGAAACTTCCTCTGACCATCCCAAAGTACTTTTCTGTCTCTTCTAACAATTAATATCATATTTATTCGACATTAGACTCATTTGACACATAATTTGTTAGTTAGTATTGTTTGTTCCCTTTTTATGGTTCTCTAACTAAGTAGTGATCCTCAAGAACAGGAGGTATATTTTACATATTTCTGCGAACCCCTCTTGGTTAACATGGTGCTTTACTCATAGCATGTACTCAGTATGTATTCTTTATTAACTGATGTCTTTCTGTTCAATCTCTCTGTTTCATTCCTAGTAGTGATTTGGGACAGTTCTCCAGCCTCAGAATAACCCCTTCTCATGAAGCTGAACTTTGTATGGTAGCAGTGACCCTGGGTAAGTCACTTCACCCTGTTTGCCTCAGTTCCTCATCATAAAATGAACTGGAGAAAGAAATGGCAAACTACTCAAGTATCTCTGCCAAGAAAACCCCAAATGGGGTCCCAGAGTCGGACAGGAGTGCAGTGACACGACAACAATGATGCTGTCAGTAACAGTCAGGGATACTGGCGGGTCTTGGTTAGTAGCGGCTTTAAGAACTTATTTTCGTGTGGGTTTCATATTGTAATGTAGCTACCATTTTCTCGATGTGGGTGTCTTTTTTCCCTTATGACATAGACAAATGTTGATGTTTACTACAAGTTGCTACATTAGTTGCTAATTAAGTTGCTAGTTGCTTCAGCCAAAATTTGTTGTATTGAATCCAAGAAAAGAATGGCAGCTTTATCAAAAATAAAATTTAAAAAAAGAAAAGTTGTATATTAAAGAGAACTGGGAACCTACATGCTAGGAGACAGGAATCCTTCCCACTTGGATTCTTGATAAACATAAAACAACTTTACCCTTGTTAGGTCTGTGCTTGAAAGCCCCTATGCAAATGAAGGGGGAGAAACACCCCGTTTTTGTCAGCAAGGTTCAAGGGAAAGCTATGCAAATATGCAAATGGTACAATGGAAAGGGCCAGTTGGGTGGTGAAGTGGCTAGAGATGGGCCTGAAATCAGGAAGCCTCATCTTCATGGGTTCAAATCTGTCCTCAGACACTAGCTGTATGGCCCTGGGCAAGTCACTTAACCCTATTTGCCTCAGTTTCCTCATCTGTAAAATGAGCTAGAGAAGAAAATGGCAAAAAACTCCAGGATCTTTGCTAAGAAAACCCCAAATAGGGTCACAAAGAGTTGGACATGAGTGGAAGAACTGAATTGTAACAATGCAATGGAAAGGGCACTGATCTGGAGTCAGAGCACTGGGTTTCAAGTCCTACTTTGACTACTACTTAAATGACTTAACAAGTCATTAAACCTTCATGGGTCTCAGTTTCCTTATCTGTAAAGTAAGGAAGTTGGATTAGATGACTGCTAAAGTCCGTCGCAGCTCTCTCTTTCCGTAGAAGATTTTGTGACAGGAGACAACATTGTTCCAGATACACACTAAAATACATCTGTTACAACATTTTTCTTCCACAGGACAAATTGCTTCATTGTGGAGTTTGGGGCCTTTTCATAAAGGGCCTAGGAATCTGGCACTGTTGTTCACCCTTCATTTTTCCAAAAGGTCCAGTGATATCAAAGGGTAATGACTCATGCTTGAATTCCACTTCAGCGAGGCAGAGTTGCACAAAGTTGTCAGCTTCACTCTTCCAGAATCATCAAAATCCAGTGGCAGTGCAAAAGTCAGGACAATTGGTAATGGATTGGAGATGCATTGGGATGACCTTGACATCTTTGATGTCTGACTGAGCTCTAAGCACTCCTCAGCACCTTCATCAGCCGCCTTCAGGGTCATGGGAATAAATCGTTCTCATCTCCACATTCCTGGGGTGGGAGAAGGTCTTCACATGCTGGAAATAGATATCCCCTAACTCACCAACAGGCCTTTTGGTTATTCTCAACCTGGATTGGCCCATCTGCCAACCTGGTTTTACTGGAGTGAGGCTGCTGTACATGCTACAGCTTCTTGAAGCCACAGGTGAGAGTTGGGGGCCAGGTGGACGCCAAAGAAGCAGCCCTGAAAAGGACTTGGCAAGCCCTCACACCAGATTGTTAGTCTGGCATTAGGAATCATTCAGCAACCCCAGTCATGCCATTCCCCTCATCCCTCTTCCCCACAGACTTCATCCCAACCAGGATCTACATTCCTGACACAGAATGAGAATTGAATTATACTCAGTACACAACACTCCAAAATAAATCGCCCAAGTAACACTCATTTTATTCCTTGTACCAGGTCTAGGCCAGAAGTTCTGCTACAGCACCTTCCGTTGATCAAAGGCTACTAGATGGCACAGGACACAGAGTGCCAGACTTGGAGTCAGAAAGCTTGGAGTTTGAATCCTGGCTCAGATACTTAACTGTTTTGTCCCTCGGCCTCAGCTTCCTCACCTATAAAATAAAGATAATAATAGCACCTTTTTTACAGAATTGTTAAGATGACCAAATGAAATAATATTCACAAAGTGATTTACCAAGATTAAGGTTAGCTATTATTATATTATCTAATGATTTATATGAAATAACTTGAGAGTTAGTTAACGGGGAAATCTCAATTTCCCATGTTGAAAGAAAAAAATATTTTTTAGGGCAAAACATAAATAAAGCCGAGAGCATTGACATAGCTGGAATATTTTTAGCAGATAGTTGAGAATTCCACATTTATAATGTTTAATTTTGGCCCATATTAGGAAAGAGGAAATGCTAGAGGTGGGAAATAGCCAGAGAAAATGCCCAGGTTTGGGAGGAATATCATATTCAAAGGAGAGCAAAATTTTGCTCCCCTCCATTTACTCTGTGAAGGGAAGTAAAGAAGAGTCCAGGTTATAAAGAATTTTAAAAACTAAACAGAGGGCTTTCTATTTGACCCTAGAGGTAATAGATAGCCACTGAAGTTTATTGAATGGGGTTGGGGGTTGAGAGGGCGTTGAGGACCACAGGCCATCGGGACTCGAACCCTGCCGAGTGAATAAGCCCTCTCAGGCTTGAGTGTTTGGCCTGCTGGTGAGCCTGGATCCCCATCCCCCAGGAAGATGCTCAGGCATACAAGTGTGAGGATTACGTCCTTGAGATATGCATGGCAGATATACCCACATCCGGGAACATAGAAGTGTGCAATGTCCACAGGGGAAGACAATTAGGGAAAAGGATTATGGCTCTATAAAGCTGAGCCTGGAACAATAAAGATTGGCTCTTCACTTTCACCATTTGGAGAGTCCTGTCTCTTTTTATGTACTAGCATCCTCTGGGTCCATGATTCTTTCTCAGCCCTGTCTGGGGATGACAGGGCTCCCATACTTTCTCAGTCAGCCCTGCCCCACAGGAGGGTGTGTGTGTGACATGACCAGATCTATGCAAAGGAAGATCAATGTGACAGCTGAGAGGAGATCAACTGAGTGGGAAGAGACTTGAGGCAGGGAGACCACCCAGATGGTTATTGCAGTAGTCAAGTTGTGAGGGCTTAGACCAGAATGGTGGTGGTGTCAGAGGGAAAGGAAAGGGTCGTATATGAGAAATATTTAGAAGGTAGAATTGAAAGGACTTGGCAAATGATTTGGATATGGAGGTTTGAGATGGAATGAGGAGTTGAGGATGTCATTTAGGTTGCAAACTTGCATGACTTGGGAGGATGGTGGTGCCCTCAATAGCAATAAGAAAGTTAGGAAGAGAGAGGATTGGGGGAAAGATGATGATTTCATTTTTTGGACATGTAGAGTTTAGATGTCAGCAGAACAACTAATTGAAGATGTCTAATAGGCTGTTAGAGATATGAAACTGGAGATGATGAGAGATTAGGGTGAATAAATAGATCTAAGAATCATCATCCTAGAAATAATTGAATCCATGGGAGCTGATGAGATTATCAAATGCCATAGTATAGAGGGAAAGGAGAAAAGGGAGCAAGACAGAGCTTTAAGGGACACTAGTGGATAATGGGACCAACCACGATAATCCAGCAAAGGAGACTGAAAAGGAATGATCAAACAGGTAGGAAAAATAGGAGACTGAAGTGTCAGAAAAAAAGTGGAAAAGAAAATATCAAAGAATAGAGGGTGATAAATGGTGATAAAAGCTGCAGAGGGGTCAAAATTGATGAAGAACTAGCAAGTACATTGTATGTTAGAAAGACTTTTCTGTTATTAATAAAAACAAGACAAAATAAGAGCATTAATTTTGAAGGGAAATGTTGAGAAAAGAGACTTTAATCAGTATGAGATGTGAAATGAATGGAGTAAGTTTCCAGACAAGTGATGTAGTCAATTATTGTAATATTAAGTGTTTGAAGTGATATGGGCTGTGATACTGGCCAGAATATTGTAAATAGTTACATATGTCTTTTATGCTTATTATTTATTTCACTTACTGTGCATATTCTGTAATTTTAATATTTAGTAATAGATAAGAGTAATTATTATTGAGAAAGGAGGTTTATCCATTCTATTTCATTTAACTAATTAATGCTTAGTGAATGAAACAAGGGCTTGAGTGAATTAATTAAAATACTATGTTTATTAATGTGAAAGAAATTATCAGGAGGTCAGGATGATTTCACTAAATATTATAGCAGGGAGTCAGGTGGAAGTCTGAAGTTGGATGACCTACAGGTGAGAAGTTGACCAGATTCTGTATAATGTGTTATACTTAAAATTAATTCACATTGACATAAAACTATTGACCACCTACTTCCCTGAATTGATATGTTCAATTATTGAGTCTTTGTTTCACTTTCTTTAAAAGCTCCTCTTATTAAATCTAGAGGTAGGTAGGTCTTCCTCTTCATGTCCCACAGATTCAGATCTGGCTCCATTCTGCCAAGGCTCGGGACTTCTACCTGTGCTACTACTTGAGACAGAAGAGCAAATTCAGCCACAAATTACTGAAGTTTGAGTTCAGGCCGGATGGAAAGCTCAGGTATGCCAACCACAGCAATTACAGAAATGATGCCTTGATCAGAAAAGAGGCATATGTCCGTAAGAGTGTGATGGAGGAACTGAAGAGACTCATTGACCACAGTTAGATAACAAAAGAAGATGGTGCTTCATGGCCTCCACCTGACAGGGTGGGCTGGCCAGGAGCTTAAAGTTGTGATTGGAGACAAACACATTTCTTTTATCACATCCAAAATTGGCTACCTTATTGATGTGAACCAGTCCAAGGATCCTGAAAGTTTGCAATTGTGTTATTATCTGGTTCAGGACCTAAAGCGTTTAGTCTTCAGTCTTACTGGTTAGCGTTTCAAGATTAAGCCTATTAGGAAGGTCGTTTGTTGTTGTTTTTTAACTTTTTGTGTATACTTGGGTGGTAGCAGCTTTTTTTTCATTCTCAGTGTCAGGAGACGTGTAAATTAGGAAAATATTTTTATCTGCTGTATGATTGTCTTTAATAAATATGATGGCGAAAAATATATAAGCTTTCTCTCTTCAGTGGCATCCAAGGGTCCTTCCCCTTCCCTCTCTAGATTTCACTGAGAGAAAAAAATGTCTCCTGTTTACTGGAAATTTTTCTCAATCTTGCATCATTCCCAGTAATCAAAGAAATCAGCGGCCATAGGTTTTCTACAAGAGATAGAAGAAGCAGTAAGTGAATAACTTAGACAATTTATGAAAGGAGCTCCTTTGTAAGTGATGGAGCAGGATAGGAAATTAGGATATGAGTTGCCCACTTTGTCCATGATTCTGTGGTTTATCTCTTTTTTTAACCCTCCCCCCCCCTCCATGAACTCATGAGTCTTTCTGACTCAGTCCCTTGAACTCTAATAACTACCTTTGGAACCCCTACTCTGCCCTTACACGTAACTTCATATGGCTTGGTCAAGAAGGATTCCTCCAAGTAGAAGTCTTCTCAGCTGCTAAAACTACTTCTGGCTCCCTGAGTCTCTCTGGCTATACTTAGGAACCCTCCAAACAGGGAGGGGTTTAATTTGCTTTCTTCAAGCCACATCAAGAGATAAGTCTTGATCACCCTAGTTGTTAACCTTCCCTGTCTACTGATAAACAAAGTATTATCTGTGCATATACTGTGTTCAGCTAGATGGATAGAGCCCTGGACCTAGAGTTAGAAATAGAGTTCAAACCTAGCCTTGAGCATTTATTAACTGTGTGACCTGGGCAAGTCACTTAACCTCAGTCTGCCTCAGTTTCCTCATCTGTAAAATAGGGATAATAAAAATGCCTAACTTGCAAGGTTGTAGTGAGGATCAAATGAGATAATATTTGCTTAATACAGTGCTGGGCACATAGTAGGTACCCAACCAATGCTTGTCTCCTTCCCCTCAGAAAACTCATTGGGGACAAGGAATATTTCATTATTGTCTTTGTCCATCTGTGCCTAGTACAGTACCTTGCTCATAATAGAGATTTAAGAAATTGAATTGAATAAGAGCAACATTAATAGCAAACAATTATAGTTTGCCTCCACTCAGGATTATAGATTAGATGATTTCCTTTTGGAAGAGATGTTAGAGAGAATATAATCTTAACTCCTTTCCTTTATAGATGAGGAAATTGAGGTCTTGTTTATGACTTATCTAAGGTCATTGTTGTTCAGTAGTTTTCAGTAGTATCCAACTCCTTGTGACCCCATTTTTGGGGGTTTCTTGGTAGAGATACTGAAGTGATTTGCCATTTACTTTTCCAGCTTATTTTACAGATCAGGAAACTAAGGTAAATAGGTTAAGTGACTGTAATGCCAAGCAAAGGCAACTTCCAAGGTTTGGAATACCAGTATAGTAACTCTCTATTTTATTCAGTGACAAATTAAGGCAAAATCATTCACAGAACAGAGAAAATCAAAATACAGTGTAACTCAAATCATTTATCAAGTTCTCAATTCAATCACAAAGTACTTCTCCACCCCTGGACAGTACATTCATTTAGTCAGTCATAAAGTCTTTCTTCTCAAATGGAGATTAGTTTCCAATCATACACAAAGTACATTCATTTATTCAGTCACAGAGCACAAAAAGTGAAAAGTTTCCCACCCCTGGATCACAACTGAATTACAATTATCATTAATTAATGCCAAAAGGGCTCCCCCTCCCAGAGCACAAAAGGCCATCTACCCTTAAGCTACAACAAGGTTAAGATATCATCACAGCATTGAATATTCAAGGAGAGGTCTTTTCTTCATCTTGACCCGAGGCAAGTTCTCAGCAATCTCTCTGTTTCTGGGGAGACAAAGCTTAACAAAGCCACAATATACATTGCCAGCATCCTCATGGATTCACTCTCTGCCTGCAGAACAATCCCAGAACCCCTGAAAACATCAGCAAGACCCCTTTCCTGGACCTCTGCAACAACAGCACTGTCCTTCACCAGCAGATGAATCTAGCAAAACAACATCAAAACAGATAGACAAAATACCAGCAGCACAGCCATGCCTCCTCAGTCCTCAGCAGCTCTGGGTGGCAGTTCTCAAAAGTTCTGGGCAGCGCCAACTGGCCCTCAGCAGTCTCTCAGCAACTGTGGCCCCTGGCAATTCTCCCCTCTCTCTCTCTCTCTCTCTCTCTCTCTCTCTCTCTCTCTCTCTGCCTCCAAGATACTACTTCACAAAAGTTCTTTTGGCCTCTCTCTGCTTGGGCCTGTCTCTAAATCCATGGCACCAGCTCCTCCCAGTTCAGCCCTCTCTCTTCTCATCAACAAGTCCATCCCACAAGTGGGATTCACAAGCTCTGGGTTTTAACACCTGAAAACCAAGCCAATACAGGGGGGTCTTTAAATTCCATTACCATTACAGTGACTTGCCCAGGATCACTCAGGACATGTCTTCCGGACTCCAGGTCCAGCACTCTATCCACTGTGCCACCTAGATGTCTGTCCCTTTTCTGAGGTTACATATGTAATAAGTGGCAGGGCCAGTATTCAAACCCAAATCCTCTGAATCCAGATCAAGTATTGTTTCCACTATATTGTAAGTATTACTAATTCCTGGATGGGAAAAAAAATGGAGAAATGCATATGTTTACTATCTCCTTCTTTTCTACCAAATCTTATGCATTAGTTTGTCTTCCGAGTACAGACAGAAAAGATGAACAGTCAAAAAGCCTGTCAGCTTCCTTTCAGAAACTCTGGAGAGAGGTGCCCCTCATCCTTTAAACTCTTCAAGTTAATCAGGGCATTTAAGTGTTTCAGAGACTCTCTGGATCTTCCACTCTTACATTTTTTTCTCCAATTAAGTATTTTCTGTCCCAATTAACAAAACTGGTGTGCCTTAGGCTACACTGACTGGTCCTTACCCTTACCCTGAATATTTCTCTAGGGTTTGTGGAAGTTCCAAGAGTTGTTCTCATCTTGACTTTCCCTAAAACAGTTTTAGCAGCTTCTAAACTTTTTGTTTGAAATCCTAAAAATTATTGGGAATCCCAAGGAGCTTTTGTTTATGTGAGCTATATCTATAGCAAAGGTGTCAGACATCTGGCCAGCTAGCAGTATTATGGGCTGTACTGTTCTCCAGTGGTACCAGAACCAGATTAAAATGTAATTGGGAAGTATTTAACAAAATAAATTTAAAATACAATGGAACATAGATAATGCTCATTTGTTTTCTAAGGCAATATGCTAGCAGCTGGGACAGGCCTTTATCAGCTCCAAGGGGAGCTATGAGCTATAAGACTTTTATACATTTTCATTAGTTGAATTCATTTGGGTATTGGTATAATTTCTATGCTGAGTAGCAATGGGTCTGGGCTCTCACAAAAGACTATTAATTTGGGGAAGTGTCTAAGAACTGGGTCTGATGGACATACTGGGACTGTCAGTTCACAACAGAAGTTCTCAAAGGGTCTGGAAATCTTTTCAGGGGGTCTGTGCACAGTTATGGGAGTTTGCACAGTTTAGGGTGTTTGAGTCTGACAACACTAATTTATATTTACTGTTTTAGACATTAAAATCTAATTATTATTATTAAAAATAGTTCTGACCTCACAAACAGTCCAAGTCTTCTCCAAAAATAAATCTCCTGTCTATGAGATGTATTAAATTGTTCCTTGCTAAGGCAAATAAATCGAGCTCCAAAACAATCCCCAAAATAAAATAGAATAAAAGAAAAATATGATGAGCTCCCAAAATGTACAGGACTCTTCCTAAAAGGGATTTGTTACTTGAGATGGATTAGAAGTTGACCCTTTACCCTTAAAGTTGACCCAATCAGAAAACACAATTTCCCTGATGGATTCCTGCAGCACATGTGGCAACTAGAGATCCCAGACAACAATTTATCCAATGGATTTCTGGAGTTCATAAGACAATCCAAAATGTAGACCCAGAGGAATTGTCCTCACTCATGCCATGATGGGGCAAAATAAGCTACCTAAAAGAAAAAGAAAAAAAACTACCTAAAAAAAAAAGAAAAAAAATCAAAAGCTTAGATGAGTCCCTGATATATGGGGAGACTGAGTGCTTAAAATTAACTGGAATTCAACTCCTCAGATTCAAAATGAGTACCTAAGGAATAATCCATAGCCCAGGCTCCCAAAATCCTCTGGGCTCACATATGCCAGAGGTTTAATCCTGAGAGCTGATCCTGAAGAGTAATTTTCTATTCTGGGCTTATTACTCCCACCTAGAGTTACTTTAGAAAAATCATCTTAAATAAAAGTATAGCTTTTATCTAGTTTTCCCTAAATATGGATAAAGGGTATCCCCAGGTACTATATAAACAATCAATAAACAGCCTACATTTCTCCCCATAGAAAATACAAATGCAAAGGACACAGAAACAAATGGGCAATACATAAATCATTCAAACATGTCCATAGACATCCCATGGAAGGTAATCTCATTTGGGAGATGCTGACGGAGTAATCCTTTTTCTCTGCCCTGTATTGTCGGAATCACTGTAAATGTGTAAAGTGGCACAGTCCAGGTCCCCTGTTTCTTCAATTATTATACTGAACTTCTAGTCTCATTGTCCATGTGGGCCTTTATTTTTCCAAAAGGCAATGTTGTCTGGGAAAATTATATCTAGAAGATCGAGTTTCTCTTGAACTTAGGAACTCTTGGATTTGAGTTTACTCTTGAGGCAACCAAGAGTTAATTTGATTCTACCCAAGAAGTCTCCCTTCTCTGGGTAGGAGGCAAGATCCCAGGTTTTTGTTATGTAGAAGATCTTAATCTCACCCCACCCCCTCTACTGAGGTCATTGGGGTTCATGAGAATTGTCCATCAACTTTGCTTTTGGGCTGAGAGATCTATCTCATCAATCTTACGTGCTTCTGTAGGAACTTATTCACCCCTAGGAACTATCATCTCTTGGGCTGCAAAAATCCTCCATCAGGTTTCTGGTCTCCAATTTATGTTGAGAAAGCTGTAGACAAACACAAATAGTTCCCATGTTCCCCTCCTCTAGGCAGCTCTTACTAGTTCCAGAGGGGAGACAACTGGTCATGAAATCACATGCTCTCTCTCCACACCACCCTAAATAGAATACAGACCTGATCTACTGTGAACTGCTGTTTTCTAACAGGGAAGAGGTCAAAAGACAAAAAGAGAAGTAAAAAAAAAAAAATTGGTCTCTCTGTTCATTTTTGTAGACCTTGAGCAAATGCAACTTTTGCAGTAAAATTCTTTTCCCCTCATTTCCCACCAGCCAATCCTCTCCAGTTTTTAGAAGTGAATCAGAAGTTGTCTCTAACTTATTAAAAAAAAAAAGTCAATGCTTTCTCTTTGGGGAGGTGGCTTCCTGACCCCTAGACAAAGGCTCCTGACCTGAATACTTATTAAATTGATCAGAGAACTTAAACTGATTTCTGATAATACTCCTTTGAGAATTCCCTCTAACATATGATACAGAAAATAGTAAGTACTGTTCAACAGTGTAAGTTAAATGCCAGAGCAGTACAAATAATGAATGCTGCAGGAGTTCAAAGCAGAGGACATTCACTGATCTCAAGAAGGTAAATGGAAGAGTCTTCAAAGAGGAAACACAATTTGATTTGGGCCTTGAAGAATGGATAGGGCTTGAAAGAAAATACAGAAAGTATTTTAGAAATTCAATTCCATTCAACCACCTGATGTGAGTAAACATACCAAGAGACAGCCATGTGCCTGGTGTGTTAAGGGTGAAAAAATGAATTGGCCCGTAGAGTTAGTGTTGAACAATACTGACAAATAAGATTGCAGAGCTAGAGGCCAGATTATAGTGAGCCTTAAATGCCAGGCTAACGATCTGAAACTTTGACAGTGGACCGTCACTGAAACTTTTTGAATGATATATAGTAATGAAGCTTTTGAAAAGATTTTTATTGCAACAGTGTATAGGATCGATGGGATTGGGAAGAGATAGCAAGCGGAAGAGATGTCTACTCCATAGAGTTGTCTTTACCTGAGATATAATTCCCTTCTATTTATGTGTAAAATTTCTAAAGAAACATATGAAAACTGAGCTTCACATCCCCCCCTTCACCTCTTTCAGCTATATATTACAAAATAATATTAAGAGCATACTTTAATCTGGAGTTTTAATAGTCTTTCTTTAACTGTTCATCCTGAAACAATGTCCTACACTAATATTTTTTTTAAATCATTTTTATTGAAAACCCAACTAATTTTTAAAGAGAAAGGCCTGATCAATCAAGGAAGGACTCCTGCTTGAAGTAATTAGTGCAATGATTTATGAGAAGGAAGAAGTTTTTTTATTCAATTAATAGAAGTATCTCTTGAGTTCACCAAGTACTGACCATCTGCCACCTATGAGTATCTAAACCCAAGAATCCCAGCAATGACAACACCCCCAGACCATCAGTCTTGTTTCCAGCCCAGCCCCCACCTCCATCATTCCAAGAACTTCTCCCTCCCCCACCTTAGGACATATGGCACCTGCTTCTGTGGGTGCTGCAACCACAGCTATTGAAGACCAAGAAAAGAAAATGATTGTTTCTAAAGTCTTTGACACTGTTCAGTTGTTCAGCATCACAAATTTATATGAGGTAACCAATGAAAATGACATTGAATATGATGCATTACCATATGCTTCACCAGTGCAACCTAGGGACCTGGTATTTTTTTATCTGACTTGTAGCTGAAACCTATCTATGGGCTCTCCCGCATTAGAACGTGAGCTCCTTGAAAGTTAGAACTGTCCCAAATTTCTATTTGTGTCCCTAGCCCTTATTCAGTGCTTCGCATATGGTAAGTTTTTAATAAATGACATCCATTCATTCATTCACTTTTAATTATGAGTAACAGACAGTCCTTAGAGGCAGTGGGTAATGAGGGATTGAATGTTGTTATATCCCTGGATTTGATCAATCTCAGTGTTACCTAAATTCTGAAATTTATCTAATCTTGACTCTGAAATTTTGTCTTTGTTTCTGAAAACTGTAAAATATATGAAGAGCTTTTGCCTGGGGAGGGAGAGTTTCAATTAGTAGGGGTAAATTTGCCATTTGTCTCTCCCTCCAAGAAGCAATGTGTGTGTACGTGTATGTATATATATGTACATGTATGTATATACATATAGGTATATATGCATATTTGTTTATATATACACATACACATACTTATATAAATATATACTTAAATAAATATGTGTGTGTCTGTGTATAGTTAACATCTATATAGTGCTTTAAGGTTTGCAAAGTACTTTATCTAGGTTACTTCATTTGATCCTCATGACAACTTTGTGAGATAGTCATTATTTTTATCCTCTCTTTTATGAATAAGGAAACTGAGGCTGAGAGGCAGAACCTTTCCTGAAGTCACAAAGGTAGTAAGTGTCTGAGGCTGAACTTGACCTCAGCTCTTCCTGACCCAAGTCCAATATTCTATCCATTGTTACCACCATCTACTTTAATAAAATGTCTGGGACAGACTTGAAGTCGAAAAAGAAATCACTAAAGCTTTTCTGAGAGAGAGGGAGAGAGAGAGAGAGAGAGAGAGACAGAGAGAGAGACAGAGAGACAGAGAGAGACAGAGAGAGACAGAGACAGAGAGAGAGACAGAGACAGAGAGACAGAGACAGAGAGGGAAGGAGGGAGGGAGGAGGAAGTCCTTCACTGAACTCTCTGATGACTACAGTCTGGTCTTTATAAACTTTCACTCAACTATCATAAAGTTTTCCTTACAACTACCCTGATTCCATCCTTGCATCTGTTGGGAACAGAACAGTTGATTATATACGTCTTTCACTAACTTGAAGCCTTTTCTCAGTCTTCTCTAAAGCAAGCAACTGAAGTTAATTCATCTTTTTTTATGTTTTCCCCAAAACCTTAAACTAAATTTGGAAGGGTCTTTTGAGATCATTCAGTCCAACCCCTGCATCTTACAAAGGAGAAAATTAATATCAAAGAACCAATCAGTCCCTGGAGTGGAGGCTGAGGTATATATATACCTTGGGTATTTGGGGAAGGCATCAGCTCTTCATGGACACCTGTTAGTTTGTCTTTTATGCAGTGCAGAGCTTCTCCTTTGTTTATTAACAAAATAAAGACCTAGTTTATTTTGCCCTGAATATATAAGTATGTATGTTTGTTTGCACTCCTCCCCCCAGCAAACAGCTTGGCTCCACTCCTTCCTCCTTCCTCCTTCCTCCTTCTTCAGAGACTCCTGAAGCCAGGAATCGAAACAGAAACTGTCCCAGTTCATACTTTAAAAACTGACTTCCCCGCTGGGAACCAGTCGGAAGGTTGGCGACTGAAGCAGCAGAAACTTGGGCCCTGGGAGTGGAGGGCAGAGAGAAGGGGACGGGATAGTGTCACTGTACGGAGCACCGCGACGGGTGGAAACTACCAGGTCCAATTCCGCAGAGTAGCCGGGTAGAGCTGCCCAGTTAGTTATCTTTCTGCGCAGAGTCCTTGGAGGGCAAGGCAAGAGGGCACTCAGCGCCCAGCAGGCAGCAAGATCTGGCAGCCCTTTAAGTCCTACAATCAACTTCGGGGCAGAACTAAGCTCTAAGGGCACGGAAGCAACGCGCGCGGAGGACACAGGGGCGAGAACTCTGAGCAGCTGCAAGTCCAGGGCGACTGTCGTCCCCTCCCCCATCTACCTGTGAAAGATGTCGAGTGAGTATTCACCTGAGGAGAAGAATTTCCTTAATCTTATCCTGTGTTTCAGGCCCAGGCTGAAACAGTACATCCGAGTGGAACCAGTGCTGGACTACCTGACTTTCCTGGGTAGAGTTGAGAAAGAACATATTCAGCAAACCGCTGTTACAGAGGGAAACACGATAGCGGCAGAGTTACTCTTGAGCACATTAGAGAAAGGGACCTGGGGACCTGGCTGGACTCAGGAGTTTCTCACGGGGCTTAAGAATGGGGGCTGCACCTTAGCTGCTCGCTATATGAGCCCAGACCTCGCCGACTTGCCCTCTCCATCGTTAGAGACCTCTTATGACCAGTGCGTCCAGCTGCTGGACATTTTGCAACCCACCCTGGTCGACAAGCTTCGAGCTACTGATGTCGTGGACAGATGCTTGGAAAAGGCTCTGCTAACGAAGGAAGACAGAAATCGGGTAGGTACCTCTTCAGATAGAGTCATTTCCCCCGTTTGGTGTGCAGTTGTTACAAATGTATATGCCTGTGTGTACGCATGTGTGCTATTCCAAGTATTCTTTGGGGTACATTTGAGCGAATTATTCATTGTAAACATGATGGCTCACTTGGTAGGGTGAAAAGAGACCTGATTCAAATTTTGTCTGCCTCTATGATCTTGGGAAAATCACCTAATCTTTCTGGGCCTCAGTTTTCTCATCTGTAAAAGGAGGGAGTTGGACGAAATACCTTCTGAGGTGTCTTCCACTTCCAGATTTATGATCTATGACTCAGAAAACCACAACCTGACATCTTACTTCTTCCCAACCCTTCCTCACTCCTGCCAAATAAATATTGATTAGA
The DNA here is from genome assembly GCA_028646515.1 of Pseudochirops corinnae. Taxonomy (NCBI): domain Eukaryota; kingdom Metazoa; phylum Chordata; class Mammalia; order Diprotodontia; family Pseudocheiridae; genus Pseudochirops; species Pseudochirops corinnae. The sequence goes on from CM053588.1 coordinate 251,356,889, forward strand.
CATAAAGGGCTATTAAAGACACTAAAGTGGGGACATTTTGCTTCTGAGGGTGTAAGGGAATTACTGTGTAGCTATAGTCAGGGCTTTATGATCCCTGTCCAATCCAATCTTTCTGTGTTAGTAGCATTTAGTCCTCTGCTTCTGTCATGAAAAACTCACATAATATAGACATTTTAATTGAGAATGTTAAAAGGCTGAAAAAACCAGGAAAAGTCAGGTTATAAAAAACTGTAAAAACCAAACAGAAGACTTCTTATTTGATTATGGAGGTGATGGGGAGTCACTGGAGTTTATTGAGTAGAAGGTTGATACGGTCAAACCTGTGTTTTAAGAAGATCAGTTTGATAGCTGAATGAAAGACAGACTGGAGTGGGGAGAGACCTGAAGCAGACTGACCCGTCAACTGGCTATTAACAATAATCAAGTCATGATATGATGAGGGCTTACAAAAGGGTGATGGCTATTTCAGAGGAGGGAAGGGGGCATATTTCAGAGATATGACAAAGGTGAAATCAATGAGACTTAGCAACAGATGGCATATGAGAGAATGAGAAATAATGAGTCCAGGATGAATAGACTGGGAGTATGCGGGTAGAAAGATGATATTGTCCTCTACAGTAAAAGGGAACATGACAGAGTGAGGAGCAGTGTTTGGGGGGGAAATACGGAGTTCTTTTTTTGACATTGAGTTTAAGATGTCTATTGGGCAACAAGTTGGAGATGTCTGAAAGGTAGTTGGAAACGTGAGACTGGAGGTCAGCAGAGAGTTTGGGAAAGACTTAATAAACATTGGCATAGAGATGGCAATTAAATCCATGGGAACTGATGAGAACACCAAGTGAAGTAGTATAGAGGCGGGGAGAGAAGGGGACCCACGACCAAACCCTGAGGGATACACATGTTTAGAAGGTATGTTCTGGTAGGGGATCCAGCAAAGGAGTTAGAGAAGGAGTGGTCAGAAAGATGAGAACCAGGAGAGAATGGTATCCTAAAAAAACTAGTGGGAAGAGAGAGTGATGAATGATGTTAAAGGCAACAGAAAAGTCAAGGAAAATAAGTATTGAGGAAAAGAAATACATGGAGGGAGTCCAAGGTTGAGGCTTGGCAGGGCATCAGCAGTCATCAATTAATCAGCAATTTGATAAGAAGTAGGCATTCGAGAGAGGATAGTGTAGAGTTGAATTGGTTCATCAAGAGATCAACATGGGGAAAAGAGAAAGGTGGTTAGTGCAAGGCAGATGACCTGGGAGAAAACTGAGCATCGAAGAAATTGAAGATTATGGTGTGAATGAATAGTAGGATTTTATAAGGGAAGACAGAAGGAGAGGTGAAAAGCCAATAAATTGGGGTTAAATAAGAGAATTTTTGGAATTTTTGAACATAGAAGTGGTACATTTGTAGAGGATGGCAAAAGATCAAGGGTATAACCATGTTTTTGGCTGAGGTGGGGTGGAGGAGTAGTTCATGGTAAGTGAGAAGGTGCAACTTCAATGCGATAGCCATGGCAGCCACTATGAATAGGGATGTGTATTTCCAGGATAAATTCACAAAATATAATAAACTCTCTTCCTCAAAGACAAAACCAAGATATTTATTCCAGGACATCGCTAGAATACCAGGAGGTAAGAATTAACAAGGCAGTGGCCAACATTTTAAACCTTCTTTTTTTTAGGCCTCCCCAAGACAAGTTCCCCTAGACAAAAATTCCTCCCTCCGTCCACCCACAGATTGCTTCTCTCTCTCTCTGCTCTGCCTGCTCTCACTCTTTGCTCCTGCTCTCTCTCTTTATGTCTGTCTGTCTCTCTCTGTCTCTTCCTCTTCCTTCTTGGACAAGCTCCTCCCAATCTGAGCCCTATGTAACCCAGGCTCCATATGACTCAGGCTCCAAATGACTCAGACTGTATCAGCAGGTCATAGACCTATTAATGGTTGGGGAAGATCCTATTAATACTACAGAAGGTTGAGAAACTCAGTGTTTAGGGTAATTGAGGGAAAGTTAGTATATATTTTTAAAGTCCCCTAGTATGAGAGAAAAATTGTGAGCCACATACTGAACTCATTGAGAAAGGAAGGGGAGCGACATGGGGATCTATAGATAATAGGTACCAGGATTTTTATTTGGTGGTAAATAATTGTGGCAGGGGAGGAGTGCTAAGGGAAGAGTAGGACCTCTGGTATGGGGGCTTGCCAAGCTTTTTTCTGGATTGTCATTGAGTTAGGGGGACGTCTACCTCAAGCATGTGAAGACTTCCCCTGGCAGAATGAGAGAATAAGAACAACTTTTTACATTGGTTATGAAGGCAACTGAAGAAGGCACTGTGGAGTGCTTACAACTTGGTCAGACATTGTAGACTCCAATGTCATCTACTGCATCCCAAGACGTTGCCAAGTCATCTTGATTTTGTCTTGCCACTGAACTTTGATGACTCTGGAAGACAGAGAGAGTGAGGCTAAAGACTTTGTGCAACTCTGCCTCACTTAAATCCAATTCATGCTCAAGTTAAGACATCACCCTCATGGTGTCACTGGTCCTCTTCAGAAGATGGACAAACAACAACAACAGCAGATACAAACAGCATGGACCTCAAAGGAAGAGAGGTGACTGAGTGATGGAGGCTGAGGGAGAACCATTAAATGGCAATGGAGAGTAAGGAGTATTCCAAATCCCCTTCCTCTATCAGTAAGCCAAGGAGAATGAATGAAAGTGCAGCTAGTATTGGGGAAGGCAGGTTTAACAGTAGTAATAGCTAGTAGGTGGAAGGAGTGGGAGATGAAAAGATTTAAGATGAAAGAAGTTTGTTACTTATGACACAGGCATTCTAGAAGACATAGTGGAAAGGCTGGGTGGTGTTTAGTTGAAACTTTGGGGTAGGAGGATTTAGGGGTATAGGAATGAAGAATGCACAAGAGTGGAGAATGGGATTGGGATGAAGATCTGCTGGGATATATAAATATCTAAAATATTGAGCTATGAACTGTTTTCACATAATTGGTTCCCTTTGTAATCCTATGTATTTTATTTTGTTCATTTAAAAACATTAGTCCAAGAAAAGGGGCTGTAAATTTCATCAAACTGCCAAAGGGATCCATGCCTCTCACATGCTTGCACATACACACGCACACACACACACACATACACACATACACACACACACACCACAAATTAAGAATGTTTAGCTTGGTAGATATTTTGACAGCTTAAAGAGTCAGATGAGTTCCTCAGATTCCATAACATAATTTTTATTTGCTTGTTTCTTGGGAAATTACCCCAAAAGCATAATGTCAGAATAAATGCTGAGCAAGAACCTTTAAAAAATAAGTCATCAAAGTCAAAATCTTGTTATGAATGCACATTAAAGCAAGGTGTTCTATGACCAAAGTCATGCCAGCATGCCTTACTTACACATATAAAATCCATGTCTTAAAAGTATCAACAATTCAGCAATTTTTAAGAGCAAATTAATTTTTGGAGCATCACTGCCATTGATTTCCAGGGAATGCATTAATCATTGTAATAGTCAATTCAGTTTGGTCATCCTATGGATCATATTGGATCAACTTTTTATAGTCTTGGCAAAGACTGAAACCAACATACAGATTTGATAGCCCAGTTTAACTGAATTATTTAATTTTACTCCTCTGTAATCTTCACGTTGTTTTGTGTATTGAGAACCAGAAAGATCACATTACAGTAGTCCAGCTGGATATGACAAATGTGTACATCACTGTGGCAGAATCTCATTTTGGAAGAAAGTACGCAGCCTTCAAGCCAGCTGGAGATGGAAGATGGCATTTCCAGCCACGGTAGCTGTTAGGGAGTCCAGAAGCAACAGAGTCCAGTAACACCACAAAGTTGTTTATATTTGCTGGGTATACTCTTCCAATTGCCAGTGAAGTGGCACTTCTCATTATTTACTCTAAATACTTCTGCCTATCAGCATCACTTTTGTCTTGCCTGGGTTGAATTTCTGCCAGTGAGATTTCATCCAAGATCTGATTCCTGGCAAGCCCTAGGACAGCTGGGAATAACGCAAGGGGACTGACACAAAGGCGATATAGAGTTAGGTGGTATTTGTGTATAGATGGCACTCAAGGCCACAGTGACTCACAACCGATATCCTCACCCAAATAAACATTTCCAAAGAAAGGGACCACAACTAATGAGGAGCTTTATCTTTCAAGCTCTCTGAGGAAGATAAGTGAACCTTTGGAATGTTTCTGAGACAAATAACTTTGCCCATTATAATAGTTTTTAGTTCTACTAAAGGGTATGGTTGACATTGTCAGGGGTAGTATACATCTAAAAGACTACCTATTAGCCTGTGAAAGTATCAGTGAATTTTAAATTTCTTACTAGAGGCAGGCTTTTAGGCCATGTATCTTTTTTTAAAAGATTAAGATGCAGATACTTTTCAACTGGCTTAAAATCTAGATAAAACACTTGTGTTGAATTTTGAATCTTTACAGACTATATGTATCTTTCTGAATGATTCATGAAGAAAGACATCGTTCTGGCTTAAAAAGATAATAATGGATAAACTGTTGAACTAATTTGCCAGCATGCCTTACTTACACATATAAAATCCTTAATTTACTTTGTTGTGAAAAGTACGTGATTTTTTTGTATCTTAAGTTAAAATGTACTGTATCCACAAAGTTCCTGCTTCAGGGTCTCATTGTGGCATAAAGGTATTGAGATCTCTGCTGGCAAAATTCAGTTCTGGTAAATTCTACCATGTGGCAAAGGTGGCTGTGAGTACATTCCTATTGACAGATCGAGTCTACTTTTGGAGGACCATTCTAGCTACACATGGAGAGGCTGATCACTAGTAAGCTAACTATTAAATGATAAATGCCTTAGCCATAGCAATCCATGGGATAAAAAATTGTCCACCAATCCTATTAGTCCTCACTCTTTTTCTTCAATGGTGTTAAGAAATCACAGTTTTTAATACTACCTAGTAGCATGAACTTCTTTATTGGTAACCTAAATGTCAGATCCTTTTCTAGCAACAAATGAGTTGACAGTGAGCAGCTATGGAAAGAGCATTGGACTTAGATTGAGAATATCTAGGTCCCAATCTCAGGTTTTCTACTACTCATGTTGGACAACTCATGAACTTTTCTTGCTAACTTTGGTTTTCTCATCTATAAAATAAAGAATATTGATATTCAAGATCCATTCCAGCTCTAAATCTATATTCCTACCAATACTGAAATTCTCATTAAAATTAAACCAGAAGATAAAGAAGTAGTAACGAAATGGAAGGATGGATCACAGATTCTTCTTGTAGAGTTTAATAAAGAGGTGGGGGAATGTGTCCAAAGGCAACAAGAAACATAACTTCATGGGATACTTGGTCATCTAGTACTGCCATACTACTGAGAACTCTTGCAAAAAGACCAACATGAAAACTAATTGTATCTCATATGCCAACACCTGTTGCAGAGTATGGAAAGGAAGGAGAGCAGTTCTACAAAGAACTCCATAAATATTTCCAAATTAAATTAACTTTAATACTCCATGACTTCTAAGCAAAAGTGGACATGAGGGAGCATGGAAAAGATATGTTTGGAAATATGGCTCAAGATTAACAAGTGAAAGTTGCCAAAAGTGTGTAGACTACACAGAAGCATCACCCATATAATATAAAAAAATACCTTCTTCAGCAAGAGTATAGGAAGGCAAGCATTGATATGATGACCATAGTTGAAGCTGGTTTTATTAAAAACAGAGGAAATGAGTGTTTGCTGATGTGGGAGTCATTTCCAGATCAGCTATCTGTATATAATCAGCCCACTGACTTGCTTAAGAAAAGTTCAATATTTTTAAAAAATTAGAGAAAAAATATTAGATGTTATGGTATTTAATTAAAACAGCTCCATCCAGACAAATTTAAACAAGCTATTTATATCTGCAGACAAAAATGAATGATAGATAAAACAACAGACATTGATATAAATATCCTAATTTCCAAGGAAGTTTAGCTGATATAAATCATTTGTCACAATAAACAGTCTAGAATAGCCTAGAAACTGCCTTAACCAGTTGGGTCTGGCCTACTCCTGAAATGACCCGTATGATGAGGCAATATCTTAGTTCACCAGGTCTATGGAATCCTCTGAGGAAAGGCTGACCATTTTGAATTAAAGTATAAAGGCATGTTATGTTTTAAAAGTTTGAGACATTGTTTCTGGGTAATTAGTAATTTTATTAATAATGCTATCATTTTATTAATAAAAGGATCAGTGACACTCTTCGAGTGCCAAAGATCCCTCATGGAACTCACTCAACCCTTATATGCCATTGGAAGGGTAAGTATGCTGAGGATGGCAGTGGACTCTGATTAGTTAACATGTAATGAGATAAACAAATATTATAATGAGGAAGGCTTATTCCAGTGAGGGTCTTGAGGTATGCTTCATTGAGCACTCAAATCTTGGTTGAAGAGATTTACCAATTTCCTTATCACCAGTTTGACAAAAGGGAGAATCCACATTTTCCCAGACCTGTTTGAGTAAACACAGTAAGCAGGAATCTACCCATCCACTTAAACTTAGAATTTCTTTATTAGCTTGATTAGTTCTTGATTTTGCTCTTTCCCTGAGTAAGTCTTTGCCCAAGATTTCCCACACTGGTTGATTTCTGGATGAGGAAGTAGAAAAGGGGAAAAACCTTGGTCCTAATTCAATAATTCGTTATTAAATGCAATCATCATTTCTCTCAGCATCCTTCTGTTGAAGATAAAGGACAAATTGAGGAACTCAAGAAACTATCTCCTCTCCTCTCTTTTCCCCTTCTCCTCTTCCTTGTCTGAGGGTGTTCTTCCCAAAGGAAGGCAAATTTTGATGACCAAAAGCTATCTAGTTAACTTGGGGTTTACCAGCTAGATATCTTTCTCAAAAACCAAGCCTTAAACCCAGTTCACTCTGGATCTCATGGATGTGACAACAGTAAGTCCCTGCTCAAGCACTATTTAAATGGTTATTTTGGGGGGCCCTCCTGGCTCAGAGTGAATGTAAATAGTAACTGTTTCTCTTTTGACTCACAACCTTGCTGGTCTTTCCCTCCCAGTTTGATTTTTTTTTTTAATATTAAAGGGGTCATCCCTTGACTCACTTCTTAAAGAGGCCTGTTCACTGAATGGATGTTGCCTCACTCAAAGTGAGAACTTAAAAGACCTTAGCTTAAATGGGCCAAGGTCCTGAGCCATCTCCAGTCATCTTGATGAATGTCTGGCCCCTGGACCCAGATGGCTCTGGAGGAGAACGTGAAGCTGATGACTTTGCACAGCCCTCCCTCACTCAAATCAAAGTCAATTGCAAGCCATGTCATCATCTCCTTGATGTCATGATCCTCTTTCAGAATGAAGAACAAATCACACAACCACAACCAAATACAGAGATGTGGTAGTTAAGGACAATGCCCATTTAGAATGTAATCTCATCTTTAAAATCTGATGAAATAGGAGAGGGAAATATTATAAGCAGTATTGCATCATAAAACAATGAAATGCACTGGATAGAAAAAGCAAGGCATAGTGCAAAGACTATTGCCTCTGGAATCAGAAGACCTGAGTTCAAACTACACCTCTGACCCTGATGACCTATACCTATAAGTAACTTGGGCCTCACTTTCCTTATTGGTAAAAAGGGACTGCAAGATGATTTCTGGATTCCCTTCTTGATCTAACTCTATGACACTCTGATCGTTTAAATGTCCCAAGTTTATGGGAAGTTTGGCAAAGTACCTAATTAAGCTCTGCTCGTTAAAGGATGAAACTGAAAGGATACCAAAGAAACAAAAACTGTTAAAGACATGTGAGAGTTTCTATGATTTTCTCCCTCAGTAACCACAGGGCCACTACCTTTGTTCTGTAACATCACAGCCCCCAGTTCCAATGTGCTACATGAGGAAATAGAAATGGCACAAAGAAAACCTACCTGGAAGAGGACAAAACCAAGTATGCACAAAGAAGATCCTTGCTGGAGAGGATATGATTTCAAGGTCATTGAAGAATCAGTTCCCAAGCTAGACAAAAGAAGTGAGGGGAACATTTTATTATATTTTTATATGCCAGCTTTTTTATTCATTACTTTTAAGTGGCCAAAATTTCACCCCCAAATCTAGATTTATGATAGAAAGTTCAACTTGTCCTTACCAAAATTCTTACTAATTAACACTAGATTTTTTCATATGGTTTTCTTTCTTCATAATAAATTCCTTTTTTTATTATTTTATTTTTCCCCAACTATATGTAAAAACAATTTTATCATTTATTTTTAAAACTTTAAGTTCCAAATTCTTCCTTCCTCCCTCCCTGCACCTTTCATTGAGAAGGCAAGCAATTCAGTATAGGTTAGAAGTGTATAGAAATACAAAACGTATTTCCATATTGGTCATATTGTGAAAGAAAATATCATAGACCCCCCCCTCCCCCCCCAAAAAAACTCAAAAGAAATGAAAAAAGTGAAAAAGGTATACTTCAATCTATATTCAGAAACCATCAGTTCTTTCTCTGGGAATGGATAGCAGTTTTCATCATAAGTCCTTCAGAGTTGTCTTGGATTGTTGTATTGCTGAAAACAACTAAGTCATTCACAGCTGATCATAGAATATTGCTACTACTTTGTATATAGTATGTCACTTTGCATCAGCTTCTGTAAGTCCAGGTTTTTCTGAGAGCATCCTGTTCATCATTTCTTATAGCACAATAATATTCTGTCACAATCACATACCACAATTTGTTCAGCTGTTCCCCATGGGCATCCCAAGGAGGGAATTTTAAAAACAATTACAGGTTATTCCTACTAAAAAAAAGATAATCCAACTATTAATAACCATCAACCCATCTCTATGAAAACTTTAGGAGAATAATCTGGAGTGTCAAGATGGTCAACATAGAGGAAAGAGAGGCTGTACCCAACTGAATTCATGCTGTAACCTTGTTGAAAATTCTTTCCCAGTTGTGGCTAAATAAAGTTTCTTAAGTTTTTCCTTAACTTTGATCTTGCTAAGTACCAAAACTTTATAGTTAATTGGCATTTACCATGTCTTCTTCATAGAACCCTTACCCCAAGGCCTCAAGGTGGTATGGAAGTGATGTTGGATTCATGTTAGCATGGGGCATTAGTGCAAGGGCTCAAAGATCAGCTTTGGATAGATGGTAAGAAGGACTAAGTACTCACTGTTTGAAGACCAGCCTAGCTAATTATAGAAAAATCCCTCACCAAAAGGTTGGCCACCACATGAAAGCTGGTGATTTTTTTGTTTTTTAGTGTCCCCAGCAACTCATAAAACCAAGCTCCAATATTGAAAATTTTTATCTTTTGTCATTTTTTTCCCAGTTTGCTAGTTGTAAGGCAAAACCACAGAGTTATTTTAATTTTCTTTTATCTTACAAATAGTGGTTAGAGCATTCTTTCCTATACTTGTTGGTAGTTTACTAAACATTTCTTCTTTTGGAAACTGCCAGCTTATGTCTTTTGATAACTTTTCAAGTTTGTTTGGGTTTTTTTTGCTTTTTTTACTATTATGTCTTCAGTTTTCACTTGCTTTTCAGGAGTGTGGTGGCAAATTATACATATATACATGTATGTATATATATTTCAAGTATGTATACATATATATGAAAAATTAGATTTCTTTAGACTTTTTTGCAATAGATAATTAGGTAAAACCATTGCTTCCCAAGGATTTCATAAGTTTGTCAACACCCAAAGGGAAGGATTTATTTGCCAGAATATTCATTAGGTTGCCCAAGTTATACAAATGGGATGAAGAAGTTCATATGAATATTAAAACAAAACAAAATCTTTAGGGAATAATAGTATTTTGAGTTTGAATTTGCATGAATTCAAGGGAAGACAAAAGAATCACAAATGTGATTATTTTTTAAAGTCAAATGAGCACATTAATGCATGTAGAATGAAAAGTGGTAGTCTAGACTTTTTTTTTCCTTGTTTTTTGGAGGGGAGAAGGCAGGGTAATTGGGGTTAAGTGACTTGCCCAAGGTCACACAGCTAATAAGTGTTAAGTATCTGAGGCCAGTTTTGAACTCAGGTCCTCCTGACTCCAGAGCCTGTGCTCTATTCACTGTGCCACCTAGCCACCCCTAGGCTAGACTTATAGTAAGATTAATGATAATTATTTATTCTTATTAGAGAAATGCTTTCTGATTAGCTTGTATATGAGCTTTATCAGAGGGATTAAAAACTGATTAAAGGGTAGTATTAATGAAAGATGGGAATGTCTTGGGTTAAGAGAAGGTGTACAATCTGGTCATATTGAACATCTTTATCAATTATCACTTAAATCAGCAGTTAATATACTGTACATGTGGTATAAAAGGATTTACGGGGGGAACTTCAGGGAGTTAGTAATATATAAAAAAAAATTTTTAAAGCATCAAACTAGAAAATAATAAATGGTAAGAAAAACAAGTCATTTTTGAGGTATTGTTTAAGGGAAGTTTAAGCTTGTAGGCAATGTAGCATGGAAAAAGGGCTGCCCTTGGACTCAAGAAGACCTGAATTCTCTTAGACACTTAAAAACTGTGTGACTCTGGGCAAGTTACATTAACCTCTCTTAGCCTTGTCTGTTTCTTCTTCTGTAAAATGGAGATAATAACAGTATCTACCTCCCAGGGTTGTTGTCAGAACAAAATGAGATAACGTGTATAAAGCACTTTGCACACCTTAAAGCACTATGTGAAGCTAGCAGTGATTACCGTATTTACTGAAATAGTAAGACTTTCAATGAGTGTCAGAGAACACTCAAGCCTTTCCTTTATCCCTAGCCCCAGATACCTATGAGATTTAAAGATCTGAGTGGCAGTGGAGAGAAGGTCAAAGGGTGCCTGTTCCTGTTGTGTTTTCATTGTCCTCTTTGGGAAACAGCATGATGCCTTGGAAAACATGCTAGATTTGGAGAGGAAAGACCTGAGCTCAAAGCTTGGCTCTGCCACTTATTACCTACCTAGATTTGGACAATGGAGCCTCAGTTGAGTTAACTGTAAAATTAGGGAGCTGAACTAGATGACTTCAAAGATCCCTTTTGTTTCTAAATCTTTGGTCATATTACAGTAAGTGGACTGCAGAAATTATGTATTTTATGTATTTTGTTGTACATCTAATCATTTGTATTATAAAACTTTAATATTTCTCAACTTTAAGCAAAATATGAACTAAGGAAATACTCATATAAGTTAATTTAAGAAAAATGAGTGGTGATGATATCATTTATTATACTTATTTATTATTATACTTATTCATTCATTCATTTTTTTAAAGAGGGAGAGTGTTGTCCCATAAAGTTTGGAAACCATTTCTTTTGATGGTGAGAGCTATCTCTTTGCTAGGTAGGAACATTCCTGATTTCTCTGTCCTAATCTGAGCCTTTAGTTGTGACTAATTAATAAACTTTTTTTCTGCTAATTATGAACATCATTTTAGATTTGTTAAGAAGTTTTAGATGCTTTAATTCTACTTTTCTTTTTGAATTAGGTTGCTCAGCTTGATGAAAATTATGGTAATGAACGTGCTGTCAGGGAACTCCTGAGTAGAATAGTGCAAAAAGAAGATTGGTTTTCTAAATTTCTAAGTATTCTTCGTGAAGCTGAATACTTTCAACTTGCTGAAGACCTCACAGGCATCGACTTCTTGGAAGACAATAAAGGTTATTTCTTTTTTTTTTTCTTTAGATGTAAAATGAAAACAAATGCTGATACCTTACCAAAACATTACACATTTAATGAAATTTGTGTTTACCTAGTGCTGCACACCTAACATATTAGAATAGTGTCTTTGAGGGCTGGAAGAATTTTAGATATCACCGTTTAACCTCCAAAGGTCTCAACTTCATCTTTTAAATAAAAGAACTGAACAATAACCTCTAGGCAAGATATTGTAGGGGAGGATATTGTTGACAAGTGATCATTATACAAAACCAAAACACAATATAATATAATACAAAATGAAATACTATAAAAATATAAAAAGAATAGAATATTGTGTTGTATAATACAATATAAATATACAATATAAAATTTTTCGATTATTTTAAAAAAAAAATTTGCCTTAGAGGAGGACAAGTAGATGATAGTCTGGGTGAATAGATAAGTTGGTTTGGAAATAACTCTTCCATTAAAGGTTTCTGCATGAGGTCTCTATGCAGAGAGGGCTTCCAGAGCAAGTGTTGTGAGTGAAACCTTTGTCCCACATATTTCTTACATGAACACCTCTATATCATTATGGTCTAAGTTTAAGCTTACTCCTCCTGTGGATCCTGTGTGTATTTGTGAGAAGAAGCAAAACAGGTTTTAGGCGAATTCCATCATAGTACCAAAGATCTTCAGAATCCATAATAACACTGAGAGGCAGGCCATCCTTCAGCTTCCCCCCAAACCAATATTTATTCATAAACCTCTCTGTCTCCTTAATGAGCATCCTCTCTCCCCGAGACTGGCTAGCTCTGAACCAGCTTCCTGTGGGCTCTGCTTCCCTTCAGCAAAACTCCTTCCACCACAGGCTCCATGTGATTACATTCAACCTATTAGGGGGCAGAGTTTATCTTCACAGCAGGGGAGGTCTTCAATCTCCCCCCTAGGTCTATTAAGGGGCAGGGAAGATCTTCAAATTCCTATTCTCATTACACCCTCCTCTTCCCCTTCATCCCTTCTCTCCCTTCTCATTTTTTGCAAAACAATAATAGTATTTCAGTTGATGGAGATCACCTCAATTTCTAATTCTTTTCCACACAAAAAGAACTGTTAAAAATATTTTTGTACAAATATATCCTTTTACTTTTTCTTTGCTCTGTGCTATAACTGAGTCAAAGGCTTTGCACATTTTAATAGCTCTTAGGGCATAGTTCCAAACAATTTTCCAGAATGACTGGATAAGTTCACAACACCACCAGCAGTTCACTGATGTACTTGTTTTCCTACAGCACCTCAAGTATTTGTCAATTTCCTTTTTTTTTTGACAACTTTACCAATATGGTAGGCATAAGATAGAACTTCAGAGTTGCTTTAATTTATATTTCTCTAATTATTAATGATTTAGAGCATTTTTTGCATACGTCTATTAATAGATAAAATTTCTTTCTCTGAAAAATGTGTCTTCCTATCCTTTGACCATTTATCAATTGGGGAATGGTTCTTAGTCTTATAAATTTGTAATAAATTTCCTATATTAGAGGCATTAGATTATTTGAAGAGAGAGATAACAGTAAGAACTAGGATGATCAGGAAAGACTGAGGTTGCCCACGATCTAATCTTAAAGCTGAGGATTCTGAGAATGAAGAAATTCGTGGCCTGGGAAGATGGCCTCTAAAAGTGTCCTAGCCTATGTAGGGGTATGGTGGCAAAAAAAGACTAGTTTGATTAGAAAACAGAGTAAGTAAAGGGGAATAATATGAAATAAGCTTTCAAAAGTAGGTTGGAACTAGATTACAAAGGGTATGTCAAACTGAGGAGTTTGCAGTTTATCCTAGAAGCTATCAACAATCACACCATCATGAGGCTTATGTGAAAACCAGATTTATTACAAGAGAAATAAACATGCATATGGAACCCAAAGAGTTCACAATCCTTAGAGAAGTTTATGTATTTATGACAGTACAACAAAAGGAAGTGAAAACAGGAAGGGGTGTGTCATGGGAGGGGAAAGGTGCAGTGAAGGCTGGAAAAGGACAAAAACATTCCCATGAATGAGGAGCAGGCAAAAGTCAAAAGTCAAATCCTTTCCCCTTGGGAACTGCTAAACTATGAAGATGGTGGGGCCGGGGGTCGGAAGAGTGTCCCCTTCTCTGCAAAGGACCCCAACTGTACAAGCCTTTTCCCAGCCTGGTACATACAGACTGGCTAGTGCCTGTCTTGCCTCCCAAGAACACACAGGGAATCTAGCTTGGGGGGCAAACAACAGATTATGTCAGCTGGGGGTGGGGAGAGCTTGACACATTGAGGGCCTCCTGCATATTCTGGGTCCAGTGTTTTTGGAAATTTGACAACTCATAGAAACAAGTTCGAGGGACCCGTTAACAGCCCTTAAAGAAGTAATAGGGATTCCATGATATTTCTTTTTTTGTTTTTATTGATTTGTTTATTTACTTTTAGTTTACAAGATTCAGTTCCACAGTCCCTTGAGTTTCATATTTTCTCCCCTCCCTCTCCCCCACCCATGGCAGCATGCAATCAAGTATAGGATCTGCAAATACTTTCACACTGGACATTAGTCTGGTTGTACAGAAGGGTTGTAACCAGTGGAGTGAACAATGGGAAAGAAGAAACAAAACCAAACATGGAAAAGAATGATAGCATGAGGATTGCTTCTGTCTCCATTTAAACTCTGTCATGATATTTCTTGAATAGAAGAGTGAGATAGTCAGATTTATGGCTTGTGAAATTTATTTTGATAGCTGTGTGAAGGATGGATTGAAGAGGAGGGAGACAAGGCAGTGATAAAATTTAAGAGGCTGTAGTGATAGTCCAGCTAGGAGTTTTGAGGGTCTGAACTCAGATTTGAGCCATATGAGTAGAGAGAATGAGACAGGCACTATTATTGTTGAGCTGGAATGGACAAGTCTTAGCAACATTTTGAATATTGGGGATGAGGAAGATGGAAGAGAAGAAAATTATCTGAGGTTGAAAACTAAACTGACCAATTAGAGAAACAGTAGTGTTTTCAACAGAAATAAAGAAATTTGGAGGAAAGAAGTTCTGGTTTGTACATGTTGAGTTCAAGATGCCTAAGGGATATCAGGGAGTTAGTGAGTTGGAATTCTTGCTCAGCAAAGTAATTGGGACTGGATATAAAGATATGAGAGTCAAATGCATAGAAATGATAAATGAAACCATGAGGACTGATGAAATCACCCAGTGAGGGTAAAGAGAAAAGAGAAGACTCAGACAGAGCGGCATGGCTCTATCCCAGTTTAAGGGGCAGGATGTGAGTGATAAAGCAACAAAGGAGACTGAGAAGGAGCAGACAGACAGGAATGAAGAGAGGTAGGACAGTGTAGCAGCATAAAAATTCAAGAAGAAGAGTCATCATTAGGAGGGGATTGTTAACTGCGTCATCTTTTATGTTATGAAGAATATAGATTGAGAAAAGATTTTGGATTTCGTTTTGCTGATTTATCAATCCTTAGGTAACTAGATTGAGACATTTCACTTGAGTAGGGAGGTAAGAAGCCTTATAGCAAACAGTTGAAAAATAAATGGGAAATTGCCAAAAAAGGAGAATGACAAATTTTGGAGGGACTGCTAGAAAATAGGGACATGATTGAGCTATGAATTGGTATAGCCGTTCTGGAAAGCAGTTTGGAACTACTGCCCTATAATTTTTAAACTGCACGTGTGCTTTGATCCCAGCAATACCACTACTACACTTAAATGCCAAGGAGTTAAAAAAAAAAATAGGAAAAGAACTGACATGTTCAAACAATATGTATAGCAGTTTTTTTTTTTTCCTGTGGCAAAAAACTCAGGAAACTAAAGGAGTATCTGTTAGTTGGGGGAAAGGCTGAGAAAATGTAACACGTGAATGTAATAGAATACTATCATGCTATAAGAAATGAAGAAAGAAATGGTTTCAGAGAAACCTAAGAAGACTTGAATGGACTTATGTAGAGTGAAGTAAGCAGAACCAGAACAATTTATACCATATATAAACATTATAAATAATAAATGATTTTGAAAGACTGAAAAAATCTAATCAAGTTAATTATCAATCATGATTTCAGAGGATCAACAGAAAAATAATAGACTAATAAGTCAATTGAGACACATTTTAGTACATGGTCAATATGGGAAATATGTTTTGCTTGCCTATGCTTATTTGTTACAGTGATTTTCTTTTGAGGAGGGTAAGTGACAGGGAGAGGAAAAAAATGCGTAATAACAAAAAAGAGATGTACAAACAGAGGTTACTTTTCCTTAGAATAGGCCTATAAAAGGGAAGAAAACTATAGGATGATAGCTTGAGGGGATGGTAGGGTAAAGTAAAAGATTTTTAAGGATTCCCAAGAGCTCAGAAACCTTCAGTGATTGCCCCTGCAATAAAGTATAACATCTTCTTTCGGCTAAACTTTATAATTTTATTTCATGTACTCAGATTTGAGCCATATGAGTAGAGAAAATGAGACAGGCACTAAATATATTGTTAAGCTGGAATGAACAAGTCTGGGCAACATTTTGAATATTGGGGATGAGGAAGATAGAAGAGAATTATCCGAGGTTGAAAACTGGACTGACCAATTAAAGAAACAGTAGTATTTTCAACAGAAAACAGCTGGCCTCTGTCTTTTGAGTAATTTCCCCTGTGTCAGTAAGGCAGCCCTTTTTCATTCCCTCACCCTAGAATCCCTAGCTTCCTTCAAAGGTCCTGGTCAGTGCTACCTCCTACATGAGGCCTTTCCTTCTCCCATCTGCTGTTGATGCTCTCTGCCCTTCAAAATTAAATACTTTGTATGTGCTTTGTGTTTTCTGTATACTCTTCACTTCCCTCTTCTGGTACCACCATGTAAGATTCGTGAGGGGAAGGATCCTGGTTTTTGGCTTTGGTATCCCCCAGGATCTAGCACAGTGCCTTGCACATGATAGGCATTTTTGTTTGTTCAGATGAGGAAGGAAATAAGCAATTATATAGCACCTACTATGTGCTGGAGACTGCGCTAAGTACTTTTTTTTTTTTTACAAATATCTCATTTGAGCCTCATAATAACCCTTTGAAGGAGGTATTTTTATAATCCTCATTTTGTAGTTGAGGATACTGAGGCAGACAAGTTAAGTGACTTGATCAAGATCATATAGCTAGTGTTTGAGGCTGGATTTTGAAGTCTGGTCTTCCTGCTACCAGGTCCAATACATAATCAGATTAAATATGTAAAATGAAGCAATTGAATTTGATAATCTCTCAAGCTCCTTCTAGCTCTAAATACTATAATTTTATGATAATTGAAAATGCTACTAAAGATGAAGACAGGAAAAGCTGCTAAACTAGATAAAAAAGGCACAAAAGAAATCTATGGTTAAAGAAAGTACAAATTTGAAAGGATTGACAGATCAATGCTCTAGCAAAAGGCAAAGATATACAATTAGGAAAAAAATCATAGATGCTGTTACTACTTTTAAAAAAAGATTGTGAAGCCATTTATAACTACTCATTCATATTCCTACTTCCTTATTTCTAGAAAATCTTGACAGAATGACCCACACACATTTTAAGTATATTCCAGATGAAGATATTAAGAAGACAACAGACTTTAATAAATGATATTCTATAGCAGACTACTTCTTCACAAGTTCACAATTGGCTGAAAGATGCATTATATATATATATATATATGTATATATATAATGTTTTTTAAATTGATTTTTTTTAAAGCAAGGCAATTAGAGTAAAGTGACTTGCCCAAGGTCACACAGCTAGTAAGTGTCAGGGTCTGAGGCTGGATTTCAACTCAGGTCCTCCTGACTCCAGGCCCAGTGCTCTATTCAGTGTACCACTTAGTTGCCCCTAAATTGATTTTTAAAAAGCAGTGGCAGCCAAGGCATAGAGCATAGAGAACTAACCTTGGATCTTGGAAGACCTAAGCTTCTTCTAAGATATACCAGTTGTGTAACCCTAGGCAAGTCACATAACCTCTTTGTGCTCCAGGGGTAGGCACATCTCTAAGACTATAACCTGCAACAACAACAAAAAAAAGGTACTGACTTGAATCTTGAGTGAGTTTTCTCTTCTAAGAGTTCCCTTTATCTATGAAACCACTGATCCAGTTTCTATCCCATAAAAAAGCATTTTACATGATAAAGAAAATGTCACCTTAAAGACTTTTTCTCTGAAAAGATGTTTCCTAAATGTATGTTTTTATAAGTTCCTTTGAAATATGAAATCACAGAGGTAACTCTATTCAATAATACTTTGATTATCAATATTTTATTAGTCATAAAACTATGAGATATATCTACTTACAAGAAGTATTCTCCAAGGTCATGGAGGATATTTGGCTGAGTCACAATGGAAGAGGGCGTTCCCATAGATGCCTGAATTTTTCCTGATATACTTGTTTGCAGATGACACTGTGATGACTACATTAATCCCTAGAACCTTAGACAGATTCCATACTGAGATTCACAACCACTCAAAAGAGTTTGCCTAATGAGCCACACTGAAAACCTCAATGGATAAAGAATATCTATTGTCTGCTCTAACCTCATTTTCCTCCCTTCTCAATCTTGACCCTGTAGTTAATCAGTTCAATATTATACTGCTCTTAACTCTCTCATCCCCCATCCTGCATTGTATTCATCATCTGCCTCTTACATTTCTCATAGGCTGCTGAATCAAATCATGCAACCATGCAGACTGGGTCCACTACAAGTTTATCTACTCTCAACTTGCCATCATTACTTAAAGACAATGTTTTACTCTTCCTTAATAGACTCTTTATTTCACTACCCATGGGCAGCTGTTCCAGGCCTTCTCTTCTCCTTTATAACTTCCCAAATCTCCATTCTCTCTGCCTTCTAAGCAGAATTCACCACATATTTTATTGAGAAAAGAGAGTTCATTCATTTTTTTCTTCTGTTCTATATGTCAAAATCTCTTGATGCCATCTCCAATTTTGACCTTTACTCTAGTCTCCAACGATGAAGTGGCAGCCAGTCTCTCCACTTGTATCATTGATCCCATTGCTTCCTGTCTCCTCTGATAGATTGAAAGTATCCTTGATAAATTAGATGGGAACAAGCAGGCTTCTGTAGATAATTCACTATAACAGACTATATACATTCAAAATCATACAAATGACTGAAAGGTTTAGAGAAAAAGCAAAACAACCTAGTGTGTTTATTAGTTGTCAATTGCCAAAAAAAAAATTGAGTTGGTAGTCAGCTTTAGTCTCATCTCAAGTCTGAGCCTCAGCCTCAGTCCCAGTCAGAAGTCAGCCTTAAATATTCCCCAACAACAAAATGTTTCACATACTCCTATTGTGATCATACAAAACTCCTTGATAGGTGCAGCAACAGAAATAATTTAGTTTAGATATCTTTAAGTGATCCATATCAAAAGAGGCAGGAAACATGGAGGCTTACCAAAGGCATTCACCAGTGTCAAGGAGGATATCCTATGGAAAAGGAATTCCCTGTAGATGGGGAGGTTCTTTGAATGCTCCTGCCCATCATGAATGACTTTGTGTTCATTACCCTAGAGCCCTCTAGTTAAAACCCTAGAACCCTAGTTAAAAAAAAAAAAAACTAACTGGATAAAGACTATTTGGTTCCTATATTGTGGCATGTAAGTATGTGAGCAGTGTGTTGAGTTGGTGCAACAGTACATACAATTAAAATTAACAATGACCTTGATCCATGATTGAATAGGAAGATGAATAGGAACAGCTCAGTGATCTTGAGCTGTTCCTTGCCCCACCCCAAATCTGTATTCTTAATATTTTACTTGTGAGGCTATGTGGGTGCAAATTATAGAACACCACACTGTGAGAAGGACCAAAATTGCAGATGACACAAAAGACCATGAAAAGATGCATCGTGGCTATAAATACTTATATTAGCAATGGTGACTTTCTTGCAAGAAAAACCAAAAAATGTTATGATCAAGGACATCTATAACTGGAAAAGCAGGTGGTGATGGTCAGACATATGAAAAGAGCATAACTCCAGTTTCTGGGAATTGTTAGCATTTTCCCTCCCCCTTGAAAATTTACAATAAGCTCTCCAGTGCATTGAGTGGATCCACTACGGTGAATTCACGGAAGGATATATATATATATATATATATATATATATATATATGAGAATCACACAGGATAAGGTCTTACGGACTTTAAGTTACAATCTGTACTTACAGAAAAAGTTCTCATGCTGGAGGTGATAGAGAAGGAAAGCATCTTATTTCCATTGTATTTACTATAAGGGGTAAATCATTGACTAAAGTAAATTTAAGTACATGGTGAAAATAATAGATGACATTTGTATACTGCTTCATCAATTTAAAAAAATCTTTAAATGTATTATCTCATTGTATCCTCATAAAAATTCTGTTAG
Source organism: Pseudochirops corinnae (assembly GCA_028646515.1). Classification (NCBI taxonomy): domain Eukaryota; kingdom Metazoa; phylum Chordata; class Mammalia; order Diprotodontia; family Pseudocheiridae; genus Pseudochirops; species Pseudochirops corinnae. The sequence continues at coordinate 251,376,956 of CM053588.1, forward strand.
GTATACAGAGAAAGTTATTATCCACACTTTACAAATGAGGAAATGGGTTCATAAAAGGAAAGTGACTTTGCCAGGGTCACATAAATACTCTGTGGCAGAGCTGTACCTTGAACTTGGACGTTCTTACTACTTACCACTTTCTTAGACTACTTCTAGAACTATTCCTGGCCCATTCTGATACTCTTTTTGTCTAATATGTTTACATTTTAGAAATGTAAACAAAAATTGTGCTGAATCTGTCTTGTAGAAACAGTGAGTGCTGTATGATCACACAAACTAACAAAGGTATGTAGTGATGCTTGCAACATTATAGATAAGTAATATAGGTGAAAATTGATCATTTACTTTGCTTTTAAACTTCTCATATGATCTTATATGCTTTTGGTTGTGTAAATATCAATTAGTGATGATATACATATATATAATTCCATAATTTTATCAGTCCTATGGAGGCAGATGACAGCTTCTCCACATTTCCATGAATTAGCAGTCAAATAATAAATAATCACTGAGTGATCAATTTTATGGTGATGTTCTGCTACAAACTTAGCTATGTTCATCCATGGGCAAGACATGTGCTTAATAGGGCCTATACAAGAAGCCTTACCATCTTGATAAGACTTACCACAGTTAGAGATTTGCCATCGCCTTTAAGAACATGAGATTATTCCATGCCATAGGGATGCTGGAGTAAGGCATTAATGAAGAACGTCTCTATTAAAAATACCAATACTGTTACTTTTATACTTTGATGGATCTGTGAATTGATATACATACTCCCTTCAATGGTACAAGTAGCAACCCAGCCACAAATATACATACTTTTTGCCTCCTGTCCATTTTCTTTCCTAAATCTTTCACAGAAGGGCCACCCAACATGTTGGGAAATCTTTCTTCAAATCACTTAATATTGCATGTATACTATTAGGCCACATAAGCTTTTCATTTAAGTATGCCTGCATCTTGCTATGTGACTTACTTCACTTTCCAATATATGTTTTTCTGATGGTATCCTTTGCAATTCTTCCCTTATATAGTTTTTTGTTGGTTAAATGTTGCAACCTACACATGCCTACCATAGGTCTGTCCATTATCCTTTGAGTGACCAACAACTTTAGTTCTTTAGAGGCTGTGGCAGTTTATAACTTTCCCCCATACAACATCATTGAAAGAAGGCCATTGATCCTATACATGATTGCGTGCCACCATGGGGGGGGGGGGAAGGGAGGGGAGAAAATATGAAACTCAAGTGATTGTGGAATTGAATCATGTAAACTAAAAGTAAATAAACAAGTCATTGAAAAAAAAAAAAAGAAGGCCATCGAAAGCATTCCAAAAATTTCCAAAGGCATTCTGGACAATTATCTCCCTAGTATTTTATTCTATTTCTGCTTCTCAGTCTTTGTTGCTGGTTTCTTATGCTGTGTCTGCTAACAGTGGGTATACCCTAAGAATCTGTCCTGGGCCCTCTTCACTTCTCTATTTATATTTTTTCTCTTGATGACCTCATCACCTACTATAGTTTTAATTATTCTCTCTATTCAGGTAACTCACAGATATGAGTTGCTTTCTCTCCTAAATTCCAATATTGCACCACCAACTACCTAGAGGACATTTCTTTAACACAGACACATGCCCCAAGTTTAAGACTGGGTCTGCCATCTTACCAAGGTGGAAAGTTCAAGGGCTTCTCTGAGGTCCAAGATAACCATTGATTAGAAAGGCAGCTTTGACCTGTTCTGTTTCCAGCCTAGAACTATTTCCCCCTCTGTAGGCAACCCAGATACTTAATTAATATAGGGCAGGCTATTGCAGCTCACAGCTCACAGCCAGTCTCTGCCTCTCTGATTGGACATTTCTAACTGAATGTCTTGGCGACGTCTCAAACTCATTTTGATCCTCGTGTTTTTAGTTGATATTGTGCTAAAGGCATCAAACAAAATGTGTTATCTTTTACACTCAAACCTACGCCTCTACCTAATTTCCCTAGTTCCGTTGAGGGCATCACTATTCTTGCATTTTGCTAGGTTCATAATCTCAGTTATGTTTGACCCCTCATTCTTCCTTACTCAGTATATCTAATTATTTTACAAATCTTGCCATTTCTGCATACATAACATCTCTCTATCTATTCATTCTTTCTACTCATATAGCCACCAAGTTGGTTCAGGTCCTTATTACTTCTTTCCTGGTCTATTTCTTATAGTAACCTCCAAATTGGTTTCCCTGTCTTAAGTCTAGCTCTACTCCAATGCATTATTTATAGAGCTACCAGAGTGATTTTCTTTAAATTCACATCCAACCATATCACTCCCATAATCAATCAATTCCAGTGGTTCCTTATTACCTGTTGGATAAAATACAAACTATGCTATTTGGCTTTTAAAACACTTTATAACTTGACTTCATCCTATCTTTCTGTACTCATTAAATATACTCTACTTCCTATTCAATAAGATCCAGCCAAACTGGTCTTTTTTGTTCCTCACACATGGAATTCCATTTCCTTCTCGGTGACTGCACTGGCTTTCCCCCATACCTAATTCTGTCCAATAGAACCCCTCTCCTCCTTCAAAATTCAACTCAAACACAACATCCTACAAAAAAACTTTCCTGAGTCCTTCCAATTGTTAGCACCTCCTCTCCCTAGCTATTTTGTATTTATCTTGAATTTAACTACCTTTAAATTGGTTGTATTTATTTTGTATCCTATCTCCTCCAGTAAGTTATAAGCTCCTTGGGAGCAGTGACTTGTTTCATTTTTGTCCGATATCTCTAGCAGCTCATTCAGTGCCTGGTTCGCTAAGCTCATAGTAGGTGCCTACTAAATATTTATTGATTTGTTGAAGAGTGACTTTAAGATAGCTTTTTGTTCTATTGAAGCAAATGCTCTTTTACAGTAAATAATAAAAACCAGGGCTTGATTTATCTTGTTTTTCAGTAAATTGTAGTAAGATGGGACCTGCTTTAGATTAACATATGAAAAAGCCTGATTATTCATTCTCATTCCTTTATCTTATAGTTATCGTATCTTCCTCATGAATGTGCTTGATACACATGTAGATTATTCTTAAGCATATAGATGGGCAATTATTGATGTTTCTTTGGTCATCTTTTTGGGGGGATAATAATAAAGTCTTGATTTTTTTTCCCCCAAATTTCTGGAATCCTCTCCTTTATATTCTTTGAGAATTTACTTCCCCATCATTTTCAGAATTATGCTGCTTCTAGCACAGAACGACTCTTTTTTAGTTTGGCCAGCCTCCTCTTCCCTTTTTTGTTTTCTTTAATGGGATTCTACTTCCTCAATTAGGATCTCGTGCTACTGTAATGAATGTTAAAATTAAAATATGGTATCTCAGTTATCTTATATTCTGGGCACTTTTCTTAAAGAAACTACTCATGATACATAGGTATAAGGATTCTTTATATTCCACAAGCCTTTTCACTTCTTGTTTCTCACCCCTGAACCATGTTTTCCAGCATTTTTTGCTGTCCTCTATTATGCCTGCATTGACATTGAAGTTAACTGAGCATAAAAGTAGATGCTGACTAAATCTAGAGATTTTTGTAGAATGTCTCTGGCTTCTTATCTTCTATAAAAATACTAATGCACAAGCTGCAATTATTTTAATGATGCTCTTTTTTACAAATGCCTATAGTGAGCACTGAAATACAAGATGACAAAATGTCCCTTGAAATGATATTTCTTGTTACCTTTGAAATAAAATCAACTTTGTTAGCAGCTCCTTTGTTTGTCTCTACAAGAAAACCCAGGAAGCCATCCTTCCATTCAGCTGGAATGTACTTTTGTCTTCTGGTTTCATTGGTAATTAGAATGTCAATATTTTTGATACAGTGTAATCGTAATGGGAATTTGAAGATCTTCCCTGTTCCTTAATAAGCCCAAGAGAATTTGAAGACCTTCCCTGCTTTAAAAATAAACTCTGCTCCCTAATTGGCTGAATGTAATCACATGTAGCTGTGGTGGGAGGAGTTTGCTGAAGGGCAGAGCAGAACCCACAAAAAGCTAGACAGTGGGAAAAAAGAGATGGCAGGCAAGAAAAATTAGGCTTGTGAGTAAATTTCTGAGAAGGCTAAAGGATGCTGTGGCTCTCTGTGCTGTTGTGGCTTATTAACTTCTTTGCTACTATGATGGAATTGGTTTACTGGTTTTGGGATTTGGGTTTCTGGTGTCTGAATAAATGTTTTGCTTCTGTCTTCTATATGGAGGGTCTGTTATAATTTGTGATTAAGCACTGTGTGGGTATATTTATCGTGACTGTTGGTGCTGTGAATATTGCATTGGCACTACATGCAGTTATTCTAATACTATGTCAACTTGTTGGTCCCTGGACAAGATCTCAGATTTAGAGTACCAGGACATTACATGTGATCCAAAAAATGGCATGTTTTTTAAGCATTCTTTGCCCAGTTGAGCACCATTCTCCCATGATTGCTATTCAAGTGGAAGTGGGCCACACAGGATTGAGGGCCATTTTGCATTTTTCGTTGTTTCATGTATTGCAGTGTCCAAAGAATTCATCAGAAACTGCCCAACCCATAATGTGGCAAGGAACAAAACCCAGACCATAAATAATTTAGAATTTAATTTAGAATTAAGTTGTCTGATTAGAGAGGAGAGTCAAAAAAGGGGTGCCCCCTGCCAGGGTCTATAAATTACATATTACATAGAAATCAGACAAAGGGGCAAGGAAACAGCAGTTTATTGGCCAGCATGGGGGCATTTCCAGATACAACACACAAGTTCCTTGAGATGATTAGCAAGAGGAAACTCCTCACATTCCATCTATCAATCTTCAGATCTCATTATGTTTCTAGACAATACAATCTATGTCCTGAGTTTTGAATTAAATAAACCTGGTCTCCAGGAAACGGGTCTGGTTTTCAGTCAGGCAAGGTTCAAACAATACCACCACGTTTTACCACACCTAGTGGTGATGAGCCTAACTATACTTAGTTAGACTGGTCCTGGAAAGCAGAAATAGTCTATTACCACCACTCTACTTGAAACCTTTCTAGCTTAGTAGCAGCTTCCAGAACATGCATGTCACTGATAGAACCTTTTAAAACCCAGGATGTGATCATCCATGCCACAAGGAGGAACTTGAGTAGGATATTATGGAGGGTAAATAGTTTATAAGATTAAAATACATGATCCTAGCTTTTATAAACTGAGAGAAAGACAAGCATTTTAAGGTAAGCTTGAATTTTAAACAGAAATGTTACTTAATAGAAATGTTTCTGTTAGAAGGATATGAATTTATATGTTGTCTACAAAAAGCAACTTGTCTTGAAATATCATTTCTATTTTAATATTTTTCCTCAAACAGAAGATATTAAGGAAAATGGAATTGAGAAATTATCCCTAAAGGATGTTCATGTCATTGAAGAGACACTTATTTCTTTATCGGATCAACAAGAGCAAGAAAATGATAGCCTAAGTGTTGAAAGTGATGAATTAGAATCATCTTTTGCAGATTCTTCTGTGGTTTCAGGTAACATAGTTGTTTTTAATATTATGAAAACTTCATGGAGTCTAATCTTACACAGTGAATAATAACCATCTTATCAGGTATAGAGGAAATAAAAAATCAAGAAATCAAGGCAAATAATTTTGGCATACATGCTTTTCTGAACATTAAAAAAAACTGAAATCATACTTTTAAGCAGAGATAAGCCAGCAATGCTTTGGCATAGCTGGAACCAGATTAAAATGTAATTGGGAAAATTTTTTTTAAATAAATAAAAATACAGTAGAATATAGTGTTAAAATGTGGTATTTAGGTCAATATATGACCTGCAAGGGTCCTTATGTATAGTTTAGTAGCCCCCTTTCTTTCTGTTTGAGTTTGATTCCATTGATGTAAAGGAATGAAACAAACTTTCTTTTCTCTGATCAATAATATGTGTATCTTATTGAATTTTTTTAAAACAAATTGTGGGGCATTTGAAAGGATTTTAAAGCCATTTAACTTAAACTATTCATGGTAATTTTAGGTGTAAAGAAAAATAGCAATTATGAAGTTGCCTATAACACTAATTTATGTGGTATTTTAAGATTTATAATTCATTATTGATGAATAATTCATTCATTTGATGATTCAAATAAAATGAATTTCAATTCATTTGAATTAACATTTTAAAAACTATTATAGCATCTCATATTGTGCATGGTATCTTATATAAAATAATGTATTTGGGGGGTGGGCAGTCTTAGCAGATAATTGCATATTTGTGTTGTATCACTTACAATTGATCAATAAGAGAATTACATTGGAATATTAGTTATTAATAATTAGACCTAAATTTATAGTTGACTTGATTATAAATTATATTATATATATATATATACCAATAGTTTAGTGAGCTGAACTTGGAACCAACTGACCAGACTCAAAGAATAATCGTTAATGTATCAATGTCAGCTTGGAGGAAGAAGGATTCAAGAATGCCTTCATCTCTATAATGGGAATCTGAAAATCTTCCCTGCCCCTAGGCCCTTTGATAGGCTTAAGTGGCTCTGAGAACCTTCCCTGATTTGAAAGTATACTCTTCCCCTTAATAGGCTGAATGTGGTCACATGGAGCCTGTGGCAGGAGGCTTGTTCTTCAGGAATGTGCACGCCTTATTACTTTGTGATTGGGCAGTGGGTCAAGAGGGCTGTGACATTCTCTGACACAGGAGAAGGCTATTTATACCCCAATGTGAGGTTTTGCTTTGGGGCTCACTTTGGGAAGAGTTCTGTGATTTGGCCAGACGAGACTCTGGGAAGCTGTTGAGCCTCCTGGCTTTGAAAAACCCAGATATTGGTGCTTTCCTCTCTGGTAACTGAATAGGTATGGATGTATTGGTCAGACGGTTGAAGCCCATCTGATGATCTGTTTCTTTGCTTGTAACTTCTGTTTGTATTCTGTTTGCATTCTCTGAAGTTCAGGGTGCTGACTTTTTCCCCTGAGCTAAGTAAATGATATTTGTTTGACCGATTAAAATAAGATTGTTAACCCATTTTGAGTTGCTTTCCTTTAGAAAAGCAGATCTAAGAACCTGTGCTAGCAGCCACCCTGGGTATGCTAGGGTGCTTGCTGATACAATCTCATGCTCTTTAACATTGTTACCAATTATTTGAATGAAGGCATAGATAGTATGATGTTATCCTTATCAGATTTGCAGATGACATTAATCTGGAGCTTGGGCAGCTTGGTGGGTCAGTAGGTAGAGCACTGAACTTGGAATCAGGAAGACTCATCTTTATGAGTTCAAATCCAGCCTCAGATACTTAGTAGCTGTGTGACTGAGGACAAGTCACTTAGCCCTATTTGTCTCAGTTCCTCATCTGTAAAATGACCTGGAGAAGGAAAGGGTAAACTTTGCCAAGAAAACCCCAAGTATGGGGTCACAAAGAGTAAGATTTGACTGAAACAAAACAACAGCAGAGCTTAGGATCCAAGGAGACCTAGACAGGTTAGAATGATAGTCTGAATTAAATAAGACTAAATTTAATAGGGATAAATAGAATCAGTAGGATAAAATACTTGTGCTCCTATAGAAGATATTGTTGTCCTTTGTTTTTCAAGACCAATGATGTCACAGGGTAATGCCTTGACTCATGCCTGAACTGGATTCCTGAATTGGATTTAAGTGAGACAGAATTGGCACTTTTTCTTCCTGAGTTATCAAAAATTAAGCTGCCAGGCAATGGCCCAGTGACCTTGGCATCTTGATATCTGACCAAGCTCTAAGCACTCCGTAGTACCTCCTTCCTCTTTTATGGCTGTCGGAACAAATTGTTCCCATCCACCCATTCTACAGGAGAAGTCTTCACATACTTGGGGCGGACATCCCTCTAACTCACTGACCAGTTTGAGGCCTGTCTGTTACCCTCAACCTGCTTTAGCCTGTCTGTCAAGATGGTTTCACCAGGGTGTGACTGCTGTGCATGCTACAACTTCTTTGAGCTATGGGTGAGAATTGGCTGATAGATGGACACCAAAGGTAGATGAGCAATCCTGAAAAAGACTTGGCAAGTCCTCCCACCAGAAGGGCTAGTCCTCCCTAAACACCCCATACTCCCTCCCCTGCATGAGTACAGGGTCAAGAAGATGTGGCTAAATAACATCTTCTCTGAAAAAAAAATCCTGGAAGGAAGGTTAGTTAAAAACAAGTCACAAGTGTGTCATGGCAGCCAAAATGGCTAGTGCAAGGCTGTGTTTAGGCTTACATTTTATTGGTCTGTATGAAGAAAGCAGGAAGGAAACCAGCAGAGTGCCTTCTATGTGCTGGGCTTTACAAATATATTTCGTTTGCTTCTCACAACGATCCTGCAAGGTCAGTGCTATTATTATCCCCATTTTACAGCTCAGCTCTGGGCATTTCTCTGGCTGTCCCCCATGCCTGGAATGATCTCCCTCCTCCTCCCTGACTGTTGCCTTCCCTGGCTTCCTTTTAAGCCCAGCTAATCCCTCTCAATTCTAGTGCTTTCCCTTTTTGTTTCCTATTTATCCTGGATAGAGCTGGCTTTGTGTGGTATATATTTGTTTGCATGGTGTCTCTCCTGTTAGATTATAAGCTCCTTGAGGCAGGAACTACTTTTTTGCCTTTTTTTTTTATACCTCCAGCACATAAGAAATGTTTAATAAATGTTTATTGAATTGAAAACAGGGGTTAAGTGACTTGTCCAAGGTCATACGACTGATAAGTATCTGACACTGGATTTGAATTTAGGTCTTCTTGATTCCAAGCTCAATGCTCTATTCTCTGTACCACCTATCTGCTCCAACGAATGTCCAGAATAAAGGAGGTGAGCATACCTAGTGTGTGTTTTCTACCATGGTCAGATCATATCATGAGGATTTTGTTCAGTTTTAGGAGTGGTGTTGTAGAAAGGACATTGACAATGCAGACTGTATGCCAGGGAAGGCAGTTATGATGAAGAAATGATTAGAGATCACATCACCTGACTAGTGCTTTAAAGAAACAATTGAATGTGTAAGAGGGGAAGGCAAAGGCTGGTGGGGGGGAGGGAAATGGCAACTATCTTCAGGTATTTAAAGGGCTGTCATAAAAACCCTTTTAGGATGAAAAAAGGGTAAATCTTATTCTCTTTGGCAGAGAGTAGAAGTTGCAGAGAAGTATATTTTTATATTTAAAGGTGGAAAAAAATCTTTGTATGACTTAGAATCTGTTTTTAAAAATGAACTGTATCTTAGGAGATAATAACTGACACTTGCATATATAATTTTAAGATTTGCAAAGTACTTTACATTCCTTATCTCCTTTGAGTCACAAATAACAGTGAGATAAATACAGTAAATCCCTCCCTTTTACATATCAGAAAACTGAGCTTGAAAGAGGTCAGCAAGTCAGCCAGCATTTATTAAGTGTTTATTGTGTGCCAGGCTTGCCTACGATCATTAAATTAGTATCATTTAGGGACTAGAAGAGTTTCTTAAAATGGAAAAGCAAACCCCTCAAATACTGCCCTCCTCCCAACTCTCCTTGATTTACTGCCTTTAGCAGTACAGCCTCTTTAAGGAAATACATTGCCCAAGCACAAAGATATTCCAGATCTAGAGGTTTATTGAAGGGTATTATTTTCAGATTGACCAGTGCCTTGGGAGGGCTGGTTCAGAAGTGCTGCATATTGCGCCTCCAGTAGCTAGCTGTGCCCCTTGTGGCATCAGGTCAGCTTCTACAAGTGCGTTGGCACTGCTTTCTCAACATGCCCCTTTCATACTTGTCTCCATCTCCGTGTGCTAAAATGCCCCTGCAGTTTTCCTTGTTTCTCAGTAGTGCTAGGGTAGTGTTTGGTAGGTAAGCAAGGTCTCATATATTGCTGATGCTTTCAGAAGTATGTTTTGAGATCAGTAAGCATTGAAATTGATTGAGTAGGTGAAGGAGAGAGAAGGAAAGGAGGATAAAGTCTGACTTGATCTGTGCTCGACTATTAGATTTATTAGGTCCTGTTCTATGACCTTGGTTGGACTCTGTGAAGTATTTATCTAGAGGCTAGCCTTCTATAGAGACAGTAATAATTCAATAAAGAAAAGACTTTAAGACTCAGGAATAGAATTTTAATAAAATGTGCATAATTGCCATTTATTGTTCTCAGGGCCTAAATTTCTGGCTTAGCTCTGATTTCTTCCAAGCCTGTCTCGGTATACTGTAGATATTGTATACAAGTCAATATTCATCCACTCTATGCTTTTGTTCTTTACATCATATATTGGTGTGTTTTACATATATGAAATGTATCATCAGGTCTCCTCTGGGGGCTAAAGTAAGCCTTGTAATAGTCACATAATTGTTGTGTCAAAGATAGAATTCTAATTCAGGTTTTCTTGACAATGCATCCAGCATTTTATGCACCCCATCTGGCAGTAGTGTCGCCTTTACTGAAGGTCTTAAATCAAACTCTGGATGGCCATTTGTTGGTAATATTGTAGAAGTTATTTTTGTCCAGGTATGAACTAAACTAGATAACCTCTGAGATCTCTGGGATTTATCTTGCTGTTTGCCCTTCATTCTCAAAGAGGACCCTGACATCAGGAAGATGATGCCATGATTGTAAGTGAATTGGATTTAAGTGAGAGAGACCAGCCTAACTTTCTCCTCCAGACTCATCTGGATCCAGTGTCAAGATATAGATCAGGATGACTGGAGATGGCCCCCTTGATTTATCTAGCCTTTGTATGGTGAAGAAGGAGGAATTACCTTTGTTCCTCTAGCTTTTGCATAACCAGCTGTTTTTGTAAGATATACCCCTGAATTTAATAAGAAGTAATAACAAAGGGAAAGAAAACGATGTGTTTCTTTAACTTTAAGCCACTCTGGACATTATAATCTTCAAAGACTAGTCTAAACACTAGTGAAGGGAACTGGGATTTGTACCTTTGTATCAACATGTTATTTAAGGACGAGGGCAGAATTCTATAGTCTTTATACCTTGACATAGTTCTTCATATTCCTCTCCCTATAAATAAGGGTGAGACATAATGAAAAAAAAAAAAAAACATCCAGGACTGTGAAGAAATTGTGTGAGTTTTGAGTTTGTCAGTTTTTTGAACCAACTCATCAAAACTTCTGAAAGTCAAAATCAGAGCACTAGATATGACAGATGTAAAGAACATTGTTTTCTGAGGTCCCAGTCACCATTCCTAATCTGGAACAAAAGATCGATCAAGGACAGAGAATTTAAATAATGAATATCTTCAATAAAAACATATACAAATACCCCTAGGTAAAAGCTATTCCCTTGGCATTTTGTTAAAGTAAAAGAAAATAAACACTATTATCAAGGAAATTGAAAACTATTGGCAGAGAGGTTTCCTGGGGGCGTGTGCTCCTGTGTGTGTGTGTGTGTGTGTGTATGTGTGTGTGTGTGTGTGTGTGTGTGTCTGTAAATGCTAACTCATATCTTCCCAACTCTACCAATGTACTGGCCCACAATACTCCACTCTTTTACTCCTACCTTTCATTTCCTTTCAGGGTCCTTTGACTCACCTTTATTTTCATGAACTACTTTTGGAATTTCTATTACCTGAGAGTATTGGTATACATTTTTTCTTAAATTAAAGGACTGATTATTTGAACTATCAGATTTAAGAACAACAATAATAGTTAATAACAAATACATAAATAATAGAGTATTTTATAGAGTTTTAAGGTTTGCAAAGGACTTTATATGTGTTGTCTCATTTGAGCCTCACACCAATACTTCAACAGAAACTTACTATCCCCATTTTATAGATCCCCCTAGTACTAGATGTTGAACCATGACCAGGATGGGTGGACAGAACTTGCTGATAATCAGATTTATTAAAAAGTATATAGACGGATAACTATATTTACAAAGAGAGGAAATAAGGGAATAAGCATCTATATAGCACCTATTTGCTAGGCACTGTGCTAAGCACTTTTTACCAACTTGATCTCATTCCATCCTCCCAACCCTGGGAAGTAGGTGCTATTATTGTATGCATTTTGCATTTGAGGAGACTGAGAGCAAAGGAGGTTGTGACTTCCCATAGTCACATGGCTAGTGAGTATCTAAGGCTGTATTTGAACTTAGATCTTCCTCACTCCAACCCCAACAGCCTGTTTACTGCGCTACTAGCAGAGGTTTTAGAAATAGTCAAATGATATCTCCCAGAATTAAAATTTCTTTTGAAAAAATTTCAAATTCTTTAAAAAAAATTAATTTGGTCTTATTTGTTTCTCTTTCTATATGATCTCAGCCAATTGAATGAAAACCAAAAAAATAAAATTAACCAAATTCTTTTTAAAAATAATTTTTATTGGTTCCTTTTATTTTTTGCACAACAGTTATTTCCCAATATACCCATCTCCCATAGAATGCTTCCTTGTAGCAAAGAAAGTCACCGAAAGCAACTGACAGTGACTGTGATGATTTGGTATTTAACCCTTCGCACCTATGGTCTGTTACCTTTATCAAAGGGTTGGGGAGTTATCCTCTAGGACTGAGGTTGGTCACTGTAGTTAATCAGTGTTTGATAGCCCTTTAGTATTTTTTATTATAGTCATTGTGTTTATCATTCTCCTGGTTGTGCTTTCTTTGCTGTATTAGTGGGGTTCTTTAGAAGGTCATGAAAGTTAGTGTCATGAAAGACACAATTAGGAGTTAATATGACTTTACCATGTATGTGAATTCAATGAATGGCAGTCTATGTAAGCATTATTTGTAGCATGCTCCTGATCCCTGTCAAAAAGAAATAAAGAAATTAGACTGACCAACCTCTTCTTGATGAAGTCATGTTAGCTCTTAGTCATCACTGCATCACTTTCTACATGCTCATAAACTATCCCTTTAATAACAAACTCTAGAATAGTCCAGTGAATCAACATCAATCTCACTAGCATATTTTATTTTCCAAACTTCATCATCTTCCCTTTTTATAAAATTAGCCCAGCATTTGTCCATCTCGAGCCCTACAGTACGCTTCCTATTCTCCTTGGTTTTTCAAAGATTTCTCGTCAGTGGCTCAGAAATAACATCTACTATTTCTTCATTTTCTGAGTAATCCAAGGATCCCGTCCAATCGAGAATGGCTCTGGTCATTCTAACTGTAAAGAATCTTGGGGATGTTTGGATTGAGTCCACTTATATATCAAAAGCAAAGGTAAATTCTGGCTTTTTCTAGAGCAGATACAAAGTATGCCTGTTTATGGTATATGTCTGGCCCACTTGCCTTATGATTCAGCATGGCTGTACCGGAGCTGATTTCACTGGATGAAAAGAAAACACATCTGAACACACACACAAACACAAACCCTCTGAAAGAACTGAAAGTTTTTTGTTTTCGTATAGTCCTAAATTTAATAGTGCCAAATTTACTGTAAGTAGGCCTTTAGTAGTATTTGGCAAACCTTTTGTCATGGTGGTTTTTGTTGTAGCATTTTTGCTGGAGGAAGTTTTGCCATTATAAAAATTCTTATAATTGGACAGTCAGAAGTAATAATAGCTCGTGATTTATAATGCTTAAAGGTTTATAAAATGGTTATAAAATATAAATATGAAATATAAATAAAATATAAAATGGTTTATAAAATAAAAAGGTTTATAAAATAATGCTTAAAGGTTTATAAAACACTTATCCCATGAAACTCATATGAAGCAGGCAATCTGAATATTTTTATCTTCATTTTCAGATAAGGAAGCTGAGACTTAGAAAAATGAGGCGACTTATCCGTAGTTGCACAACTAATTAGTGGCAGCACTTAGATTCAAACCCATATCTCCACTCCAAAGCCCCATCACACCACGCTCAAGGTCTCTCAGATCTTTACTGTGCATCATTGCCTGCTTATTGCCTTAGGTATTTTCTCAATACTGAATAAGCCTCATTTTAGATTCTAATGTATTTTATGAAGATTTCACGAACAGTAAAAGCAAAGTAGCATAAAAAAAACTTGTTACTCAAGCTGCACCCATTCTGTAAGTAGACAGAAGACCTCAGTTTTTAGAATCATCAATCTGGCAGATTTACATGTGCTAAATTCACTTGCAGAAAGACAAAACTGGGGTTGGCAACATTTTAAAAAATGACCTGCAGTTTCAGATTTAGGACTATCTAATATTTATTTTTAAACCCATTTAAAAATCTTAACATGTGCTTATCTTTGTGAATTCATCCATTCAAGAAAGATTTATCAAGCACCTATGCAAGAACTGTGTTAGTGTCATACTGGATTAGAATGGTATTCCTAATTCACATTACGTGTAAGTGTGAACCGCTGTTTGGAATTTTAATATGAAGATTGGCAACATAGCTCAAAAGTCTATCATGGTTTGCACATCAATGAGTCTTTATTAAAGACCTGCTGTTTGTCAGATACTGTGTTAAATGCTAGGAATACCAAAAAAAAGGCCAAAAGATAGCCCCTGCTCTTAAGGAGCTCACAATTTAATAGGGGAGACAATATGCAAAGAGCTATGAAAAAACTAACTGTATATGAGATAAATTGGAAGTAATGAAGAGAAGGAAGGCACTAGAATTCAGGGAAAATCAGGAAGGCCCTCCTGTAGAAAGTGGGATTTTAGCTGAAACTTGAAGCCGCTGAAGCCAAGAGGTATAGATGAGGATGGGGAATATTCTGGGGGGGGGGGGGGGGGGGAGGAGGTGGAGATAGCCTGTGAAAATTCCTGGAGTCAGAAGATGGAGCAACTTGTCTGAGGAACAGCAAGGAAGCCAGTGTTGCAAGAGCCCAGATTATGTCGAGGAGAATAAAATGCAAAAAAGGCTGAAAAGGCCAGAAGGGACCAGGTTATAAAAACGTTAAAAGCCAAACAGAAGATTTCTTACTGGATTCTGGAGGTGATGGGCAGTCACTGGAGTTTATTGAGTAGGAGGGTGATATGGTCAAACCTGTGCTTTAGGAAGAATAGTTTCAAAGCTGAGTGAAAGATGAACTGAAGCAGCCTGACCCATCAGTTGGCTATTACAACAACCCAGGCATGAGGGGATAAGGGTCTGCAACAGGCTGGTGGCACCATCAGAGGAAAGAAGGGGGCATATTCAAGAGGTGCTGCAAAGGTGAAATTGACAGGCCTTGGCAACAGATTGGATATGGAGGATGAGGGACAGTGAGGAGTCAAGGATGACAAGAGAGTTGTAAGGATGAAGGCATGGGAGGATGGTGGTGCCATTAACAGAAATAGGAGAATTAGGAGGAGAGGAGGATTTGATGGGGAAAGATGATGACTTCGGTTTTAGACATGTGTAGTTTGGGGATGTTCTACACAACATTCAGTTCAAGATGTCCAATACACAGTTGGAGAAGTGAAACTGGAGGTCAAAAGAGAGGTGAGGACACATGTTTGAATTTTTTCCCCTATAGATCTAGTTAGAGAATCCAAAGACATTTTTAAAGTGAACCTTCCCCTCTCAGAAATCGTAGAATGAAGTATACAATTAATGATATATTTCTTTTTGTAAATTCCTGGCTACCTTCAGAGGAGACTCTAGAAAGCTCATCTACAATTTCTGTGTTGCTAGGGAATGTTAACAATGGACATTTATATAATGCTGTACAGATTGAAGGTACCCGTCATTTCATTTGAACCTCACAACAGCCCTGTAAAAAAAAGTAATAAAAATATGATCACATCCATTTTACAGACAAGAAAGCTGAGACTCAGGGAAATTACACTTATCCATGAGAGTTGGAATTCGGACCTAGGTCTTACTGAGTCTAAGGCCAAATCTCTCCCTAGTACACTACCTCTTCTGAAGGGAGCAGAAAAAAAAATAAAAAGTTTACAGAGCAAATTCCTTATAATAATCCTGTGAGATAGGTACTACAGGGAGTATTTTCCTCTTTTTATAGATGAGAAAACTGAGCGTCAGGTTAACTAACTTAACCTGCAAACCACAAGGTATTAAGAGGCAAGTTCTGAACTTGGGTCTTTCTGATTCCAAGTCTAGCCTAACTATGCGCTATGCCACACAAACTCTCTGTACCAGGATATTTAAAAATAAGTAGTCATTTGTTTCAATAAATTTAAGATCTTCATATCTAAGAACTGAAAAATGCTGCTTAAATTTATTGAAACAAATGGCTATTTTTAAAATATATCTTTTTGTGCTTTGCTTTTGGAGTGGTTAATGTAGCTTAATAAAAAAAAGAGTAAAGTCAAGTCAGTTAGGAATATAAATTTGGATTTGTAATAAAAAACCTTTTCACATTTGCAAAATGAATAAAAAAATCTCCCCCCACCCCCTACCCTTTTTGTCTCTGGATGTTTTTTATGGTTGCTCTAGGAATCCAGTTCCTCACTGTAACAAATACTCTGCATTTTCCACCAGAGGGTGCTTTTGCATTTATAAAGACACATAGTGCAACTCCATTGTAACTGTCTTCTAATTCAGCAGTGATAGAAAGTTAAGTTTTTGTATATGAGAGTGGTATGTGTGAATGCCTAGTGCGCATGCATCTGAATACGTGTGTCTATTTTGATTTATATATTCTTTCACGTGAAGATTTTTAAATTCCACCCCAGCTAATGAGCTCACCAACCTGCTTGTTTTCAGACTTCACTACCTTCTTTTTCATATTTCCCCATATGTTCCATTCCTAAGGTTTATCTGGTGACATTATGTTCTGGGAGTTATCGTAGATATATTTTGCAAAGAGTAGATCGTGTTCTGTAGGAGGAGTTTAAAAATTGACCTTTATGGAAATACCTTCCCCCTCCCCCATCTGTTGTAGCATTTTCCCCTGCATTTTTTATATATCAAAGTCCAATCTTGGGTCTGGTCTGTATTTATTTCTGGATAAATCTCCTCTATCCCTTCCAAACCAAATTTCTTTCTCATCCAGCCATATAAATCATCACCTAGTTTACCAACTCCCCTTCTTCCTCCCACCCACCTCACCTTACCCAGAAAATGTGGACAGCATGCTTCTTGAACTGCCAAAAATCAACAACAGCATTGAAGGGTAGCACCTTAAATCCTAGCAGCTGCTATCTACTAGCTCCCTAAGCCTCCCACACACTCAGTACATTATGACTTGTATTATAGTTATTTGTGTACATGCCTTTTCCTTCTACTAGATTGTAAGCTCCTTGAGGTCAGATCCTTCAGTTTTTCTATTTTAAATCTCAATGATCTAGTTATGTGCACTCCCTGTACATGGTAGCTCTTAAGAAATGTGAGCTGAATTTAATTCAGTTGAATTTTAATGTGCTTCATAGGAAAAGGAAAAGGTTAGTGTTTCATTTAAAATTTTTTATTTGGTGGCCAACTTTGAAATGATCAGTTTAGGAAGTATAGCTTTAAAATTTAAGTTTTAAACTGCAGATTTAAAGGTAAGATTAGTGCAAGGAAGACTGCATCATTTGAATAATTAAATATCAAATAAATGTAGATATATTCCATAACTTTTCACAAATTTGATTTTCTAATAATAATTTGTAAATGGAGGGTTGCATTTCTCCTAAAATAATAGATTCAGAATTGGAAAACACCTTAGAAGTTATCCAGTTTAAAATCCCATTATTTTATGGATAAGAAAACTGAAACGTAGAGAACTTCAGTGACTGACTTGCCCAACATCACTATGCTATCAAAACTGCTTGAAGCAGGATTTACACCTAGATTCCCTCAGCCAACTTTCCAAAGCTGAATCTCACCACATCTCATCTGTTGGGCTAAGGAAACATTCTGACTCACTCTCTCCTACCATGTATCCTCTTTCCAAAAAGCCTTTTGATCTGCCACATATCCACAATACCTTGTGGTAATAGGTACTTAATAACTAAGTGAACCAGTGAATGAATATGCCTAAGTCCTCTCTTCTGTAGGGTGGCCAATTTGGCTGGTCATTTTTAATATGTGGATGTGGGTGTTCATATATATACATATATATATATATATATATATATATATATATATATATATTTTATTTCACGATTTAACTAGCATAGCAAAATACTGCTGGTTACAAAAAAAAAAACAAGGCAGACCTTGCCCTAAAGGCACTAACCTCCTACTGAGATAATACAACATATTAAAAGACAAGTATATATTTGAGATAGGATGAACACTAAGAATTAAGGGGATCAGAAAAGCCTTCCCCATGGAGATGGCACATGAGCCTTGGAAGAGATCTAGGAATTCCAAGAAGTGTTGATGAAGTATATTCCAGGCCTTGGAGACAAACTGCAATGGCAAGGAGGTGCAAGGGGAGTGCCCGGTGGGGGAAAACAAGTCAGCCAATTTGACTGGAATATGGTATACATAAAGGTGAATAACATGCAGTTGGACTGAGTTGGTCTGTCTCTTTTGGGAGAGGTCTCCTCATCTTTCTCCAGCTTCTTAATATGGGTATCTTCCACATCTCTGTCCTATGCTCTTTCTTTTTCCTTGTTTATAGTATCTCCCTTCACAATTTCACTTAGTGCCTGGTTTCAACTATCAATTCTGCGAATAACTCTCTCAAATCTTTATCTTCAGCCTGGCTTCTCCCCAGCGTTCTGAATTTTTAGTTTTCTGTTGACATTTCTCACTCATTGTATCCTAAAATCACCAGTTTCCCACTCTCAAATCCAAATCTGTTTCTCTTAATTCTCCTATTCCTTGATATCACACACGACTCCTTTTTTTCTCCTCCCTAATTTCCCCATCCCCATTCAGTCAAGTATCTCAAGATCTGTAGCTTTTACCCTCACAGCACTTCACACATTCAGCCTTACGTTTCTACGAACATTGTTTCCACTTTAGTTCAGGCCCTCATTACCTTTCGAACTAGAAACATTCATTCAACAGCCATTTACTAAGTGTCTACTGTATGCAAAGGATTGTGCTAAGCACTGAGGTAGCTATTAAGGAGCAGATGACACATACAGAGATAAAAAAATGCAATATGCAAGTATAATTTGGAATAAAATATCATAAGAGCACATAACTGGTTAAAGTAATGTGTAACATTGGAGGGAGGAAAGACTATTTCTGTTGGTAGAGATCTGGAAAGCATTCCTGAAGGAGGCAGGAAATTACGAATGAGTAGGTTTTCAACAAGCAGAGCATTCTAGGCAAAGGGAAAAGTATGAACAAAGGCAGAGACATAGGAAATCACTGAGCATATACATGGCACAGAACATAGTATAATTTGGGTAGAACATAGCACACATGGAAGGAACAGCGCAAGACACCAGGGTTTGGGAAGGCCTTGAATTCTATGCTAAGGATCTATGGCTGTATTTGTCAGGTAATTGGAAGCCACTGAAGGGTTCTATAACCTGATCAGACATGGCGATGGTTTGAACGATGTATTAGAGGGAAGAGAAACTGAAGGCAAGGAGAATACTTAGTCATGTAGGTGGTAATGAGAAGTTTGTTCCAGAATCTAGAACTAAGGTAACGACATAGAGAAATACAGTAGGGCTAGATTGATAGGGACTCAAAATGAAATAGAAGCCAAAGATGAAAGAGAAAGGGAGTGTGATGACTTCTGAATACCAATAACTGAGTAAGTAATGATATCATCCAAAGAAAGGGATGGGTCATTATTAGGAAGCACCTATGAGGATAAGATGCTAACACTGAATTTAAGCTGCCTCTGAGACATCTGCTTGGAGCTCTCCAGGAGGTAGCTGGAAATGTGAACAGGGAGCATGGGGAAGAGGCTCACCTGGGTCTACAGACCCCCATAATTTCTTGTTTTCTGTTTCCAGTTTCCCAATACTTCAACCCATTTCCAGAGTAGAGTGTAGTTTTCTGCTTTAAAAAATAAAAAGCTATGATGACTTGTAACAGGACAAAATAAAATCCTAACCCCTTGAGAAGTAGGTATTCAAGACCTGTCACAATCTGTCTCTAGGCTGCTTTTACATACTCAGTGAGTTTCCCAGCTGAGCTACTCCCTTTTCCATCAGCTCATCCTGTCCTCTTCTGCCTTCTCTGTCCTTCCCTTCAGACTTTGAGCTCCTTGAGAACAGGGACTGTCTTTTACAATTCTTTGTATCCCCAGCATTTAGCACAGTGCCTGGCATGTAGTAGACTGTGAATAAATGCTAGTTGACTGGTCCACTGTTCTCAGGAGATCCTTTACTTTCTTCATCTGTAACATTTAGCACAGTGCCTGGCATGTAGTAGACTGTGAATAAATGCTAGTTGACTGGTCCACTGTTCTCAGGAGATCCTTTACTTTCTTCATCTGTAACACAAGGGGATTGAACTAGGTGATCTCCAGGGTCACTTTCTGTTCTAAATCGATTATTTCCTGATCCTTTTCTGTCCCTCCTCCTCCTCCCCTTACCTACCCAGTTTCTTCCCTTTGAAATACCATCAGGGGACAACTCTGATGGCTTCCTCTGTGAAATCTTCCGCATTATCTCAGCTAGAAGTGTTCTTTCTCCCCTTTAGCTTCTAGTGAGACTTTGTACTTCCCCTATGCATTTACTATGTGCTACTTTGTGCTGTAATTATTTTTATTTCATCTTTGATTCAACCCTAAGTCCTAGAACAGGGCCTTTACTAGTAGTGCATACTTGATAATTTTTTTAAAAAATTGAATTGGATCCAGGAGAGAGAATGTGGGAGGTGGGTGGAGGAGGCTTTTCTCCCTTCTGCACTCAGGGAACACATGTTCCCTGGAATAGAGGGGGAAAATGTAAGAGACCAGAGACAGAGAGAGTGCATGTGTGTGTGTAGGTACATATACATATCCTTTAAAATAAATTTAAGCATATTTGTCAGAATAATCAGGGATTTTTTTCAAAAGGATATTTTATACTATTAAATATGACCAGACTTCACATATGCCAATATAGGACAAAGGGACAACTCTTATATGCCTGTGGTCACAGCCTCAGATGTGAGGGGTCCATTCTAGACAGTGAATAGAACCAGTATGGAGAGAAGTGTGTCTGGGGAGGTAGTGCCTCAGGACATCAAGAATGGACCAGCCCTCAGAATCTGATGGGGAACCAAGTTCCCTAAAAAAGTAGAAATGCAATTACTTTAGGACTGTAGTTCAGTTCTATAACCTAAAGTGGAGTTGAGGCTTGAGTTCATCTTGTATAGCACTCACTTATATCTACTCCATTCCTAATTTTATTTATTTATACAATGCAAGCTTGTGGTTTGGGGAAAAGGGGATTGTGGAGGTAAGGAAGCAACTGGGGAAAGGAAAAGAGGAAAGAAAGGAGTTGGGGGGAGGCTCCCTATAAATAACATGTTATACTGATCCAGACGACTTGGGGAGAATACATTGGAAGGCACCACAGAAAGCTGAAATTTGAGAATTTCCTACTTAATACGTGGTGTCTAGTCTTTATTATTATAACATAAATATAATATATGCAGTACATCATTAATTTATTGCCATTTTACTTTAGTCCAGCAGAGGGCACACTTCACATTGAGATAAATCTAAAATTAATTCATGCCAGGAAGTGTGTGTGAGTGTATGTGTGTGTGTGTGTGTGTGTGTGTGTGTGTGTGTGTGTGTGTGTGTTAACTTTGGCATTTAAAAACTTTATATACTATACTGCATTTTACTTTGTGTCTCTAATTGGCTTAATACATCAATATGGTATTTTAAGCCATTACTAGATCACACATTGAATTTGTCAGTTGTCATTTAATGTGTATTTTTACGAGTATAAACTGATTGGGTTGAGTTGTGTGTATGCCTTGTAGAACAAGTCTTATTTCTTTATAGCCATGCCACATATGTGTTACATAGCATATTATTTTGATAAAGTATCACAGAAATTCTTACAACTTAGATTTAATTTCTGTTATTTCAATACAGTGAGAGGCAACATGGAATAGTGGATAGAGAAAGTTGATCTTGGAGTCCAGATTGTCTGGGTTCAGGTTCAAGCATAATTGGCTGAGTGACCCCAGTAATGTCACTGACTTGCTGCACACAACTTGATAATAAATAAAATAAAGATAAAATAATAAAATAAAATTGATAAATATTTTTAAAATTGATAAAGAGCACTTGCTGATTTGTACTGATAGGATGAATTCCTTGGACTATGAAGTAGCAATTTTGGATTTTAAAAAATCTGATGGAATATGACCTGATCAGCTACGTTTTTAAAACTTTATATAAATTGATGCTATTTTCTAGTCCACGTGTGAGTTGAGGCCATAGGTTCCCCTCCCCAGTTCTAGTCTCTTCATATATTACTTTGTGCTTTCCAGGAGAAACTGTACTTCATTATTTCTCTATTCAATAAAACATCCATATAAAAATATATGAAAGAACTTTGAATGTGTATTCTGTTTGTTTTCCAAGTAGTTTTCCCCCAATCTTTTGATAATGAATAATTCCTTACAAGCATGTAGAGATACTAAACTGTTCTTCGTAAACTATGAACATTTAGCAAGAAGAAATTTTGGGCCATGAAAAATGGCAAATAGAGATTCATTGGATTTATCCAAATAAACTATTTCTTCATAAAACCTCTTGGGGAGGGGGTTGAAAACCATGTAAACAACTAATTCTTGTGATATCATATAGTGAACCAGTTAAGGCAGTTAACTTTTTCATCCTATGTCTTTCCTTCTGTATACACATGTTTTCATTCATTAGTAATTGGGTATTAGTCTAAAATATTAGGAAACTTGAAATATGTGAAGCATGTGAAAGATATATAAATGATATTTTTAAAAGATTGTGTCTTTAAAACTAGGCAGAATGACTAGATTCTGACAACAGGGAGGAATTTCATCCAGGTAGGATGAAATCAACAACATCAATTTCATGTCCCAATGGATTCTTATTGTCATCACATTTCTTGATAGAATACCTTCTGATGTTAACAGTTAATATTGTCAAATCTATCAAGAAATGCTTCAGATCAAATGGACAATAGACAGATACATCTTATGTGCTGTATTTTTGGAGCATTTCAAATCCTTCTGATGACAAGTATAAAAATCCTTGTATGCTATAAGGCATAGCTGGTGTGTGCATTAGATTTGCAGATGATGCTAAGTGGGAAGTGACAGCATACTGGTTGACGGAAACAATATTCAGAGTATCTTGAAGGGCTGGCCAGAACATTGAGTTCAATCTAGTGCCCATTTATACCATATCTGGAATTGTATATTCAGTGCCAGGTGCCACATTTTAAGGACTCTGATTGGCTCATAGGAGGGCAACCAAGCTGGTGGAGATCCTTGAGTCTATGTTCTATGAAGAAGGAACAGGGAATGTTTAGCATAAAAAAGGGAAGGCTGGTTATAATCCTTCTTTATAACTTGACTAATGTCTAACGTGAAGGTATTTGTCGATTCTATATTCGATTGCATGTCGCCATGGAGGAAGGGAGTGGAGAGGGAATGAGAGAAAATTTGAAACTCGAGGGATTGTAGAATTGAATGTTGTAAACTAAAAGTAAATAAATAATTTTTTTTTTAAAGGGAAGACTGGGGTGGGAGGAGGGATGGTGGGACACGATAGATGCCTTCAAGTATTTGAAGACAGACTTGTTTTGCTTAGCACTAGAGGGCAGAATGAAAAGCAATGGGAAGAAATAGCAGAAGGCAGATTTAGACTTGAAAAAATTCCCAATAATTTAGGACTGTCCAGAATTGGAAAAGTTGTCTTAGGAGATAATGGGTTCTTCCTCACCGAATGTCTTCAAAGGCTGGATGTCTGCTTGTTGAGGATATTGTAGAAAGAATTCTTCTTCAGGTACAGGTTGGATTAAATGTTTGCTGGTGTCCTTTTCAACTCTGCCATTCTGTAATTCTGTAAAGGAATCACAACTATTTAAATTGATATCTTTTAATGTTATAGAAAGGACACTGGACTCGGAGTCAAGCAAGATCAGGGTTTGAATCTTGTGTCTCATACTCACTTGTGATCCTGCCTTTTCTGAACCTTAGTTTTTTTTCATCTTCATAATGGGAGTAACAATCCCCCTTTCTGACAGTATTATGGTAAAATTTAAATGAGTGAATGTATATAAAGTGCTGTAGAAATGCCTCTGAATATTTTTAATTACTTAAAGTTTAATGGTAGTTATACCTTCAGACTGAGAATCAGTCAGAAGTTAAGAGGGAAGATACTTTAGTGGATTCTATCAAAGAAAAATGGTCTGAAACAAAGGGATCCAGTTAGTCAATACCTTGAATTTTTTAAAAAGTCTGTTAAGATACAACTCTTTCTTCAAGATCCAACTTAAAGGGTGGCTAGATGGCGCAATGAATAGAGTACTGGCCCTGGAGTCAGGAGGACCTGAGTTCAAATGTGGCCTCAGACACTTAACACTTACTAGCTATGTGACCTTGGGCAAGTCACTTAACCCCAATTGCCCTGCAAAAAGAAAAAAAAAGATCTAACTTAAATCCTCTCTCTTTAATGATGATGATAGCAACTTTGTATAGCACTTTTAAGTAAGCTCTGGGAGACTTTATCTCACTTCCCATTCTAGGCACCTGGTTCCCAGAGGGGAGCAATTTCTCCCCTCTCTTCAGCTTCTTCCTGGGTTCTAGGAATACCCCTGAGGGCTGTGGGATTCATTCTAAGTCTGTCAACTCAAGCCTACATCTCTTCAATATCAATCACCATTGATTACCCTCAGTATCAGTTAGTTGATATCTCCTTGGTATCATTGATAAGCAATTAACATTAATCAGGTTTCATGAAAGGTTTTTTTATTAAAAAGTGTATCAAGAACCGAAGTACAAAAACACATCTACAAACAGAACACACTCTCCCCTTCACCTCAGCCCCTGGGGAGAGTGAGATTAAACTTGATGTGATTGCTACAAAGGATTCATCTCCATGGAGTTCACTTCCAAACACAGCATAACTGATGGATAGTGTAACTCCTTTACTTACAGATGCCTGGTTGATCTGCTGCTGGGCTGGGTCAAGTGGTTTGAATTTCAGGGCTATATTGTTTTACCAGGCTCAACTGCTAGCAAACTCATATAGATTCCAGTTCCTAGACCTCTTTCTGGTGGCCTTTCCAACCTTTCAGAGATCATAAGGTTGTAGCCAAATCCAATCTATTTCCAACACATATTCATATAATAGCAAGAGGGGATAAAACACAACAGAGATAGAAGAAACAATGTCATGTACTCATGGCTTCATGTCAGTTAGGTTGGGGAGAGTACATGACTGGCCTTACTTCTCTCTTCTGACCCAAAGGTTTATAGTAGTCTGTTCACCAGTCTCCACCATGAGATCAAATAAGCTGGAGAGTTCCTTTTGGATGGACTTTGAGTTCCAATTCATCAGTTAATTAAAGCTTTTCTTCATCATTCAGTATGCAACCAGAATAGTCACAGAATACCTGTGCATGATCCAAAGTAGAAAGTCAAGACCTTTCATTCCACATCACAGGCTTCTAGAATAGGCACATCAAGCATGTGAATTGGCCCCAGGCATTTCACACTGAATATGCTTGAAGGACTGGGTCTTCATTGGGTCCACAGATTTTTATTTTGTATACACACTCACACACACACACACACACACGTGAATGTTATTGTTGTTTAGTTACTTTAGTCATGTTCAACTCTTTGTGACTACATTTGGTGTTTTCTTAGCAAAGATATTGAAGTAGTTTACCATTTCCTCCTCCAGCTTATTTTACAGATGAGGAAGCTGAGATAAGCAGGGTTAAGTGACTTGCACAGGATCACACAGCTAGTAAATGTCTGAGGCGAGATGTGAACTCAGGTCTTCCTGACTCTAGGCCAGCACTCTATCCACTGAGCCACTTAGCTGCCCATATATTTATAGTGTACATGTCTACCTGATTAAAATGCCATCTTGAGGACTGGAACTATTTAATCTTGTCTTTGTATCTCCAGGGCTTAGTGTAGTGACTAGCACACAGTAAACACTTAATAAATGTTTATCGATTGATTCTATAATGATTCTATAATTCTTTAAGAATTTTTTAAACACCTGCTATGTTCTAGTCACTGTGCTAAGTAAGCCCTTGAGATATAAGGATAGAAACAAAATTGTCTCTGTACTTGGGAGCTTCCATTTCTTTGGAGGAGGGAGGAGAATATTGGCAGAAACATGAACATATATATAAAGTAAATATATATATATGTATATATATATAAAGTAAATAGCAAGTCGTTGGTGGAGTGGGGCTGGAGGCATCAGTGATTGGAGGGCTCAGGATAGTCATTGGGTAGGAAGAAGCTTTTGAACTGGAAGGAAGCTAGGGATTCTGAAGGGCAGAGGTGACAACCAAGTGAATTCTGGGCATGGGGGACAGCTAATTCAAAGGTGGGGATGGGGGAGCTAGAATGCCATGTTTGGGGACTGGCAAGTAGGCGAATCTGACTGAAATGTAAAGTACATGTGCAATACTCCTGAAAATGTAAGCTGGAGCCACATTCTGAAGGGTCTTCATGCCAAATAGAGCAGTTACTATTTCATTCTAGAGATAAAATGGAACCACCACTGGAGAGTTTTGCTCAGAGGTGTGACGTGATCGAAGCCACACATTAATAATATGGAGTTGGCACCTGTGCTCCCGTTACCTGAACTGTGATGGCAGCTCTGTGCGTGGAGAGAATAAGACAGATAGGTAGATATGGGGGTCAGAGGTATGGAGATAATATTTGAATCCATGGGAGCTGATGCAGTTACTGAGAGAGTAGGGAAGGAAGAACAAGGGCCTGGGACAGAGCCCTGAAGCACACCCAAGAGAAGCGAGAAGGGAAGTGATTAAGCATGTCATGCCCATTATGTGCCAGGCGCTGTGCTAAATGCTTTACAGTCATTTAATCTGATCCTCACAATAACCCTGGGAGACAAGTGCTATTATTATCCCCCTTTTACAGTTACAAAAACTGAGGCAGAGGTAAAATGACTCACCAAAGGTCACACATCTAGTAAGCGTCTGAGGTGGGATTTGAGCTCAGGTCTTCCTACGTCTAGTCTCAGCACTTTGTCTACTATGTCGCCTAGCAAGGGGACATGGATGAAGACCTAGCAAAGGAAACTGAGAAGGAGCTACCTAGAGAGTAGGAGGAGAGCAAGCAAAGACAGTGCCACAAAAACCCAGAGAGGAGAGACTACTGAAAGAGGGAGGGGTGAGCAACAGTGTAGAGCTGCAACAAGGTTAAGAAGGATTAGGACTAAGAAGAACCTCAGCATTTAAGAGGTCAGAGGTCATTGCTGAGGTTCCGCCTCATAACCATACAACTAACAGACATGACAAAAGAAGACAATGATAAATGTCGGAGGGGATATGGGAAAACAGATACATTAGTGCCACATTAGTTGAGCTGTGAAGTGGTTCTGCTACTCTGGAAATAATTTTAGAACAATGTCCAGCAAGTTGCCAAACCGTGTATGTCTTTTGATCCAGCTATGCTAGACTACTCCACTTCAAAGAAATCAAATAAAGAATAAAAGTATCTCTTTGTTTAAAAAAAATATATATATAGGAGCTCTTTTCATAGTAGCTCCAAACTGGAAACCAAGGGGTTGTCTTCCTATTGGGAAACCCCTAGACAAATTGTGGTATATGAATAGAACAGAATGTAATTATGCCATAGCAAATGATGAAATGGACAGCTTATTAGCTGATGCTAAATAATATGAGCAGAAATAGGAAAGCAATTTATAAATCATAGAGAAAAATTATTTTTGACTTTAAAACTGATTGACACAGTGGTCAACCCAAGTCCAAAAAAATGAAGATGAAGCACACCACTCGCCTCCTGACAGAAGTTATGAACTTAAAATGTAGGAAGAGATGTAAATTTTTGGAGAGTGGCCATTAGGAGAATTTGTTTTGCCAAACTGTGTAGTATATATTGAAGGATTTGTTTTGTTTTGCTTTTAATTTGTCCAATTGGGAGGAGGTGGCTAATGAGAGGAAAAGATACAAAAAATTTTGGTTACTTGAAAAATAAAAATAAAAGATCATTGGTCACCTTAGAAAAAACAGTTTTAGGTCCAAAGCAAGATTTCAGTGGAATGAAGAGTTAGAAGAGAAGAACTGGAGAAAAGAAGTATAGAAAGTATTTCTTTGAAAGAGAGGAGAGATAAAAGACATGGAGGTCCACCAAACAGTCAACTTTTTCAGTGCTTATAGATATCAGGAGCCATGCTAAGAGTGGAGGATACAAAGCCCCTGCCTTAGGAAGTTTACTTTCTGCTGAGGGAAACACCATGAGAGAGACAGAGACAGACAGAGAGAGAGAGAGAGAGAGAGAGAGAGAGAGACAGAGAGAGAGAGAGAGAGTAGATAATGCACATAAAAGGAATACTGTGGAGTTCTGGGAGGGAGGGAGGGAGTGCACTAACAGCTGAAAGGGCCAGAAAAGCCTTCATGTTTATGGTGACACTTGAGTTGAGTCTTGAAAGAAACCAAGACCAGAGAGATGGTGATAAAAAGAGAAGTATTCTACACTCAGGAGACAGTCAATGCAAAGGCATGGAGATAAGAAATAGTGTCATGTATTGAAGAGTTAAGTAGGACAGTATGACTAGAGCCCAATGCTAGGAGGAAAGTAATGTATAAGAAGACAGGAAAGGTAAGAAGAGGTCAGGCAGGACATAGAGGTTTTTTTTTTTTAATGTCAAAGAGAGTAGAGTTTATATTTGATTCTGGAAGCAATAGGGAAGCACCAGAGTTTATTAAACAGTGACAAGATGCTCAGACTTGCATTTTGGGTTTTTTCCCATATTTTTATAATATTTTATTTTTTCCCCCAATTACATGTTAAAACAATTTTTAACTTTCTAAAAAAGCTTTGAGTTCCAAATTCTATCCCTCACTATCCTTCCCCCCTCCCTGAGACTGCAAGCTATGTGATCTAGTTAATACATGTGCAGTCATGTAAAACATTTCCATAATAGTCATTTTGTTGAAGATTCACGTAAGTAAAAAAGAAAGAAAGAAAGAAGATAGCATGCTTCAGTCTGCATTCAGACAGTTTCAGTTCTTTCTCTAGAGGCAGATAGCGTGCTTCATTGTGAGTCATTTGGGGTTGTCATTACATTTTGGGAAAATCACTTTGTGACAATATGGAAGATTAGAATAGGGAGAAACTTAAGGCTGGGAAACCAGCTAGGAGGCTATTGCAATAGTCTAAGAGAGAAGTAAAGCAAACTATGGTGGTGGCTATGCGGAGAGGAGAGGACATGTGAAAGAAATGTTGTAGAGATAGAAATGACAAGATTTGCCAAGCAGTTGGAAATGTAGGGGAAGTGAGAGTAAGGAGCTGAGGATGGCACCACAGGTAAAACTAAGGGACTGGAAGAATGGTGGTACCCTTGATAGTAATGGGAAAATTCAAAAGCAAGGGAGATTTGGGGGGGGGGGAAGTTGGGGGGGATGTGGATGGTATATGAGTTCTCCTTTGGACACATTGAATTTGAGACAGCTACAGAACATCTAGTTCAAAATATCATTTAGGCAATAGGAGATCTATTCTGATGAGACAAAGTAGGATTGGATATGGTGAAATTGAAAATTAGAGGAAGATGATGATCATAGTGGGTCAATTATCTGAAAAAGATTGTATGGAATGGGATAAAAGGTATAAGTAGTGAGGCTGGGATCCACACAGAGAAGGGTCACTTCTTTATCAGAGACTAGAGCAAAGGAAGAAAATGGGGAACAATGTCAAGGGGATTTTATATGCAGAACAGGGGAGTAGAGAGAGTTCCTGAATAACTTCTTTCTCAGCAAAGTATGATCCTTTGCTGAGAGAAAGGGCAAAGGAAAAGTGTGTGGAAAGCTACAGCAAAGGAAAAAAAAAAGTTTTGAACAATCACAGTGAGGATTTAATTAGGGAAAAGTAGAGTGATTGTATCTCAGTTGTGAGGACCTACAAAGTAGAACAGATAACATATATTTGTGATGGTCTTCTGGCACCATTCATCAGCAGCATGCATGTAGAAGAGAAAGCAGATGGTGGGGGTTGTGTAGTGTTGGGGTTTTGTAAGAGAAGCAACATGCTAGAATGGAAAGAGAATTTAAAGGACTTGGGTTCAAATTCTGACTCAGATTATGTGACCTTGGCCAAGTCACTTCAGGCTCCGTTTCCTCACCTGTAAAATGAGGGGATTAGACTAAATGACTTTTAAGATTCCTTCTAGTTCTAAACCCATAACTCTATTAAAACATAAGTGGCAATTAAGCTAAAGAGGTAAGGGATGTAAATGAATCATTATGTTTTAAGTCCTTTAAGGGTATCAACTATGTCTTTTTTTTAGGTTCGTGTCCCCAGCACCTGGCCTTGCACACTAATAGGGGGGATTTAATAAATATTTGTTGCTTTAAGTTGAGCTCTCCCTTCCAAGTATTAGATGAGATCTTTTTTGCTTATGAAACTTAGTGAATTACAGCCTGATCCATAAAATATGCACATCACGTCTCTTGAAAGTTAAGGAAAGCTGATAAGAATTTTTACAGAAAAATTCTCTGCTAATATGCATATTGTTTTAGTATATTAGAGCAACATAAATACACAAATGTGAAAATACTGTGCATATCAGTTGTCACAGATTAGCTCCAAAACTCAGATTTGAAGGCTCCCTTATGATTGCATGGGAAAACCTATACATCTCGCTGAGAGATTTTAAACATGGCACTTTGCAATTCCCAGAGGTACCTCTTGTTAGTAGCTCTGAGGAGAGTGTGGGATAGAGTTGTTAAGTAGGAGAATTTTATGGGCAGATGTACCATTGGGAGGAAGATGCTATTTAGTGGGGAAAGGCAAGCAATAAAATGAAATGGGAAAAATACCTTTGAGTACTTCTTAATCTAGAAATTGTTTTAAAATTGGTTTTATATTTATTTTTTATCTGTTGATTTTTGACTGAAATGTAGGGAACCAGAGATCTTAATAGCTATCTGGAAATAAAAATGAGAAATGTGTTCGTCTCCCAAAACCATATGTAATAAAAAAAATTTCCATAGTGAAGTGAAAATTTCATATGATTTCCATTTTATTGGCAAAATACAAGCCTTTAAGTTGATTGACTTCATTTATTCATCCAACAAGCAAGTATTAAATGCCTATTACATACAAAGGACTTGGTTCAGGTCCTAGAGTTATAAAAGCAAAACTAAAGCAGCCTCTGCCCTCCAGGACTTTGGAATTCTACAAGGAAAGTAGAATGTGCACAGATAAACGAATACAGATCACCTACAAAGTCCATAGAACTTAATCTTCATGAGGATGTCCACAGACAACTAAAAAGTGGGCTTTTCAGGAAAGATCTGCTGAAGGAGGTGGTCTCTGAGCAAAGCCTTAAAAGGAACTGGAGTTCTCTTATCTAGAGATCTCTTATAACCTGAGATGTTGTTTGCATCTTAGGAGATTTTAACTATTGCTCCTAATTCTTCAACAAATGCCCTTCTGTAACTCCTGCAGAGAAATGCACAAAGGGAGGATTTTTGGAAGGATGGTGAAAGGGTTTTCCAGAGTAATTTTTTTGAGAACCAAAAGGGTTCAGAAATCAGAGTATATAAAGTGATGCTAATGAATCCTTTCATCTGCTATTCAGATGAGCCATCGTTCTTTTACTAAGATTAGCTTAATGCTAATAAAAGGCATAGTTGATTTCCAGCCTCAATTCCTCCTTCTAGTATGAGTTTGAAATCAACCTGTCTTCTTACTTACTAGTGAAAAGCAAATGAAAGTCATTTTGGTGATTTGAAATTGGATCTTTATTGTATAATTATAGTAGTTTCATAGTAGATTCATATATTACTAGACTTGACTAATATCTTGCAAAATTTAAATGTATAGAATCAGTAAGTTTCAGAGAATCTTTTGATAGATAAAACAATATCAAATCCAATTCTTCCCTTTGAGGCAAAACTTGCACAGACAGAAAAAGGTGCCCAGCCCAAGTAATTCCCATTACAACGATAGCATTAGATCTTCTCTACTTCCTTGTGTTGGGTGTGCACTATGTTGCACTTACTGAGAAACCACTATTTCATGGTGATAGTCAATGTTTCCCCCATCCAGCAGCTACTTGCCCATAGTGGTGATTTTTTTTTTATATGTAGCTGGCCAGAAACTCTTACCTTACCTTTTCAGTATCTCCTTTGGGTGTGCCTTCACCACTCACACTGAACTGTATGTACTGTGTATTGTAGAGGTGTGCAGTTAAAAATACGTTTACGCTTGGAAATATTTTAAAAATATTTTAAAATGTTTTCCTTTGCAGAATCAGACACAAGTTTGGCAGAAGGAAGTGTCAGCTGCTTAGATGAAAGTCTTGGACATAACAGCAACATGGGCAGTGTTTCAGGCACCATGGGAAGTGATTCAGGTACCGCATAACTGTTGTGTAAACCTTAAAAAGTGTGAAATAAGACAACATATAGTAGGAAGAGTGGGGGCTGCTGCTTATACCCTACTTAGTGTATTTATGGAAGTGAAACAATTCTTTTTCACTGAGGTCGTTTTGGAACTTTGCCATATACCTTCTTTTAAAGTGTAACCTACAAAAGTCTTTCAGAACTAAATAATCTAATTTAGATTCAGAACCTGTCTTTTTGGTCTGGCACATTCTAAATTCCATAGAGTCATGGCTATTTTATTTATGAAATCTGTTATAATTTAATTTAATGCTTTTGGATTCTGTATTCCTTTTTTGTACATGTGCCCAAATGCCCAGGGGCATATTTTTAATCCAAGAATTAATAAAGAATTGGTTGATGAGAGTTAAAATGTATGTGGTTTTGTAGATAATAATAATATAATAAAAATGCATATTCAAAAAGGACATGTAGAAAGGAAAAAGAACTTCATTTCTTTGTAAATATTTCTGGAAAAGAAACAGGAATTTCAAATGATTTGGTCATTTGGTGTAGGGGAAAATATTTTCAAGGCTTATGTGAAGACCACTGGTAAAATTTATCTACTGTTCCTATTTTGGAGTTAGGAAGGTGGTCACATTAGAGATGACATATTCCAGTCCTTTTTGATTTTATAGCCTAGTGATGGAGAAATAGAATAAAGAATCCATGTATATTTGGGAGTTCCCTGCCAAGCTCTGAAAAGAATCCCATAAATACAAAACTGAAGGGATTTTCAGAGAAATCACAGAAATATTGGACTGAAGAGGCAACTTTTAGAATCATCCCAGAAAGATAATTGTACATTGTTCTTAAAGATATCAAGAGGAGATTCATACTCTCTTTTGATCATGTTTCCTTTCTCATAGTCATACCTCTAAAATCACAGTAGGAGAAATTGTTATTTTGAATATCAAACTATGTATAATAATTTAAAATTATCTTTATTTTTAACTAGAAAGAATTCAGTTCAGTATTTTTTTATTTGATATTTACTATCTACCTTTCCCTGGGGAAGGCAGTGTGGTAGTAAAATAAATTTGGAATTCAAAAGGAATCAAATCCTGGCCCTGGCACATTAGATGACCTGGGCAAGTAACAACCTCAATTTTTTTTATCTATAGAATAAAGATAATAGTACTTTCACTGCCTGCCCCACATCAGGGGTATTATGGCTTAAATCATTTAAAGTATGATTTAAAGATAAATTGTTATTATTGCTTATTTAATTTCACTCCCATTATTAGATAAAAGAGTGCTATTGTAGAAGGAGAGCTGACCCCAGAATCAAGGAAAGCTGGGTTGGAATCTCACCTCTGACACATAATGGCTCTGACCCTGGGCAAGTTGGCTAGGGACTTAGTGCTCTGGTCAACTCTCTAAGACTACAAGTTGGAGGGAAGTGCCAACTTGCAATGGTAAATGGAATTTCCATGCCTGGGAGTTCTCTGTATCAATGAAATTGCATAGAAAGTAGTTAGGTATTTCAGGGTGTCTAGGTGGTACACCGGCCCAAGAGTCAGGAGGACCTGAGTTCAAATTTAGGCATTTAACACTCAGGCATTTAACACTTGGTAGCTGTGTGACCTTGGGCAAGTCACTTAACCCCAATTGCTCCCCCCAAAAAAGCAAAAAAAAAGTAGGTATTTCAATCATGTATTTTGAGTACCTACCATCAGAAATTGAGGTTGGCACTTCCCCGATCAATACACTAATAATGTCAAAGGTCTAAAAGAAAGGGGGGGAAAGATTGGGGATGAGGAATAAGTGGGTGGATGGAGAGTAGAGTGGTATAATCAGATAGCTTTATGTTCCAGTGTAGAGAGGTGATTGAGTAAACGTGGCAGTAGTGCTCTGTCCTTACCAGATGGGAGTAAGAATATGCAGATAGTTTTTGGCCTTTGGCATAAAGGCAGATGAGAGGATCACTTCCACTAAAGGGAATTTCAAGGAAAATAATTTAATCAAGTGAAATAGTGATGTGGGGAGCGATCTGGGGGAGCTTCCTAGTGGATTAAATAGGGAGAGAAAATACAAGAGGACATAATACAGGGAATCCCAAAAGTCTGTGCAGATTTCAGCTATTAAAGCTACGCAAACTTCACTATGATTTTTTGGGGGGACTCCCTGTAGATTACAGTATGATAATATCTAGATCAATTAGGGTATTGACAAGGGTGAAGGAAATAAGTCATTGGGAGGTTGAATGGGTACATTTATTAGGAATAAGGAATAACAGTGGGAACAGTTTGGTTTAGGAGTTATGTAGAACTAACTAGCTTAATAGTTTAATGAAGAAAATGATTTAAGATCTTACCAAATGCTATTCGTGTTGTATAACAAGCCTAATTTCCAGCTAGATTTCACAGTGGCATGTATTAAGTACCTTCATGGACTGTGATTCTCTTTAGGCTTTTGATTCTTAGGCTTATTATTATTTATCTAAGTAAGGACTCTTCAACAACATTCATTCATTCAAGAAATATTTACCAACGCACAGCTATAAGACAACTCTACAAGTCTCAGGATGGAAGGAGATATCTATATTCAGAGAAAGATCTAGAAAGACTAGAGTTTAAATGGAGACTGAAGCAATACATGCTATCGTTCTTTTTCATGTTTGGTTTTGTTTCTTTT
>CM053588.1:251412412-251429214 GCA_028646515.1 Pseudochirops corinnae
AACCCTTCTATACAACCAGACTATTGTACAATGTGAAAGTATTTGCAGATCCTATACATGATTGCACGCCACCATGAGGTGGGGGGGGGAGAGGAAGGGGAGAAAATGTGAAAGTCAAGGGACTGTGGAACTGAATCTTGTAAACTAAAAGTAAATAAACAAATCAATGAAAAAAAGTTTTAAAAAATTTAAAAAGAAATATTTACTATGCATTTATAGTATTCAAGATAGTCTCCTAGATGACTTAGAGATATGAAGAAGTGTTTGATGAATTTTTTGTTCTGAAATGCAAGACTTGTTAAATCCAGTCATAAACATACTTGTAAAATGCAAATTAGTCAGTCAGCTAACAATCATTTATTAAATACCTACTATGTGCCAGGCACTGTGCTAAATACTGGGTATACAAAGAAAGGCAAAAACAGTCCCTGCTCTAAAGAAGTTCACAGTCTAATTGTGGGGAAGAGGAAAGAATAATCTGCAGATTCTTACATTTGCTAGTTTTTTCCCCTTCAGACGTGAATTGGGGTTTAATCTTTAACCTTGTCAATAAAGACATACATCCATAGGTGCTACACTTTTGTCTTTATTTAGATAACAATATCATAGATTTAGAATGAGAAGAAATTTTAGAAATAATTTATCACATTCCCAGCCTATCTTATTTTACAAACATGTTTCCTTGGTGACATACTTTACTATGGTTCATCTTTATAGTTCCTTGTTTGTTATATATTGCAGTCTGCTTGTATATATCCTGTGTCCCTCCATTGATCACTGGGTAATACTTGTTTTTAATTAATTCCTAAGAGACCCTAGAGTTCCATGACCCATAGCCAAACAATACTCTGGTAAAATATTGCTTTTTAAAAGATGGGCCTTGGGGCAGCTAGGTGGTGCAGTGAATCAAGTACTGGCCCTGGAGTCAGGAGGACCAGAGTTCAAATCCAGCCTCAGATACTTGACATTAGCTTTGTGACCTTGGGCAAGTCACTTAAGTGCAATTGCCTTGCCTCCCCCCCTCAAAAAAAATATAAAGATAAAAAGGTGATTCTTTATTTTGGGGAGAAGTTTGAGGTTATAAAAGGAACTTTGTAGTTTACTGAAAGCAAACTATCCCATTCTCCTCTTATTTAATTCTGAACTTAACTATTATTCATACACTTTACTATTTGTTCAAAATATTTACACTGATGGATAATCTCCATCTAACTGTGTCATCCTCTGGACAATAGACAAAAAGACATCTGCTTGACTTTTGACTTGCACAAAGGATAAGGCTAAATTCTTCAGTCATTGTAAGTCTTTACAATGTTCTGGGGCTTGATGCAGAGAGCAGTGTTATCTGAAAACAGGAGCATTTGGGGGACCTCATTGTCCAGAAAAAAATCCCTCTTCTATTTGGACATTGGACTGCATTTCCTGTGTAACAGGGACAAACATGTTTGGCTAGCATAAATCTCTTTGTTTTATCATAACATGATATTTATAGTCAAAGAATCATCAAACAAGGTTATCTCTGTTATACCTTTCAAGAAATCTTGAATAATGTTAACATGTCAATGGAAAACACCGTGTTAGAAGATAACCTTTAAGGCAGTGTTTTGGAGTAAAATGCCTTTTTAATGATCAAAAAGCGATCCTATATCTTAGGCATCAACCAGTCAATTGTATAATGGTAAAGAGGTGGCCTATAATGGAATATTTTATGCAGTATATCTGTCCCCTTCTAATACCCACATTGAGGATGCCCTTGATAAATTCCCTGAAAAATTATATATAGACTAGAAAATAGTTTGTTATATAAAAGTAGACATTTAGTACAGTAATAATTGTTCTCTCGGTTGCCTTTTTTGGTACTAATATGATCTGAGATTTTTTCTTGCTTTTTAACATCTTCCCCACTTTCAGATACCTTACGAAGCAATCCCTCAATATCACCACAATTGTATCGCCTCAAGCAGTCTTCTCTCCTAATACACTGGTCTAATCCAACTGCTTTTACTATGCTTGTGAGGTTTTTTCCTACCATTTCCTCCATTTGCATAATTTCTACCTCTTCTTTAAGCACATCAGGGGCCATGACATTAGAGGCTAAATTTGTTGGCTGACTTGTTCTTGATGGTTAAAAAAAAAGGTTTGTTAGAAAAATCTTTTCCACAGATCTTTTCCATTTTTCTTCTGTTTGTTGTTGTCATTACATTTTCATCCTTAAATTTCCTTGGATGACTATTCTTAGTTGGATCTGTTTCCAAGCTTTCTTCAAATTGATTTTACCCTTTGATGTTTTTCTCTGTTTTATTAGGTAATGAGGTTCATAATCTGTCATCTTTGTGAGATTTTATGAGCAAATTTATATTTTAAACCCTTATTTCCCATGGTAATCATTTCTTCTACTTCAGAAATGAAACATTTGATGGTGATAAAGATAGCTTTTAGGCTTTTTGGGTTTTTTTTCCCTCACAACTGATTTATATTGTTTAAACTTCTATATTCAGATGCCATATAATTGTCTGTGTCTATATCCTTCTCTCCATATCCCATCTAGTTTGAATAACTCTGGACTGATTTGTTTTAGTTGTACACCACATCTTTTTTCTGATTTTTAGTTTTCTAGCTTTTTACTAATTTTGATATTTGTTTTAACAATTTGGTGTTTGATGGAACCCACAGTTGATTCAGTAATGATTCCATGTCATTTATCTTCTGTATCTTAAAATAAGTCATTTTTTTCAGTGTTAATGGGTGCTCACTATGTCTAGTGCCTACTAATTTTCTCTTTGAAGAAGATATACAGACATGAGGCTTCCACAAGTATTAGCCTTCTTCAATTCCTTATTTTTGATCTGTATTTTCCAATATATTTTATTATAGCTTCCTTCCTATTCCCATCTTTGTATTGAAGTTTCTGAGCATCAGATTATATATTGATATAATTTAAAGCATCTTATTAAGTTCTTTCTTATAATTTTGGTGTGTCTTCATCCTCTGAAGCCAATGTTGGTGAATTTAAAAATACTTTTCATAAGCAGGTAAGCTAAATGACACAGAAGATAATAGTAATATCCTTGATCAAGAAGACCTGAGTTTAAATTTCGCCTTAACCAATTCCCAGTTGTGTGTGACTCTGAGTTAAGTCAGTTAACTTTTCTAGACCTCAATTTCCTCATCTGTAATATGGAATAATAATAGCACCTATTGTGTGGGTTGTTATGAGAATTAAATGAGATATTTGCAAAATTCTTTATAAACCTTAAAGCACACATAAATTTAGTTATTGTTGTTGTTGTTATATACTCATCAATATGAGATAATGAAATGTCCCATGAAGTATTTGTTGTTGTATTTGAGCATAGAACAAAAT
The DNA here is from genome assembly GCA_028646515.1 of Pseudochirops corinnae. Classification (NCBI taxonomy): domain Eukaryota; kingdom Metazoa; phylum Chordata; class Mammalia; order Diprotodontia; family Pseudocheiridae; genus Pseudochirops; species Pseudochirops corinnae. Next base: position 251,415,777 of record CM053588.1, read on the forward strand.
CAACTATACCAATTCTTTTATTTGCATGTCCAAGGAGAAAGTATAAGCCTTTTTCTTCCATTTGACTGCCACTTTTTTTTTCCTTCTGATTTAATTTATAGCAAGAATATAAAGATTAATGCAATTTAGTTCCTTTAGTAATATGCTGGCACATCCTGTGAATGTGTTTCACTGTCCCTTCATCTTCCCCAAGCGTACCAGTCCTCTTGATCCATTCTCTATGCATGCCTAACTAGTCATTGATCAAGTGTATCACATTTAGAATACCAACATAGTAGAAAAAATTTAGATAATATCAAAACAATGTGATTCTAAGCATCCTATCTGATCCCTCTTTCCTGACACTGGCACTATCACTGCAAGAAGCAGAAGGTTAGCCACATAGCACTGAGGTTTATTTTTGTTTCATAGGTTTCATAGACCAAAAAATTTCATCACCAAATGGCCAGCCCTACTGGTGATGGACCTCTCATACATAGCTAGGATGGACCTTCTTGAAAAGTGGACTCAATCTGTTGCTGGAATTGTACTCAAAGTCTTTCTAGAATGGTGGGAGCTACCAGAGTTTTTGCTTTTTTAGGAACTTTTGAGAACCCCAGTTCACCCCCAGGAAGAGGCTTAGGACTTAGTGAGGGCCCGTTCATATCTATGTATATTATACGCCAAAACCTATATAACCAGTTGCTCTTTTGTAAAGGTTCCTCATCACATAAAACAATTTTCTTTCTCACTCATTCATATTGGGTTAAAATGATTCTCACAAAATATTAATATTTTTAGCATTAAATATTTGCTTAATATGTAACTATTATTCCCCATAGATTTGTAGATAATGCATTTCAGCCTGTCCAGCTGGAATGGTGTACTTTTCCATCATTACTTATTTTAGGTGGAGTTATGCTTTTTGGATTTCTAACACATGCAGTGACAGACCTTTTTTCTTCAAGAATAACTCAGCTGTCAAAATCAACTTGAGGCTGAAATTTGCCACATGGTGTGGTTCCAGTCGCATATTATTATTTAAAGAATATTTTATTTTAATTTGGACATTTACAAGCTATAGAATTCTTAAAAGAAAGATGATTTTTATGTTTTCAGACTCAATATTTATTGTAGGGGGAGGATATTTTCAAAATTTTTGCACATTTAAAATGTCATTTTCATTAATTGATTTAACTTTCCTTAAGGAAATCAAATGAATTTTTAAAAAATACCCACAATAAATCAAAATTCAAATGGTGATTTTTTTTTTAAAGGAAACTAGTTAGTAGCTTGGTTAAATGAAAATCAGCTCAATTCTCCACTTTTAACCACAGAGGGATGAAAATTCTTCTACTTTTGACTATGCAGAGAAATTCTTTCTTACTCACCTAAGGAAATATGATATAGTAAGAATCAAGCTGACCAGTTAGCAATTCCTAAGTAAGCAGGGCTTTTTATTTGGGTTTTCTATAAACAGTGAATACACCTCTCATCCCTGCCTCCTCTACTTGTAGTTATCCATCACATTTCATAGGCTTCAAAGGGACTGTAATAAATGGAAAGCTTATATAAAAAATCATGAATGACACTTAGACCTGACTATTTGAGCAGTAAAAAAATATCTGCTTTGATTGGTTTATAGAATTTATAATAAACAAGAATATCATATGGTGTTAAAATTAGAAAAGGACCTGAGAAATTGAACAGTTGGGCAAGTTGCATAACTTTCTTTGAGAACGAATTTCATCTATAAAATATGTGGGGTTGAACTCAATGCTCTCCAAGTTCTATTCCTCCAGTCACATTCTATATCAATATGATCTATGCTCCCTTCTGGGAAAGAAGACTTATAAAGTCACTGTGTCTTTCTCTGAATCTTAATATCCACAGATAGGGTAGCATGAGTTGGGTAGGAAGATGGAAGACAACAGGAGGAACAATTTTATAAATAAATTTTAAAATACATGTAACTATTTTGATGGAAGCAGCATTTTTTTAATCTGTGCAAAAATGTATGCAGATTGAAATAAAACAAAAGAGAACTGATCTTGTTGATACCTTTTAACAAACTGTCTAGCTCAAACAGCAAATTAGCAAAAGTAAATACACTGATCTTGAAGTTAAACACTGCTTAAAATATATCTTCTCTTACAAATGTACTAGTTCTTATGCAAAAAGTATTTTTAAAAAGTGATGAATGTAGTTAAAATAAGTGAAATGTTAGTATTTTGGTGATCTATAAAGAGTTTTTTTGAAGAAGTAATGGTGTTCTTGGATAAGGGTTCACCTTAATGTAAATAATTTAAATGAATTATTAATAATTGTTAACTAACTACAAAATAAGCATAAAAAGAACTCAAAATATAGCATTTTAAAGTCTGGTGGGCTAGAATGAGAATTTGATGATACTGAAATTAAATGAATCAGACAGATGATCCAATGTTAGTTTAAATGTAATGCATCTGTTTGTATTCATTCATACAGAAGGCAAACTTCCTGCAGGGTTAGTAGATGACTATTACTAAGCACTGTTTGGTGTGAATTTTCCTACCATTCAAATAATACTATCAAAATAAGTTAAAATACATTTTGAAATGGAATCATCAGCAACTTTTTTTTGAGGCTAATGGATTCTCTTTGGTTTTATTGGAATCATTGATAGTGGAAAGAGAGCGCTTATTGCATATGTAATGTAATACTGATAAATTCTACAATTTCACTTTTCTCTAGAGATTTCATAAAACTTTGGATGGATTTTTATTTAACTTGGAACAGTATTAACTTCATCTCAATGAGGCTATTTTTTTCTTTGAGAATTAATACATAAATAGATTCAATATTAACAATTGTTCAACTCAGATGGTCTTTACAACTTTCTAAAGGGAATGATATTGAAATAATTTTTTGACCCAAAGCTCCTTTTTTTTTTATATATCTCGTAAATGCAAACTGAGAGCAGAAACTCCATCTGTGCGGCAGAGCAAGAAAAGGTTTGAATTAGACTGTACACAAAAAGGAATATGGGAGACGAGGCCCATATCTCATTCAGTGTTTACCACTATACCTCATTTGACCCTTCTTTTTTTTCTCTCCCCTCTCTCCCCCTCCCCAATTTAACTTCATTCAGACCAAGATGATAAGAAGAAAAGAGCATCTCCTGAGCCAGAACTGGTCCTCAGGTCTTACCAAATGGAGGTGGCCAAACCAGCTTTAGAAGGGAAGAATGTTATTATATGCCTCCCTACAGGAAGTGGGAAAACAAGAGTAGCTGTTTACATTGCCAAGGACCACTTAGATAAGAAGAGAAAAGCATCACAGCCTGGAAAAGTTATGGTGCTTGTGAATAAGGTATATAAGTCACATCTAAATACTGGTTTTTCTTTTTTGTTTTGTTTTGTTATTCTAACTCATTTAAGCCTCACAACAATTGTTGTCACAATGAATCATACAAGAATAGTTTAGTTAAAGGGGGTACCGTCATTCTTTTTCTCCCTTATACTTGAATTATAAGTAACAGCTAGCTTGTCACTCTTTTTAAAAAATTTTATTTAGTTTTATTTTACAACATTCGGTTCCACAAGGTTTTGAGTTCCAAATTTTCTGTCCCCCTCTCCTCCCCCTCCCCCCATGGCGGCATGCAATCTGATATAGGTTCTACATATACCTTCACATTAAACAGTAGTCAAGTTGTAAAGAAGAATTATAACCTTTGGAATGAACAAGGAAGAAGAAACGAAACAAAACAAAACAAAACGAAAGAGAGAGAGCAAGTAGTTTGCTTCAATCTGCATTCAGACTCCATAATTCATTCTCTGGATGTGGATAGCCTTTTTCCATCATGAGTCCTTTGGAGTTGTCTTACAATACTGTATTGCTGAGAAGAGCCCAATCTACCAAAGTTAGTCATCACAGATACAATGTGTCTGTAATTATGTACAATGTTCTCCTGGTTCTGCTCCCCTCACTCAGCACCAGTTTATATAGGTCTCTCTAGGTTATTATGAAATCTGTCTGCTCCTCATTTCTTATAGCACAATAGTATTCCATCACATTCATATACCACAACTTGTTTAGCCATTCCCCAAATGATGGGCATCCCTTTGATTTACACAAGTTCTTTGCCACCACAAAAAGAGCGACTATAAATATTTTTGTATATATGGGTCCTTTTCCTATTTGTATTATCTCTTTGGGATACACCACTAGAAGTGGTATTGTGGGCTCAAAGGGTATGCACATTTTTATAGCCCTTTGGGCATAGTTCCAAATTGTCCTCTGTAATGGTTGGATCAAATCACAACTTCACCAACAATACATTAGTGTTCCAATTTTCCCACATCTTCTCCAGCATTTATCATTTTCCTGTGTTGTCATGTTAGCCAATTTGACCAGTGAGATATGGTACTTAAGAGTTGTTCTGATTTGCATTTCTCTAATCAATAGTGATTTAGAGCATTTTTTTAAACATGATTATAGATATCTTTAATTTTGTCTTCTGAAAACTTCTTGTTCATTTCCTTTGACTTATCACTCTTAAAAAAATTTTCTCTTAATGCCCAAACCTCACATTTTAATGGTTATGATTTATGAATGTACAATGCATTTTTTCCTTGAGACTTTTTCCTTGAGACTATTTAATGTGTGCTTGTAGAAGTTATCATATCGTATTAACATTGATGATCCCAATGGAGAAAATGGAAATCTGAAATTAGATACTTTTTTTTGATAGAGGATTATCTCTATGTGCCCTTGGGCACAATGTGTGCAGAAAAGTAGAAAAATAATACATTACTTATATATACAAAGGTTTGGAAATAGAGCATCCTGGCTAACTTAAGGTTCTGATTGACTACAGGTTATATGTGACATGCATGGTTTATCAACTGAGTAGTTTTATAATTCAGAAAGCAAAATAGTATATTTTTATAATATTCTAAAGAAAAACATCTTTATTTTAACTTTTTTTGTTTGTCTGTTAGATAAATTGAAATTTATTGCATATAGCCTCCCTCAAGGGGTTGGACCAAGTTAGAGGTATCAAACCTGTAACCTGTAAAACTCTTGAGTATGGCCCAAACCAAATTAAAATATAATTGGAAAATGTTTAACAAAATAAATAAAATTACTTGACAGCATAGAGAAAATATAAATTTATTGTTTTCTAAGTCAATATGCGGCTCATAGTGTTCTGTTTCTGTTTGATCATGATACTGTAAGACTAGGTAAATTCTAAGATCCCTCTCAATTCTTAGATTCAATAGTCCAAAGATTCTCAGTATTCATCATTTTCCATACTATAAACTGGAGATAGGAATTTAATATTGACATCCAATATTTTAACGGCTACATGATCTCATGGGTATTCACAATGTAGTTTACAACCCCTCCAAAACTCATCCTGTGTCGCTTTTGTCAGTGCCTTTCTGTCTTCCTTTCATTAAATGAGCTTTTGAATGTCTTTCCTCCAAGTCTTTCAAGATTATATAGTTACCAGGGTAGTACTTAAATCATCCATATGTTATGTCTTATTCTCACTAAGGGACTAATTCACCTTGTTTTTTGATTACTTATTCCTTGAATATCTTTTATTCTCCTATGCCTCATTGGTAATATGTTATAGTTAACTTAATGCCTACTGTGTGTATCACCAGTGTCTTACAATTTTAATTCTTTGGAAATTGTGATCAACAACCATATGATATCATCATATTGTATTCCCAGTAGAATCTTGGTGTTAAAAACATGGTTCTTTCTGTCAGGGAGCCACTTGAGGTCATTAAAAATACTGTTCTATTTCCCAAATGCACAATGTAATTTATTTACATTCCCAATGTAAAATGAAGCATTTTCATGAGGAACATAGGTTTTCTATCCAATCTTTAAAAAGATATGTCTGTGAAATGTAGCATCAACATTTTCCTTACATTAAAAAATGTTATATAACCTTTTAAATAATTGCTACTGCAATGAAAACTTTAAAATGAGAAATACTTTTCAATGCTAAAGTAAACATATGTCCAGAAAAAAAATGCAGTTAAAACCCAAATTTTTATGTCATTTCCATTTCCATTCCAAAATGCTCACAATGCATTTTGTACATGTCATCTTTTTATAAAGAATTCTTTATACAAAGAATCATATGGGCATATGGTTTTATTTTTGTTTCTGTTTTTTTTCCCAGTAAGAGTGACATGTTTGTGCTAATCCATTCACAGTCTCTCATTTGGTCTCCTTTGTGACTAATGACCTATAGGAAGGGCAAGAAGTATACTCTGTGGCCTTAAAAACGATAAACGCTGACTAGAACTTACGCTGTTACATTGAGATATCTTGGTAGTGCTATGCTACAGACTCTATAAACATGACATTATTGAAAATAAAACTACATTCAGTCTAAATTAGACTGTATCATTTTGTCTTATTAAATTTATTTTTTGTTACCTTTTAAGTTCCAAACTATCTTCTTCCCTCCTTCCCCACCTCACACCAGAAAAGGCTACCATTTAACAGAGATAGATGGAGAGACAGGTAGGTAGATAGATCAATACCTAGATAGAAAGAAAGAAAACCATACCATGCATATGTCTATCAATTCTTTCTCTGCAATTGCATAGCATCTTTCTTCATAGATCCTTTGTAGTTGATTTGAGCATTTCTATTACTCTGAATAGCTTAGTTGTTCACAGTTGTTCTTCAACTAATATTGTTATTACTATATACAGCTGTTATATACTATATACTGTATACAAATTACATTTGTTTCTCCTCATTTTGCTCTTCATTATTTTGTGCAAATCTATGTTTTTTCTAAAATCAGTTAGCTCATCATTTCTTACAGTACAGTAGTATTATATTGCAATCATATATCACAACTTGTTCAGTCATTCTCCAATTGATCAGTATCCCCTCAATTTCTAGTTCTTCATTGTCACAAAGATTGCTGCTATAAGTATTTTAGAGGATGTAGAGCTTCTTTCTCTTTTTCTCTGATCACCTTGGGAAACAGACCTAGTATTAGTATTGCTGAGTATACAAGAGTATACACAGTTTTATAACTCTTTGGACATAATTCCAGATTCCTCTCTGTAAAGCTAAGCATGAGCAGCTTTCCAGAGGACTGCTGCTGTGAACAGCTTTAAGGTTCTGATCACATAGTATAGTGAACTTTCTATTTATTCAGCAGTAAATTAAAGCAAAACATTCAAAGAAAAGAAAGTACAGCATTCACAATGTTATAACATAACAGCTTATCACTGAAGTGGCCACGTAATTTTCACCAGAGTGGCCACATAGTTTTAAACGAAAGATATCATTCAGTAAGTCCTTAACTCAATTATCCTTAAGAAGCAAACCTCCTTAAGGGACACAAAGTACAATCATTCAGTAAGTTCTTAACTCAGTCATCCTTAAGGAGTATAAGATACAGAGTATAAAAACATAAACCTGTACAGAGTACAAAGTTCTCCCTCTCCTAGGTCACAGTAAATCATGATCTTCTCAGTCAGCACTAAGTACCCAAGGAGAGGTCTTTTCATCTTGACTCAAGGCTGGCTCCCAAATTCTATGATTCTTCTTCCATGGGTCTCCCTCCCTGGATTCATAGGCAGGCATTTCTCAGTTGCTTGTCCAGCTCCTTATCCAGTTCCATATTGAAACTCACAGTGTTAAGTCCATCTCAAGTCCTTCACAGTTTCTGTTTCTGGGAGACAAAGCTTAACAGAGCCAAAACAACATTCATGCACATTGCTGGCACCATCATCAATTCACTATCTGCCTGTGAAATCAACAGAGACCCACATATAAATTCCAAGAACTCATCACAAATAGTCAGTACAGTCCCCAGGAGCCAGGACCTCCAAATCCCTTATCTAGGACTTCTATAAACAGACATCAAGAAAATTCTCTTTCAGGGCTTCCAGCAAGATCCTAGGGCTTCTGTACAAAGTATCACAAACAAAAATCAACACAAACAGAACAAACAGAGTGCCTGGTCACCACAAAGTTCCCCTTCTCAATTTTGCTCTTTCCAAGCTTGAGCTTCTCTTTATATATGGTCATTAGCTTCTCCTTGTTCAGCCCTTTCCTGTTGCATCAGCAATTTTCTCCCACTGTGAGGTTCAAAAATTCTGTTTCTTAACAAAGACTTGATATAATCAGGGCAAGGCTCAAAGACCCTTGAACTCAAACAAGGTGCTAAATACTTAAGTAGCTGAAAGAAGGTGCTAAGTAATTCTTTGCTTGCCATTACATTCTCCAAAATGGTTGAATTAGTTCACAATTCTAACAATAGAGTATTAGTGTCCCAATTTTTCCATATTCCCTCCAACATTCCTCATTTCCCCCTCCTATCATTTTAGCCAATCTAATAGTTGTGAGATGGTATCTCAAAGTTGTTTTAATGTGCATTTCCCTAATCAATAATGATTTAGGGTGTTTTTTCATAAAACTATACATAACTTTAATTTCTTCATTGAAAAACTGCCTATTCATATCAAATTTTAACCACTTATCAATTGGGGAATGGATGACTCATATTCTCATAAATATGACAAAGTTTTCTATATATTTGAGATTATGAGACCTTTATTAAAGAAACTGTCTATAAATTTTCCCCCAATTTTCTGCTTCCCTTCTAATCTTGACAACATTGGTTTTATTTGTACTAATTTTAAAAAATTTAATCAGATTATTATTTTGCATCTTATAATGCTCTCAATCTCTTGTTTACTCACAAATTCTTCTCCTATCCATAAGTCTGCTAGGTAATATGTTCCATTTTCTTCTAATTTACTTATGATATCTCCCTATACATCTAGGTCACGCATCCATTTTGACCTTATCTTGATAAATGGTATAAGATTAATATTGGTCTATACCCAATTTTTTTCATACTGTTTTCTAGTTTTCCCAGTAATTCTTACCAAATAGTAAGTTTTTATCCTAAAAGTTTTAATCTTTAATCTGTCAAAAAAGTTATTATAATCATTTACTATTGTGTATGTCTATCTGCTCTGTTCCACTGATCTACCTTTCTGTTTCATGGCCAGTATCATTGTTTTGATAATTACTGCTTTAAAATATAATTTAAGATCTGCTAAACTAAGAATGACTAAACCTCCTTCCTTTACTTTTTTTCATTAATTCCTTTGATATTCTTGACCTTTTGTTCTTCCAGTGAATTTTGTTATTGTTTTTTCTAGTTTAATAAAATTTTTTTTTTGATAATTTAATGGGATGGCATTGAATAAGTAGTTTTGTTTTGGTAGAATTGTCATTTTTATTATTTAGCTCTACCCACCCATGAGCAATTAATATTCTTCCAGTTATTTAAATCTGACTTTATTTGTATAAAAAATGTCTTATAATTATGTTCATGTAGTTCCTGGGTTTCTCTTGGCAGATATACTCCTAAATATTTTATAATGTCTAAAGTTATTTTAAATCAGATATCTCTTACTCTCTCTTCTTGCAGGGTTTGTTGGTGATATATAGACGGCGCTGATTTATGTGGATTTATTTTATATCCTGCTACTTTGCTAAACTTATTCATTATTTCAACTATCTTTTTAGTTGAATCTCTATGATTTTCCAAGTATATCATCATATTGTGTGCAAAAAGATATTGTTTTATCACCTCATTGCCCATTCTGATTCCTTTCTTCTCTTATTGCTATTGTTAGCACTTCTAATACAATATTGAATAATAGTGGTGATAATGGATATCTTTGTTTCACTCCTGGTCTTATGGGGAAGGATATCCCCATCATAAATAATGCTTGCTGATGATTTTAGTTAGATGTGTCTCATCATTTTTAGGAAAAATCCACTTATACCTATGCTTTTAAGTCAAAAGCTTTTCCTACATCTATTGAGATAATCATATGATTTTTGTTACTTCTATTATTGGTATAATCAATGATGTTAATAGTTTTCCTGTTAAACCATCTTTGCATTCCTAGTATAAATCTCACTTGGTCATAATGTATAATTTTTCTTATATATTATTGTAGTCTCCTAGCTAATGCTTTATTTAGGATTTTTGCATCCATATTCATTAGTGAAATTGGTCTATTATTTTCTTTCTCTGCTTTTGCTCTTCCTGATTTGAGTATCAGTACCACATTTGTTTCATAAAAGGAGTTTGGTAGGACTCTTTCTTTGTCTGTTATTCCAAGTAATTTATTTAATGTTGGAATTAGTTTATCTTTAAGTTTTTGGTAGAATTCCCTTGTAAATCCATCTGGTTCTGATGCTTTTTTCATAGGAAGCTCATCTATAGCCTGTTCAAGTTCTTTTTTCTAAAATAGGTTTATTTAGATATTCTATTTCGTCTTTTGTTAGTCTAGGCAGTTTATATTTTTTGTAAGTATTCTTCTATTTTGCTTACATCATTAAATTTATTAGCATATAATTGGGCAAAATAACTCCTAATTGTTTTGATTTCATCTTCTTTAGTGGTACACTTACCCTTTTCATTTTTGATACTAGTGATTTGGTTTCCTTCTGTCTTTTAAAAAAAATTATTAAATAATTATTTTTTTTATAAAACTAACTCCTAATTTTATTTATTAATTCAATTCAATTCTTCCATACAGTACTGTTCATCTCTCCTTTAATTTTTGCAAATTTCAATTTAGTATTTAATTGGGATTTTTTTATTTGTTCTTTTTCTAGTAATTTTTAAAAATTGCATACACAGTTCATTGATCTGCTCTTTCCCTGTTTTATTGATGTAAGCATTTAAATACACAAATTTTTCTCTCATTACCATTTTTGTTGCATTCCATAGGTTATAGTATATGATCTTATTATCATTCTCATTAGTAAAATTATTTATTGTTTCTATGACTTTTTTTTTAACCCACTCATTCTTTAAGAAGAGGTTATTTAATCTACAATTAATTTTTGTTTTTTTTTAAATTTATTTATTTACTTTTAGTTTACAACATTCAGTTCCACAATCTCTTGATTTTCAAATTTTCTCCCCCTCCTTCTCTTTCCCCTGCCTTCCTCCCATAGCATCATGTATCAAATATAGGTTCTACAAATACCCTCATGTCTAATTACTTTTTAATCTCTGTTTTCATGATCCCATATTAAATATATATTTTTATTGCATTGTGGTCTGCAAAGGATGTATTTAATTTCTTCTTTTTTGCATTTAACATAAGTTTTTATGCCCTAATAGGTAGTTAATTTTTGTAAAGGTACCATGTACCACTAAGAAAATTATATATTCCTTTTTATTCCCATTCAGTTCTCTCCAGATAGCTATCATATCCCGACTATCTAAGATTCTGTTCATCTCCTTGATTTTTTAAAATTTATTTTTTGGTTATATTTATCTAGTTCTAAGAGGGGAAGTTTGAAGTCCCTCATAATTATAGTTTTGCTATCATTTTCTACCTGGGATTCATTGAACTTTTCCTTTAAAAATTTGTATGCTATAGTATTTGGCAGATACAGGTTTAGTATTGATATATCTTATTATCTATAGTACCTTTTATCATAGGTTCCTTATTTATCTCTTTTGATTAAATTTGTTTTAGCTTTAACTTTGTCTGAGGTCATGAGTGCTACCCAGCTTTTGTATCACCTGAAGCATAATAAATTCTATTCCAGCTCTTTATTTGTACTCTATATGTGTATTTCTCATTTTTAAATGTGTTTCTCATAAACAACGTATTGTTGGATTCTGGTTTTTACATTCTGCTATCTTTTCCATTTTATGGATAAATTCATTCCATTCACATTCAAAGTTTTAACTAATAGTTGTGTATTTCCATCCAATCTATTTTTCCTCACTGTTTATCCTTCTCTCCCTCTCTTTTTACTCTATCCTTCCTTATATGTCCAATTTGCTTCTATATGTCCAATTCGCTGCTTTCCCAATCTGTACCTCTTTCAAGAATCCCTCCCATATCTTCTCTCCTTTCCTTTCTGTTTCTCGATCTGCACACCCTTGTAAGAGTCCCTCCCTTATCCTATCCCTTGCCCTCCTATTTCTATGTAAGTTAAGAAGGCTTTTTATACCATTCTAGATGTATATGTTATTCCCTCTTTAACCCAGTGCTGATGAGAATAAAGTTCTAGCACTACCAAGCCTCCACCTCCTCCTGCCCTCCACTGTAACAGTTATTCCATTCACACCTCTTTTGCATGAGATAATTGTTCCATTTTACCTCTCCTTACCCAATTTTATTTTTTTAGCATCATTCCATCATACTTAAACAAGTCTTCTATCATACATATGCTCTTTCAAACTACCCTAGTAGTGATAACATTCTTTTTTTCAATTAATTGATTAATTAAAATTTTAATTTATGAAATAAAATGAGCATTCCATAACATAGTACAGTAAAAAAAGAAGATGATTGTAATGAAATTGCAAATCTACTTTTCACAACTTGCTCTTCCTTTCAAATATACAACAGAATTATCATGTACATTTCTTTTTTTCTTCCCTCCCTTCCCACCCTAGAGATGACTACCATTAGACACAAATAGGTATATATGTGTAAAATTATTCTATATATACTTCTATTTATCAATTCTTTCTGTGGATACAGATAACATCTTTCTTTATATGTTCTTTATAGTTAATTTGGGCATTTATAATATTCAAAATAACATTCGCTCAAAGTTGTTCTTAAAACAATATTGCTGTTTCTATATGTAGTGTTCTCTTGGTTCTGCTCATTTCAAACTCTTCATTATTTCGTGCAAGTCCTTCCATGTTTTTCTAAGATCATTTAGCTCATTATTTCTTATAGCACAGTAGTATTCCATCACAATCATATATCATAACTTGTTCAGTTATTCCCCAATTCATTTCCCATTTACATTCAAAATTAAAATTGCTACTTATAAATTTTTCTTTTTATTTTTATACACTATTTTCTTTCTCAGCCTCTTTTTATCCTATCTCTGTTATCTTATCTTCTCCCCTTATTCTCTTATTCCTTATTTTACCCTCCCCACCAAAAGTCCCTACATTTTATATTTACCCCACCCTCCTAATCTTAATCAATAAATCCTTCTAAAAGTTCCCCTTTCCCCCTCCCATCCCCTTTCTCACCTCTCTAGTTCAGAAGACTTCTAAAATTCTTCAGATATTTCCACTGTTTCCTCTTATTAAAACTTAGATGAGAGTAAGATTCCAATATTACCAGCTCTGCACTCCCACCCACTTCCTCTATATCTGTTCTTCCTTTCATGACCCATTTTTATGGGATAATTTCTGCTTTTTTGCCTTTTCCCAACCAATTTTGCTTTTTTTTAGAATCACATCATAATATACAACTCAGCTCTAATCTTCTTTCAAACTACCTTAGTAATCATAACAGTTTTAAGAATATTATGACTAATAATAACTAGTAATTATTAATATTAGTAACATTTTATATATCATAAGTAAACAGTTTGACTTTAATCAGTGCTTTATAATTTGTCTTTA
>CM053588.1:251438337-251463520 GCA_028646515.1 Pseudochirops corinnae
AAAAAAAAACTGTAACAAATATTTTCTTCTTTTCTCATTTTTGGCTTTCTGTTGCAGGTAAGCTGTCAGAGAACATTCGCTAAACTAAAATTTAGAGTCGTAATTCACTTTAGCCTTGATCATCTTACAGAATTCCATTACTATTAAGCTAAAACATTGTTACTCTTCCAGAAATTCTGAAATAATAATAATAGTGATAACAACTAACATTTCTGTAACACTTACTATGTGCCAGGTACTGTGCTAAGTGCTTTAAAATTATTATCTCATCTTCACAATAATCCTGGGAGGTAGGTGCTCTTATCTTCCCCATTTTACATTTGAGGGAAGTGGGGCAAACAAAGACTGAGTGGTTTGCTAAGTGTCACATGGCTAGTAAGTGCTGGAGGCAGGATTTGAATTTTACTCCAGGGGCAGTGCTCTATCCATTGCACAGCCTGGGACACAAGGATGGTAGTAGTCTCAACTTCTGTAAACTATTTTGGATTTTTTTAAGAAATATTACTCCCAGTGAAAAATAAATGAATTATGTTCATTTGTGGGTTTATTGTAGGTATATGTGTGTATAGAACAAGCTCTGGGGATACTAACCCTGCCCTTCACTTGAACTGGCAGGACAAATGTCCAGGTGTAGTCCAGCTACTTCTTGCCTCAGGGCTTTAGGGGACCCTGAGGAGCCAGAGTACTATAGCACATGAGCCCTTACCAGTGTGGTTTTCCTGTTGATTATCCACTGATATCAATTAGCCAACCAGACTTAACTGGTTTTTAGAAACAGATAGCAACTAAGGTAGTTAATAGTATTGATGTGGTTTGAGAGGTTCAGGGACCTCTTAAGTACTGGAGAGGGTCATCTGGAATGAATTCATGGACTGAAGCATTTTTTAAGTCAGTTGGCAAAGGTTTATTTCAACACCAGTATGGTGGGCAGAGCTCCTTAAGGAACTTGCAACTTAACAGGAATGATGCTAAAGCTTATATAGGAAAAGTAGTGGATTATCTGGCAGATATGCTAATTAGGTGATAACTTACAACCTTGGTCACAGGTGTCATTCACTACTGGAAACCAGGGGAAGGTCTGTAATACCTGTAGCAACTTAGCTTTGAGAGTTGATGTGTATAGCTTGACCTCTGGGTTGAATATGATAATTTTGGGAATCAATACGTGATAATTCTGTACTTACAAGATAATCCTATTTTTTACAAGAGAATTTCTTCAGAGGTCAGCTTTTTCCTGTGATGAGGAAAGATAGTTTGTTTTACTGGGGCCCACTCATGAGTAATTGCTAGGCATAGTGTCCTTGGACTGGGTAGAAAACTGTTAGGGATAGTGTTTTGAAGCTAGAGAGAAATATGATGTTGGGATTGGGGTCAAAAGTATAAGCACCCAAGCATCCCATCAGTACAGCATGGTATAGCATAGCATAGCATAGCATAGTTCTAGTATAGTATAGTTGTAGTTACAGTACAGTATAGTATAGTATAATTACAGTATAGTATAGTTATAGTATAGTACAGTATAGTATAGTTATAGCATAGCATAGTAGAGTAGTAGAGTAAGTTGATAAAGACATGCCTCCAAACTAGAGCTGTGAGTACATACAAAGTGAAGGGGGAAGTGAGCTCTCAAGAATAAATCACATGTGACAAACTGGGTAACTTCACAGCTCCTACAAGTCCTTTTGCCAGAAGTCCTTTCCTCCCCTTCATGGTGGTCTCAGTGAGTTACCCTTACACAAAGTATAGATTCTTCTGGGCTCTTGGTAGAGTCCTGAAGCTCTTTCCTCATCATGTATAATTTGCCCTGGGATCCAAATTCAAACAGTTCCATTGGCTCTTCTGAAGAAAATATGAGAGTATCTATGAGAAGTCTAATTCTTCCAGACTTTCAAAGTTCTTAAGGACCTCCTCTGAACAGATGGAGGGAGGCAGGCAGAGACAGAGCCTTTTCTCCTCTTCCTTAAGTGATTTGGTCTTAAGGACTTAGAGCTAAGTTCTCCTCTAGGTTGCTAAACACAGGAATGCTGGGTTCTGAACTGATTTTATCACCTTATAGAAGACCCACAAGCAACAATTGAATCTATTCAGCCAATCTCAATTCACCTTCTATGCAGTGTCACTCAGTTTCAAACAATGGCTTTTACTCCTTCCAAACCATCAGTGACTTCTGATGTTTGATCTAATGTCCTTGATTGATTGATTGATTGATCCAGTAGGGGTATTCTCACCTGATAAGCTGTAAGAGCACAACATCTTTTTAGTTACTTCCTTTGGACTGGAAGTGAATGATTGATTCAGGCAGCCTCCGCCTTTGCATCCATTATTAATGCACTTCATTGAGAAAACCGAAACACAAACCTCAATTTGATGTATAAGATTAAAAATTAGAAACAATATATATATGGCCTAACAGGTTTTTGTGTTGCTTCCAAGTATATGTAGAGCCATTTGAAATGTGGTTTTTTTTTTGCTTTTATTCAAAACCATTATATTTTTAACTTAACTTTAAAAAAAAAACCTTAAAAATCAAGTATACCAACTTATATAAGAATGAAATTAACACTACTGCTCTTCTCTTCTTTGGTTGTTTCATTTGTCTGCCCTGATGGATTGAATTCTGGTTTCTGCTTCTCATTTGTATGAGATCAGTTTCTGATTTTTGAGAAGTTAAAAATTGTTTTTGCCTTTATACTAATCTTCAGCTCTCTTAAGGTGGTAAAAAATATAAGTGAGACCAATTCTTCAAAGAGAAATGTTTTCCTTAAGTATAATTTTAGACTTTCCTGCCAAATATGAGAGTTGTTTGTAGTTCATTAACCCTATGAAACCATTAAATTTCTTATTCCAACAGGGGCAGTATATATTGGTGTGTTCTGTGTGAGACAGAAAAATGGGAAATGAGTGGGGGGAGGGGGAAAGAGACTAGAGGCTAAAAGGGAGACAAAAAGAGAAAGAGAAGCTATATGTGCATAGACACATAGACACATATTGGCCAGCTAGTTGGCACAGTGCATAGAGAGAGCTAGATCCAGAGTTAGGAAAACCTGAGTTCAGATCTGGTCTCAGACACTTTCTAGCCGTGTGACGCGGGGCAAGTGATTTAATTGTCTGCCTCATTTCCCTCAACTGTAAAATTGGAGTAATAATAGCACCCACCTCACGGGGTTGTTGTGAAGATAAAATGAGGTACTGATTGTACTTTAGTATGTGCCACAGTACCAGTTCTATATAAATGCTAGTTTACTCCTCCTCCTCCTAACTCCTCTTCACTCCTCCTCCTCCTTCCCACTTCTCCTCCTCCTCCTCATTCTTCCTCATTCTTCCTCACTCCTCCTCCTCCTCATTCCTCCTCACTCCTCCTCCTCCCCACTCCTCATTCCTCCTCACTCCTCCTCCTCCTCATTCCTCCTCTTCTTCCTCACTCCACCTTCTCACTCCTCATTCCTCCTCACTCCTCATTCCTCCTCACTCTTTCTCCTCACTCCTCTTCCTCATTCTTCCTCACTCCTCCTCCTCATTCCTCCTCACTCCTCCTCCTCATTCCTCCTCACTCCTCCTCATTTCTCCTCTTCTTCCTCACTCTTCCTTCTCACTCCTCACTCCTTCTCCTCCTCCTCATTCTTCCTCACTCTTCCTCTTCCTCCTCACTCCTCCTCATTCCTCCTCCTCCTCACTCCTCCTCCTCACTCCTCCTTCTTCCTCACTCTTAATCCTGCTCCTCCTCCTCCTCTGCATCATCAGAAATCTGCTCTTTTATTTTCCTAAATATTTCTGCTGAAGTGCATGGCAATATAGATATTATTTTAACAGAAGCCAGTCACCGATATAAAAGTTATGGTTGTTTTATTATTTCATTTTTAGAATCCATTTAAAGAGAAACTTCTAGAAATAATGACAAACATTCAAAACTTTTGTCAAATGAATCCAACATCTGATTTTGGGACACAAACCTATGAACAATGGGTCATTCATCAGGAAAAAAGAGGTAATCTGGGTTTTTACTCAGTACTTTTTAATTTGATTTATCATATTAATGTTTCAGAATCTCATATTCAGTACTGTACATTTTCTTAGATTTATTTATCTGTGCATTACAACTGTATTACAGAGTCAGGATAAAGACCAACATGTCTTGACATTTTGTCAGAGGAAAGAGGCACCAAGCTATTCAGTATCTTGACCTCTTTATCATCTTTGTCTTATTGTTTTTTTCCCCCCAAAAGCCTTCAAGATAAATATTACAAGTTGATATTGAAAGATAAATAGACCTATAGCACATTTTGCCCAGTGTTATTTAAAGAAAAGCAAGCAATATAACTGAACTGCTTCAAGGGAGGGTGCAAGTTGCAGCCCAAGACCTTGGAAGTACAGCAGGGTTTCTCTTTTGATAGGGAATAGAATCAGCCAGTATACTTAAATCATAGGGTGTTGGGGGTATTTTAATCCTTAAACAATCCCTATGCACCCATGTTCAGTGCATGAGAACTAAGGTCATCTAGTCTGGCCCCCTCATTTTTCAGAAGATGAAACTGAGTCCTAGAGAGCTTGTGGCTTGACCAAGGGCACACATTTAGTAAGTGGCAGAAGTGGAGATGGGCTTCAGCAAGACCTCAGATTTCAAAACACATTTGCCCCATACAGTTCTACGTCCTAATGCAGAATTTCTGTGGAGTGAGACAGCACTATTATGATTTCCTGGATTCATACTGTTTGCACAAGAGAAAAGGCAGTGCAACAGAATCATAGAATCAGGAAGGGAGCAAGTATGGCTATTGGCCCTGGAAGAAAATACCTTAATGTTTCCATTCATTCAGAAGCAGCCTACTTCTAGCATACATATACACATATATACCTACATGCACATGCACAATACGTTTGGCAGCCTTCAGCTAAGATACAGATATAGACATAGAAATAGAGATAGATATAGCTATGGCTGCCTCTGTGTATGTCTATGTATGCAAACATGTTTCTGTATATACATGTATGGATATAAATGCTTACATATAGCAAAATTACATATGCTATGTGCATATATACACAAATATATACATGCATGTACATGCCGAAATACATATACACATGTGTTATATATGTATATGTGTGTACACACACAAAAATGTGTATGCATGTATGTGTGTGTGTGTGTGTGTGTTGGAAAGTAATTTTTTTGTATATGTGAGGGTGGCCTTTTATAAGCCTTAGTTGTAGAACATCATAGTATGAAAGTAGAGGGAGAAGTCTATATTTGTATCTTAGTTGTAGGCTGCCGTGTATCTATTGTGCATGTGCATGCATGGGGTTGTAGTTGCAGTGAGGCCCATGGCTGTGGTCATCTTTGATCACTGCCTGTGTGCCCTTGTCTGTGTGCCCTACTGGCATACCAACCTCATTAGAGAGGAGCCAAGAGAGTAGATTGTGTGTGTGTGTGTATGTGTGTGTGTGTGTGTGTTTATTTCCTCCCAGGTTGTGCCTTGTGTCTGTAGCCATATTGGTAAAATAAGTACTATTTGGGAGTAATGATTGCCTTAGATTCTGTGGAAAGTAGATACATTTTAGAAATGTCTGACACCATCCCTTTCCTTAGGGCATGCCTGGTACAGATTTAAATGAATTACTAATACACATTTGTGCTTTATACTCCCCTGGCATGCTTTCAAAGCAATAATAGAGTCTAGAAAACTTCAACTAGTTATATCAGATTTGGAGTGGCATGGGGGATTGGCCTCAAAGAGGAGCAGATTTGGGAAAGAGTTAGCATTTTGTACAGGGATGTGTATAACATGACCCTAGGCAATATTTTCTTTTATGTCACTATTTTTTTTCTTTAAAGCTGCTAAAGAAGGGAATCGCAAAGAACGTGTTTGTGCAGAGCATTTGAGGAAGTACAATGAAGCTCTACAAATCAATGACACAATCCGAATGATAGATGCGTACCACCACCTCGAAAGTTTCTATAATGATGAAAAGGAGAAGAAAGTAGCAGCCCAAGATTATGATAGTGAGGAGGAGGAAGAAGAGGAAGATGACAACAAAAGAAAGCTTTTGAAATTAGATAAAACAGATCTGTTTCTTCTGGATTTGTTTTATGGTAAGAATCAATTTTTGTCAAATTGCAGAGAAGCAGAATTAAATTTAATGTAAGGAGAAATTTCCTAACAATTAGAACTATCCAAAAGTGGAATGAGCTACTTTAGGAGATAGTGGTGTTTTCCTTCCTCATTTGATGTCTTCCATTGAAGGCTAGGTGACCACTAGTTAAGGAAGTTATAGGAGGGAGATCAGTCAGGTGTAGTTTAGAATACATGACCTCCGATGTCATTTTCTGTTCAGAGAGACGTTAACTTAAAAAAATTAACTTTAACTTAAAGTTAAAATTTTAGAAATTAACATTTACTTTAAAAATCACCCCAGTACTATAGCTCCAATCTTCTTTTCCAGTTCAAAGGCTGATTATGTCCCTTGACATATTCTCAATTTCCAACCATAAGAGACTTTTTTCTGTTCTCCAATCTTTTTCTATACTTTACTGTCTCTGAGCAACCATTCAAGCTGTTCCTCCATGGCTGGAGCACACTCTGTATCTCTGCCTACTGAAATCTTTCTTTCTTAGCATGCCACTTCCTCCATAAAACCTTTATCCCCCAAACAGAAAGTGTTCTTTCTCCTAAAGCTTTCTTGCTTGAGTTTCTTCTTTGCCTTTATCAAACTCTTGTATAACACCTATTTGTGAATATGTACATATTATTATACATGATTTTCCCTTAGTTTGTAAGCTCCTTGAAGACAGTATCATTTTTTATCTTTATATGCCTAGTGACTAGTATAACACATTGCGTATGTTGTTATTTAGTTATTTCAGTCTTGTTCGACTCTTCGTGACCACATTTGGGGTTTTCTTGGCAGAGATGCTGGAGTGGTTTGCTAGTTCCTTCTCCAGCTCATTTTACAGATGAGGAAACTGAGGCAGACAGTGTTGAGTGACTTGCCCAGAGTCACACATCTAGTAAGTGTTTGAGGCCAGATTTGAACTCAGGAAGATTCCTGAGTTCAGAACTGGTTCTCTATCTGCTGTGCCACCTAGCTGCCCTACATTGCACATAATATGGACTTAGTGAATATTTGTTGAATTTGAATTCATGCATGAGTCACACATGCTTATCTCTTTGGTAAGAACCTACTTCTAACTAGTTTAGGTAGAACTAAATCTTGTCTCTACCACTTAATTAGCTTTGTGGCCCTGGGCAATTCATTTAACCTCCTTATTTCATGAACACCTTCCTATACTCTATCATCTAAATCATAGACAGGCTGTGAGAATTCCACATCCTGATAAAATCAGAGATTCTTTGCATATTCATGTATATACTGGATTCTTCAAAGAATCACAGAGAAGAAAGAAATATGAGGAGCTCTTTGTTTTTATCCTGTTTCTTTGTGATGTGGCTGAAATTTCCACAATTTGTAATTGATTGTGTTTTAGCATGACTAGTACTGGATTTTTTGCTACATCTAAGCTACAGTAACTGAACCCTGAATCCTTATGGAGTCAAGATACTTTTCAGTTCCTAATTCCAGGAATTTTTTTGGATAATTTTGTATATTTCATTGATTTTTTTTTTCACTAATTGCTTCTTAAAGAAAATAAGAAAAAATTGAAAAAACTGGCCATCACTCCAGATCACGAAAATGAAAAACTGACCAAATTACGAAACACCATAATGGAAGAATTTACTAAAACTGATGGATCTGTAGCCCGAGGAATAATCTTTACTAAGACTCGGCAAAGTGCGTTTGCTCTCTCTCAGTGGATTAACGACATTGAAAAATTCGCAGAAGTAGGAGTAAAAGCTCATCATTTGATTGGGGCTGGACATAGTAGTGAATTTAAACCCATGACACAGGTATCCTATTGAGTTTATTAACTAAACTAAAACTTTACTGTAATTTAATTTCTATGTGAATTATTTGTACTTTCTTTTTGAATTTTGTTTTTGAAATCTGGCTGGGTGTAGTAGTGAATACCTATAATCCCTACTCCTCTAGAGACTGAGACTGGAAGATTCCTTGAGCCACTGGGCTACCAGAAGAAGGGTCGACTGACCCAAGTCAGAAACTGAAAGAGTGACTATTGTACTTCCAGCCTAGGCAAGATAGGGAGATTGAGAAAGAAAAGAGGGAAAAAGAAGGAGGAAAAGAAAGAAAGAAAAGAAGGAAGGAAGGAAGGAAGAAAGAAAGAAAGAAAGAAAGAAAGAAAGAAAGAAAGAAAGAAAGAAAGAAAGAAAGGAAGGAAGGAAGAAAGAAAGAAAGAAAGGAAGAAAGAAAAAGAAAGGAAGAAAGAAAGAGAAAGAAAGAAGGAAAGGAAGAAAGAAAGAGAAAGAAAGAAGGAAAGGAAGGAAGGAAGGAAAGAAGGAAGGAAGGAAGGAAGAAAAAGAAACAAAGAAAGAGAGAGGGTTTTGATTTTAATAGAAATCTAGGTTTTATTACACAGTGGCTACAGTATCAATTCCAGTGATCCAAACCCTTCAATTCTGGTCTCAGATCTTCTGCAGAATCAAAAGTAGCAGTAAATCATTCTTTGACACACTTCCAGAAACTATATTACAAGACTGACTTTACCTTGCAAGAATTAGTATCATTACTCAAATAGAGGTTCAGTTGCCTCACTGCTATAACATGACCCTGAATGATATTTGTTTATAGGCATGCCATCCCCCGGTGATAGCTTAGCTACTTGTTTACTATGTTATCAGAATTTCTGCCATTGTTCAAGTCGTCTATGGTTCTGGGATACTCAACTGTGATTCACCTCATGTCGAAGTCTAGAGCAGAAGAGTCCCAGCAGGCCTGAAGAACCCCTGAGTGTGACCCAAACTGGTTTAAAATGTAATTGGGAAATGTTTAACAAAATAAAGAAAAATATAAAAAATAGATAATGTTAATTTGTGGTTTTCTAGTCCCTATGTGATCTGTAGGCAGCTATATCTATTTCTACTTATTTGAGTTCAACAATACTGATTTAGAGAAAGGGTTCCAGTTGATTTAGAACAGTGCATCTTAAACTGTGGGTCGTGACCCCATATAGGGTCATGAAAAATCTGGCAACAGTGAAAAGTTTCTGAATACACAATAACCAAAAATTAATTCAAAATCAAAAGCATAATGAACTCAAGGTGTTTCTAGCAGTCCTTGCCAGTGCTGCATCATGCAACTTTACTGCAGCCTTGGTTCTGAAACAAAGCATGTGCACTTTATACTTTACATGCCCTCAGGCCACACAACACCCAGAGTGCAGTCAGAACTGGAAAAGGGTTTGCGAGTGGGAAAAGTTTAAGAAGTCCTGGTTTAGAAGAACCCCCTATGAAAAGCTTTTGGAAAGGAATGGACAAGAGTCACCAAGGAGGAGATGATGTGGATAGGTCATAACTGCATCATTACATAGAGTACCCATATTAATTAGATCACAGATCCATTGAAGTATCTTTGATACGTATATAGCTGATATAAGTTCCATTGGGGTAAAGTCCTTTACAACGTTTTAGTGACTATCTAATATTCCCATTCAAAGGTACTTCCTTTCCACCCCCAGTATACCTACTATTTCATCTCCATAGCTTAAAATTATAGTCTTCCAATCTCCAGACTAAAAAATGAAAATGTTTTTTTAATGGGTCATATAATCAAAATGAAAATCAGATGCTAATTTGTTCAAAGCTCCAAACTAGTAACACCATTTGATTTATACCAAGCTTCAATTTAGAATAATTCTTCCAATGGGGAAAATATTTAACATGTTCAACAACATAACATTAACTTTTTGAACTCTTTCTGCAGAATGAACAAAAGGAAGTAATTAATAATTTTCGTTCTGGAAAAATAAACCTACTTATTGCTACCACAGTAGCTGAAGAAGGCCTGGATATAAAAGAATGTAATATTGTTATCCGTTATGGTCTCGTCACCAATGAAATAGCCATGTTACAGGTATATTTAGTCAACCTTAATTTCTTTCTATTCAATTTTTCCTTTTGTCTATTTGTTATTTGTCTTCAAACAGTGCAACTTATAGAAGAATAAAATATTAGAGCTGAAAGTGATCTTAGAATTTATATAGATATCCTCATTTTACTAATAAAAAACCCAAAGTCTAGACAGGTCAAGTGTCTTAACCCAATTCAGGCAATAAATTAGCGTATCAAGAACTGTCTCCCTTGTTCAATAGAGATGGGAACTGGGACCAGACCTGTGATTTCATTGGTCTAAAAAAACTCCCAGATGAGGAAATGTACTCTGCCAATATAGACTGGCACTCTTCCAGTAACTTATAGTCTTAAAGAGTAACTCAGAGTACTTTCAAGGTTAAGTGATTTACCCAGGTCACCCTGGCAATTTGTGTTAGAGAGGCACTTGAACCCAAATCTTCCTAGCTTTGATACCAGTTCTCTAGCCACATTACACTGTGCCACTTTCTCTCTCTCTCTCTCTTTTTCTTCTCTTCTTTCTCTGTTCTGTGTGTATATATCTATATATTTATATAGAGATAGAGATATGTATATGTGTGTGTACACATATACATATATAGAGAGAAAAATACAGTTACAATTTTTCAATTTAACTTTAAAAAGTGTGGTAAATGCCAACTGTATGCCAGACATCCTGCTAGTCACTGAGGACACAAAAACATTTCCTTACCTCAAGACATTTAAATTATAACACACACACTCACATACACACACACACACACACACAAAGTAATTTTTAGGGTGAGGACCCTAGTAATTGGAGGGATCAGGATATCCTTCTTATACGACATTTAAAGTTGAACTTTAAATGAAGGTAAGAATTGTCTGAGGCAGAGGTGAGAAAGGAAGATATTCCAAACATGAGGGACAGTTTCTGCAAAGGCATAGCAATGGGAGGTAGAATTGCATGTACATAAAAGTTTGGTTGGAATGTAGTGTGATATAAAGGAATATTTTGTGCAAGAATATTGGTTCCATGGAGCCATATCGTGAAAGGCTATAAAATATATCAGAGGAGTTTGTATGTTGACCTAGAAGCAAGAGAAAGCCCCTAGGGCATCTTGAATTCTGGGAGGTCATGGTCAGATTTCTGTTCTAAAAAAATCAGGCTGTCAGATAAATGGAAGATAGATTGGAGAGGAGAGAAGCTAGAGAAAAGAAGCCTGTTTTTGTAGTTCAAGCAAGGGGTGATGAGTACAGAGAAGAAGCCAGTTGCAAGATATGTTATGGAGGTGACACTGACAAGACTAGGCATCTGATGGCATGTGAAGGATATGGAAGATAGAATGAAGGATGATGATCCAAGTTGACAGCTTGGCTGATGGGGAGAATTGTGGTGTCCTCAACAGAAACAAAGATGTCAGGAGAAGAAGGAGGGTTTGAGGGAAGAAATAATGGGCTGTCTTTGCGATATGTTAAGTTTGAAATGCTTACAAGACATCCATTTGGAGATGTCTAATAAGAAGTTAGTGATGTGAGACTAGAATTTAGAAGAAAGACTGGGATTGCATATAGAGAGAGCAGACATCCAGCTGCATAGAGGTGATCATTGAGCAGCTGGGAGCTCATGAGACCCTCTAGATCTGGGATAATGGTTTCATTCTTTGTTTTATTTTGTTTTCCTAGTGAAAGGGGAAGCATAGACCAATAGCTTTGTTTTTGCTTAATTAATGTAGTTATCATATTAAAAGCTTCAGCCCATTTTTTAAGGCATATGTTACTTGAATCTTTTTTGTCTCTGTTTACTAAAACAATATAGTATTGTTGTTCTTTTGCAAAGGTGGAAATAGGCCATTTCATTCTTAGGATGTCTGTACTGTCTCTATTCTTGGCCATTGACTCAGCCTTCAGGATTTTCTAGAAGACTGAAAGATTTCTAAATTAAAACATGACTTAAACTGGGTTTCTCTATAATCATTACAGAATTCTCTACTTTTATGCCCACCTCCCTTTAGAAATTAAAAAATCATCGGATTTTGTATTACCTACTTTTATCTGATTATCTCTCCTCTTTTTTTAAATCTCACAATATAAGAAGACCAATTATGTTCAGCAAAAGAGAGTATTTTATCTGAGTGTATATTAAATTTTAACTTTTATGAAAGAACCTGTGGGGATAAGGTGGCCATGTATGCCATTGCTGCTAAGCTATGCTTTTTGTTTGTACTCTTAAACCCTCAAATATTTTTCGAACTCAGCATATGCCCTCTTCACCCTCTTCTTTCATTTTGAAAATTCAATTTCACATAAATAATGTTTAAAAAAAAAAAGAATGTTTGATACTAGCATTTTCAGCAAGCCAAGACTTGACAGGTAGAGTATATACCAATCTACAAATAAAGTGAATCGTAACAAACGCCGTTTAGAATATAAATGTATAAAATACCAAAAAAAAGTATAAAAGTAAAGTATAGAAAAAAGCAAAAGTACAAAATCATTGCTATCCTGCAAGTACCCCCAAGAGGCTGGTTTCATTGTATTTTGTATTGGTATTTTTAAATGAAATATGAATTCAAAGAGGCAAATAAAGGAATGCATGGAGACGATGGAAAGTATTTTATATTCGAGTTGTTTGAATACATGTCATAGCGCCCTACTAGAAAGTAAGTTACATCAAAACAACCACTGTCTTATTTAATTTTTAGGCCTCACCTCACCCAGCACTCTGCCACACAGCTAATATCACGTCAGATTGGTTGTCAAATATATGCAATAGCCTGCTTGACTTCTCTTGTTTTTATTGCAACATTTCACTTCCAGCATAATGATCGTGGGGCAAAGAGGACTACCGTCCTGTATCTTTTTTTGAAGGGAGGTGGGAAGAGCCAGGATTTTTCATAAATAAGTATTTTCTTTGATGTTTTCATAGGCCCGAGGACGAGCACGAGCTGATGAAAGCACATATGTATTGGTGGCAAGTGGTGGCTCAGGAGTGGTTGAACGTGAAAGTGTTAACTTGTATCGTGAGAAGATGATGCATAAAGCTATTGACCGGGTTCAAAATATGAAGCCAGAGGAGTATGCTCATAAGGTATTGCTAGTGGCCATCTTTACTTTGCAGTTAGTTTTCATAGAATATCATAGAATCTCAGTTGGTAGGGACCTCTAGTGTGATCTGTACCTGTACAGGAATCTTCCTCTCTACAATATCCCTTTTCTTTTTTTTTTTTTTCTTTTTGGAGCATGGGAAGGCGGGGTGATTGGGGTTAAGTGACTTGCCCAAGGTCACACGGCCAGTAAGTGTTAAGTGTCTGAGGCCAGATTTGAATTCAGGATCTCCTGACTCCAGGATGGTTGCTCTATTCACTGCTCCAACTAGCCACCCCTATCCCTTTCTTTTTAAAAGAACTCTTATTAGGCATGGTAGTCTGCACCTATAATCCCAGATACTGGGGAAGCCGAGGCTGGCAGATCACCTGGAGTTCTAAACTGGAGTAGGCTATGCCAATTGAATGTCTAGTCAATGTATTACACTAGTATGGTGAGTGCCAGTGAGTCGGGGGCTACTGGGCCACCTAAGAAGTGTCAAAACCAGTCTCAATTGGAAACAGAGCAGGTGAAAAGTCCTGTGCCAATCAATAGTCAATAGAACTGGGTCCTTTGAGTGAGTTAAGGAGACCCAGTCACAAACAAGAAAACAAAAAGAAAAAAATTGTCCATATGTGGTTATGATACCTATCTCTATTACTAGAGGAGGAAAGATATATTTCCACTGGAAATAGTGAGTAATGCCAGACTTCCCAAATCCAAATCCAAATCAATACAGAAATATACTTTCAAATTTCTGTAGGATGCAAGAAATCTCAAATGAATCATATAGGCCAGATTGTGCCAAAGAAGGACCTCGGCAGCATCAGTTAATGCCAACCCTAACCCAAGGAGACTAGTGCAACTCACCAGTTCAGCAAATGTTTGTAGTACTAGGGTAAACCAACCCGTATTTGCAATGACAGTATCTCCACATGCCAGCATATTGTAATTTAAGGTATAGGTGGTGATAAAATGAAGGACTTACGTGCTGTTGCCGAAGAATTTAAGGGAATTCAATACTTCAGAGGATCTAAAGATACATCTACATAATAGCAAATCAGTATTTTGGGAAGAAATTAACCAGAATGTATAGGTGTGGGTGTTATTTTATTTTACATGAAGTCTGGTTCTACGCTGAATAATATTTTGTGTATTCCAAGTTGGTGCGTGTTGCCTTATCGAGAGGACTTTTTTTTTTTTGTCCAAACCCACTTAGTCAGACTTCTGTCCCATCTAAGGATCATAGGATCATAGAAATAGGCCTTGGTCCTGGACCTGTATCCATTGATACTGGGAGTTCCCTGATGCAGAAACTTCCTTTTGAAATGATCAACACCTTCTTTGCAACTCAAGTCTTAGATAGTTGCTTAGAGCACTGAGAGTTTAAGGCACTTACCCAGGGTCACACAGAGTTAGAAATTAGAAAATTTAGAGATATTTTATTCTAACCCTCTCATTTTATAGATTAGTGAAACAAATCCAAAGGCATTAAGTGACTTGTCAGAGGATACATCCCATATGTAGCTAAACTAGAATATGAACCAAAATCCAGTACTATCCTACAACAAAATTATCTTTAGAATTTTTGACTTCCCATGATCAGGTCAGAGGACAAACTAAATATTTGTGGACTGATAATTGTTGTTGTTCAGTTGTTTCAGTCATGTCCAACTTTCCATGACCTCATTTTGGGATTTTCTTGGCAAAGATACTGGAGTGCTTTTGCATTTCCATTTCCAGCTCATTTTACAGATGGGAAAACTGAGGCAAACAGGAATAATGACTTGACCAGGGTCAAATGTCTAGTAAGTGTCTGAAGGCAGATTGGAAAGCCTGAAGATGAGTCTTCCTGATTGCAAGCCCAGTACTCTACCTACTTCGCCACTTAGTTGGCCCCTCCAACTAATGATACCGTTGGGAAATTATTATTTCAGTCAGTGTATCCTGACATTTAACAAATATTTATTAAATTTCTGCTGCCTACAGGATGCTGTGATAGATGTCAGAAAAGAGAAAAGTTTAGATTCTGCCTTTATGGACCTTATAATGTAGTCATTGAGGCAATTAAGAAACTGGGTTTTTAATGAGAAATGAAAAGTCATACCTAAACATTTGAGTTAATCAAGTTAATTCCAGGGTTCTAGATCAAACCTAGACTTTCCAGGATTTCCTTAGACCAAGCCTCAATCTATACAGAAGATACAGTAGAATCTATACAGAAGATACAGAATTGATTTAGCATCCTTTTGGTTTCTCTGAAGCACTCAGTCTATTCTGTTCCTGACCTTAAACTTCCTAAACCAAACCAAATTTCTAGGCACTAGAGATGATTCTTCTACTCTTTCTTTCTAGAATTTACCCAGCTCCTTCCAATTTATTTTTATAGTTTCTCTATACTTAATCTGATTTCAACAGTGCCAACCACCACCACCACCACCACCACCATCATCATCACAATGTTTGTTGCCCTATTTTCATTTTTTTTCATACCCTTGTGATATTTCTGGGCTGTTCTTTCAGCTTCTTATGTAAATCTTATATAGTCTTAGTGTATTCCTAAAAAGTTTCTTCTGCCTACTGTGTGTGATTCATCACATAGTACTTCGTAAGCGCCCACATGAACATGGTGCTATGCTAGAATGCCTCCTCTCTTCAGTTCATTGAACTGTAAATGTCTTGATATTCACTTCTAGCATGATCAGCCCAGCTAACATCTTAGTGAACATAATACCTCAATTCCTCATATTATTTTACCTTATGTATAAAAGTTATTTATACTTGATTGATTAAGTCAGTGTCATAAAGCCTTGTGAGGTACATATGATCTTTCTCTGGAGTTTACTTTTTCATTTGATCCTCTGCATTCATATAAAATTTGGCTTAGTCATTTATATCCCCCAGGTATTCAAGATAGCCTATAACTTTCTTTTAGTCCTGAGATATGCAGAAAAGTAATGCTTAAAGCTTGGGTAGATAGAAGGATGTTTAGCAACATTCCATTAGCACCAGTCAATAGAATGAGTTAAAAAACCTCATCCTGGCATGACAGAAAGGAGGGACTTCTACAACAATTTGATTAAGAAACTTCCATTTGAAAGATAAGAATTGCTCATTGGAATATTCCTGTAAGGTTCTAGAGAATGGGGATTGTTTCTTATCTTTCTTTGTATCCCCAGAGCTTAGCACAGTCCCTGGCACAAAGTAGGTTCTTAATAAATGTTTGCTGACTCACAGTATGGGTCCAGGATCCATGTGTCCCATAGTTGTTACAATTGTGTGTTGTCAATACATGCTCAAAGTTCCTCTGTAATTCAGTTCAGTTTAACAAATACATTAAGTATCATCTCTGTGTGTGTACATTTATATGTGTGTATGTAAATATATATGTATGTATATGTATGGCACTGTGAACAAATATTCATAAGGAAGAATGAAGCTTGATTAATGGTACAAAGAACTTACAGTCTAACAGAAGGGTATAAAACATATTCAACTCAGTGTTTTATAACATAGCGAATAAATGTACATTAAAGAGGTGCAAAGTACATTGAGCTTTCAGAGATAAGTGAGGCCATTCATGGGTAGATGGGCCAGGGAAGACTCCCTCAAAGAAGTGGCATTTACCAGAAAAACAGGTGCCCACTGAAGTGAGAAAGGTCATAAATAATATGTACAGCATGGTCAGCCCTCCATTCTATGGTCATCATAGGAACTTGGGTGCATCTGTGCTAAACTAGAAATAATCCAAAACCAAATATGCAATTTTAACAACACACATAAAACCCCTGCCATCTGTGAATTCAGTTTTACTGTGGAATCATGTGCTTTCATGCAACTAGGGAGGCAAAGGTGGACACCTACCCAGGACAGAACACACCGAAAGGAGGCACAATGAGGGGTTTTTTAAATATATGTAATTCAGTGTTAGAAAATTGAAATCCCTTTCACCAATTAATTCTTTGCCAATTCAGTTCAATTCAACAAACATTTATTAATGTTACTATGTTCCAGGCACTGTGCTTGGTATTCTATATACAAAGGCAAAAAACACTCAATAGTCTCAACCGTCAAAGAGCTCGTATTCTCCTGGGAAGATCCAACATGTGCACAGACAAATAGATATGAAATATACTCAAAGTAACACAAATAGTTTGAAGAGAACAAAAGGACTACCAATTAACTAAGATGAACTACCCTCCCTGTTCCATTGTGTCACTTCTTTCTCTCTTCTGGGGGCTTTCCCCATCTATCATTATTTCCTCAGTCTTTAGTCTCTCCCTAGCTATTGGATCCTTCCTAAAAATCTACTTAGGATTCCCTCTATCCTTAAAAAAAAAAATCATTTTGGGGCAGGTAAGTGGCACAGTGAATAGAGCCCCCTCCCTGAAATCAGGAGGACTTGAGTTCAAATCCAGCCTCAGACATTTGACATCTGTGTGACCTTGGGCAAGTCACAACCCTAATTGCCTTGCCTTCCCCCCTCCAAAAAAAAATCATTTGACCATGCCATTTTCCTAAGCCATATCTTAAATCTCTCTTCCTTTTTCATTGCAAGATTTCTAGATCTAGGAAAGTTTAGAGGTTTAGCAAGAATGTTGATAAATTCTCTTGAAGACTTGTGTTGATTTTGAGGTGTTAACAATGCATACAGCTGAATTTATCATCATTCTCCCCAGACCTCCAAACTTCCCTGTGTTGGTTGAGGACACCGCTATTTTCTTGCTCACCTAAACCAATCATTTCTGAGTGTTCCTTGACTCTTCCCTCTCCCTCATATCATTTGAGTGAATCAGTTGCCAAATCCTATTGATTCTGCCTCAACATCTCTTACCCTTATCTTACCTCTAATCAAATGCTCACTGCTTCTAATCTCAACTCCCTCATCTCATTGCCAAAATTACCTTTGTAGGGCATGAGTCTGATCATGTCACTTCCCTAGTCAAAAGCCTTCATTTGCAGACTACTGCCTCTGCAGTAGGATAAAAAATTCAGTTTGGGGCTTTCAAGACTCTTCATTATGAATGTCACCTACTTTTCTAGTAGGTTTTGCATTAGACCTCTTCATGTACTCTTTGTCCTAAACAAACTGGACAATTTAAATAATTAGTTATCCCCATGCCTAAACAGTATTCCTTCCTCATCCCAGTCTTCCAGAATTCTTATCTTGCTTCAAGATTCAACTCAGTTAAAAAATCCTCAGTGATACTTTCCACAAGCTTCCTGGTTAATGCCCCTGCTCAAATTATCATATAATTACTTAATTTGTATACTGCTGTATTTCTCCCAATAAGCCCTTCGAAGGTAGAGTCTGTTCTGTTTTTGTCTTTGTTTCTTTAGTGCCTTGTACATTGTAGAAACCACATTTATGAATTGAATTGAATTATTTTGTGAAAAATCTTCCCTTGTTAAATTGAATTGAAAGCTCATAGTCTTCACTGGACAAGAGAACATGGGTAAAAAGGTTCAAATGGAGGATCCCAATGCGCAGGATATGCTTTGATGTTGCAGTTTCATGGTGTGTTGTGATGGCACCATCTCAAAGAATTCAGAGTCAGATCACCTCTCATCCAGTACATCAATTGAGGACTGATGTCTCTTAAGAGGAACCAGAAACTTAGTAAGATGATGCAGGCCAATTTATGGTGTTATGATGCTGATTACACAGTAGATATTATGAATATTAGAAAGGCAGGAGGGGTTTGTTAAGGGATTAGGTAAATGGGGTGGGTTTAGTGGTTAAACATCCTAATCATGCTGCTTCTGATTAACTAGTTATTGTCCTGTCTTAGGCTAAATGGATGATGTGATTGTGGTTGAGTACAAGGACACACCTATTCAAATATGTAAATTGAATCTTGGGGCGGTGGCTAGCTAGGGGCAATGGCTGTATTGAGTCTGGGGGCTTGAAGTATAGAACATATCTGTTGTTCAGTGGGGCCCATGAGGAAGTTAGAATATTGGAGATGAGGGCAGCTTTATTAGGATTCCATCATCAAGAACACAAATGTTACTAGCTATTTGTGGACTAAGGATATGTAGTATAATTTTCCTTCTCCTAGAACAAGCATTTCTAACCTGGGGTGTGTGAACTTGTTTTTACAAACATATTTTTGATAACTATATTTAATATTATTTGTTTCCTTTGCAATCTTATGTATTTTATTGTATGCATTTTAAAACATTCTGAAATTATTATCATGGATCCTTATTGTTGACTCCATGGATTTTCCCACACTGTTAAAGGAATATATAACACAAGAAAATGTTAAGAACCCCTGTCCTGGAGCAACTAGGCGGCACAGTGAATAGAGCACTGGCCTTGGAGTCAGGAGGACCTGAGTTCAAATCCAACCTCAGACGCTTAACACAAAAACTAGCCGTGTGACCTTGGGCAAGTCATTTAACCCCAGTTGCCCTTCATTCCCCCTTCCAAAAAGCAAAAAAAAAAAAATTTAAAAAGAACCCCTG
This sequence comes from Pseudochirops corinnae, assembly GCA_028646515.1. Classification (NCBI taxonomy): domain Eukaryota; kingdom Metazoa; phylum Chordata; class Mammalia; order Diprotodontia; family Pseudocheiridae; genus Pseudochirops; species Pseudochirops corinnae. The sequence continues at coordinate 251,457,858 of CM053588.1, forward strand.
TCCTGGAAGATTCACCTCTGTGATGAATGATTATTAATAACCAATATCTTGGGGTGATTCAGAGGCTCTTCTCCTTCTAAATTCCTCATTTTAAGAGTTCAGTTTTTCTTCAGGACATTACTGATAAAGAGCTTGCATTAACTCTCCTAGATCTTCTTCAAGACCCCACCCTGGTGGAAACTACTGTGTTCTGCTCTTTGAATTCTCTGAATTGACAGTCTAAAGCTATGGGTAGCCTAGTATCGAGATACTTTTCCTATCCAAGAGATATTCAGCTTTTCATTTTAATATAGCCCACCTCCAATCACACTAACCAGTTAGATTTGATTGCTGTTTGATAGACCATCTACTGTTTAAGTCCTTGCCATGATTGTCTTTGGTCTAAGAGATGGCAAAATGACCGTCCTTTTATTAATAACCTACTGGCCTTGTTAATAAGTGGTATTTATATATCACTTTAAGGTTTGCAAAGTGTTTTACATCCATCATCCCATTTGAGCCTCACATTCAATAATAATCATTTAATAGTCATTGCTGAAGCACCTACCCTGTGCAAAATGCTATGCTAAGGCACTGTTTATTTTCTCTAAGTAATATGTTTGTTTGTTTTTCAAATTATAAAGCTTACTCTCGTCAGAGCAAAGATAGGTCAGTATTTTCATGGCATGTAAGTGACCCAAAGGCTAGTGATTTTAAAGTATTCCAGGATTTTAAAAGTCCAACTTTCAATTCTGTTTTTTGGTGTAGATTTTGGAGTTACAAATGCAAAGTATAATGGAAAAGAAAATGAAAATTAAGAAAAGTCTTGCAAAGCAATTCAAGGACAATCCGTCATTGATAACCTTCTTCTGTAAGAATTGTAGTGTGCTGGCCTGTTCTGGAGAAAACATCCAAGTGATTGAGAACATGCATCATGTCAACATGACTCAGGAATTCAAGTAAGCGCCTCCCACTTAATATCTGAGGTTTTCCTTAAGGGGTGTATTGTAGTTTTAATTGTGGATACATTTAAAATGCATTTAGCATGTGTTGATTACAAGATTTTCTATTCTCTGCTCTCCCAACCTCCCCAAAGTTCTAAAACAACCTTCTAGAGAATGAGTTGTTCCAACAAAAAAAACCAAACACTTCCTTCTCTTCACAAGTGAATGGACAGAATGAACTTAGCTGCCAGTTATTGCAACAGTGCAATGATATTCACAACCCTACCCCCCGCAAAAAGGGCTGGGATATCATTCTAACTCACCATATCTCTAGGACAAGGCACATGTGGCCCTCTAGGTTCTCAAAGTGCAACCCTTTGACTAAATCCAACTGAAATTCAGTCAAAGGGCCGTACTTGAAGACCTAAAGGGCCACATGTGGCCTCGAGACCAGAGGTTCCCCACCCCTGCTCTAGGATATCTCTGCCTGATTTTCAGAACTATGTTAGAAGTTACATTAGTTACAATCTTAATTTCATGGCATCATTTGAACAATGAAATATCCAAAGTAGACTTTTTTGGATATCACCCAAGAAATCATCATCCAGCCTTTAATTTAAATCAAGTTCACCGTCTTTGAAAACAGCAGGAATGTGGACTACACAAAACATGTAATGTTTGTTATTAGGAATCTAATGAGATCCCTTGGTGTGTGACACTGTAGTGGGTACTATAAATTTATATTAAATATTATATGTGGTTGTTTCAGACATATTCATAACCAAATGTGGGAGATTAAAAAAATGAATGTAGTCTTAGAATTATGAACTAGATTTTAGAAGTGAAAGGATCATGGGTATTGGTGCAGCATAGTGGAAAGTCTTGGAGTCAGGAAAACTTAGATTTCACATAGCTTCTGATATTTACTTACTGTGTGAAATAGGGAAAGGCACTATCTCTTAGCCTCAGTTTCCTTATATGTAAGATGAAAATAATATCTGTACTACCTACTTCACAAAATTGTTGTGACATGAGATTATATACATGGCAGTATCTCTGCCAAGAAAACCCCAAAGGCAGTCACTAAGTGTCAGACATGATTGAAACAACTGAACAACAATTGCCACTGTTTTCTAGTGCAACCCATCAGTTTATACATGAGGAAACAGAAGGCAGAAGTTAAGTGAATTGTCCACTGCCATGAAGCCAGTTCAAGGCCAGTGTGTGCATATAGAGTATACTTGGGGAAATGAGCATCAAAACTGGAAGAAGGCTCTAAGCAATGCTCTTAAAATTGGAGGGGTATCTTTTGGCAGAACGGAGAAAAACAACCATTTGAGGTATTCAGAAGAACTTGAGTAAGTGTTAGAAAATAAAGACCACAGTAAAGAACATGAAGTTGTGTTTCTTGATTGAAGATGAATATCTGGGATATTGTGTACATCCTGATACTTGGTTTGGCAGGGCAAAGCTGTAATATGAATTTAGACTTAGCCAATATAAAAGTACTTGATTGATATCCCTTGTCAAATTTTAGGAAACTCTACATCGTAAGAGAAAATAAAGCCCTACAAAAGAAATTTGCAGACTATCAAACAAATGGGGAGATCATTTGCAGTCGGTGTGGGCAGGTAAGTCTGTTGCTTTTGTCCGTTCAGCCAATAATCAGACTTCATATACTATGTATATAATTTATACCTTGTCTTTTCTTTTCTTTCCAGGCCTGGGGAACTATGATGGTGAACAAAGGTTTAGATTTACCTTGTCTAAAGATAAAAAATTTTGTGGTGGCTTTTAAAAATAATTCCCAAAAGAAACAGTACAAAAAATGGGTAGAATTGCCTATAAGGTTTCCAAAACTTGACTACACAGAACATTGTATGTTTAGTGATGAAGATGAAGATTAATATGGACTTGATATTCTCTAAATTCTTTGAACTTTATATTTTTACAAAAATTACGGAGTCATATTTTTGCAATGATTACACCAGAGCACTGGGAGAATGAATGAGAACATTTCTTTAAATCATTTTGAGCTCTTTGAAGAAAGATATTCTGTCAAATTTCATATTATCCATGTTATTAGTGAGCAGGTATAAAAAAAATCCACAAAGCCAAATTGGATTAATATAGGAGCTAGCATCATATAATGCTGAGGAAACTGGAATAGGCTTGGTTTGAAACTCACTACCCTAATGTTCTCTGTGAAGGTCACAACAATTGGCAAGAATATTACCAAAAAAGACAGGAACTTAGAAGGAAAAGAAATGAAAGAGACAATTCCTGGAAAATCAGAACCTAAATAAGCAACATTCCGATGTATCAGTCATTGCTGTTATTTATTCCCAACTTTCATTTCCTGATCTCTACTAATTTATGAAGCAAAGAGATCATGTTTACCCCTTTCTTTTCGGGAGTGACAGTCATCTTGTGGCCATTCCACTCTCATATTTCCTAGTTCCCATAAAAGCTAATGAGAACAAACAAGCATTGTATATGTGAGTCATTGAACATTCCCCAAGCAGACAGAACAACTCCAGTTGAAATACTTTTCTGTGGTACTCCTCCCTTTCCCCCAAAAAATGTGAGGAGCAGGAGCTGCAATCAGTTTTTATCAGTGAACAGTAATTACTGAATTATATTAGCTGTCTTACTACAAGAGTACAGTTCTCTCCTGATATATCAAGAAGAGAAATTTTGGCTACTTATTGAAGATTCTTCCTCCTCTACTTCAGTTTAGAGAAATACATTAAACTTAATTAGCACCATGTTCTTTTGATTTTTTTTTAGTGATATCTAGATCTGGATGGATATCAATCAACAAAATTTATCATATGAAATGCAAAAAGGATAAATTAATCTATTCTCCTCCCCAAAAAAACCCAAAATATTTAACAAAAAATGCCTCCAAAGAACTCCTACAGACTACAGAGAAAGAATTCTCTTCAAGTGGCATCTGGAAACTATACAAGATGTTGTTGTTTAGTTGTTTCAGTTGTATACAACTCTTCATGACTCCATTTGGGATTATCTTGAGTGGTTTGTTGTTTCCTGCTCCAGCTCATTTTAGAGATGAGGAACTGAGGCAAACAGAGTTGAATGACTTCCCCAGAGTCACACAGCTAGCAAATGTCTGAGGTCACATTTGAATTCATGGAAGAAGAGTCTTCCTGATTCTAAGCCCAATGCTCTATCCACTGCACTAGCTAGTATTCTACTTTATGCAGTTATAGACATTCTGAGAAGGAATCCATTGACTTCACTAAACTGCCAGAGAGGTCCATGACACAAAACAGGTCATGAATCACTGCTTTAAAATAGAAGTTCCTTGAGAGTAGAAATTGTTTAATTCTTTGTTTTTGTATCCATAGAACCTAGCACAGTGTCTGACACATAGTAGGTCTTTAATAAATGCTTGTTGGTTGATTAACAAATGCTTAATTGGAAGTATGCATGAATGAGCATGTAGGTTTTTTTAATTTTTATTTTTAATAATGATGCCATATCACTCCAATGTAAGTTACAGCAAAGAAAATAACTCATATTTTGTGCACATTTTTCTTTTTGCATTTTTGATTGGCTACAATTTCACCTCACTGCCCATTCTCAATGAACCATATATAAATATGGGTAGTCATAGATTTCAGATTGCTTAGATGAATATATGAAACACTTCAGCCCAATGGGTCTTTAAATAGGTATACTGTTGAGGAAAGAGAATCTAAAAGGAAGCATGGCGATAGAATCTTCCAAGGAACTACAGTTCCCAGAATTATTCCAAAGAAACTGCATACTGATCTTTGTTTGTTGATCCCTAGCTTCCTTCAAAACACAGTCCAGGTGCCATCTCTTACGCAGAGCTTTTCCTGATCCCTCATATTATTTGCACTTTATTCTTTTTGAAATTACTTTGTGTTTACTTATATATGTACATGTTATTTCCCTCAGTAGAATGTAAACTCAAATGTAAGGATTGTTTTACTTTTGTCTTATGTAGCAGATAATAAATGTTGTTTGAATTAAAATTAATTATTGTTTCTATTAGTTTAAATGTTAATTTTGTTATACAGATGATGTTGAATTATCATGGGATATTCAGAACTCAGGTACTGTCTTCAAATTTTTCCTTTGACTAAAAGCCAGATGTCTATTGTTGGTGGAGTTGTGAACTGATACAACCATTCTGGAGAGCAATCTGGAACTATGCCCAAAGGGCTATAAATAATTGTATACCCTTTGACCCAGTAATACCACTTCTGGGGTTACATCCCAAAGAGATCATAGAAGTGGGAGGAAGACCCATATATACAAAAATATTTATTGCAGCTCTCTTTGTGGTGGCAAAAAACTGGAAATTAAGGGGATGCCCATCAATTGGGGAACGGCTAAACAAGTTGTGGTATATGAATGTAACAGAGTACTATTGTGCTATAAGAAATGAACAACAGATGGACTTCATATTTACCTGGAGAGGCTTATACAAACTGATGCTAAGTGAGAAGAGCAGTACCAGGAAAAATTTGTACACAGTTACAGACACAGCATATGTGTAATGACCAACTTTGATAAACTGGACTCTTCTCAGCAAAGCGCAGTTATAAGACAACTCTAAAAGTCTCAGGATGGAAGGAGATATCTACATTCAGAGAAAGATCTAGAAAGAACAGAGTTTAAATGGAGACTGGAGCAAACTACATGCTCTCATTCTTTTCCATGTTTGGTTTTGTTTCTTCTTTCCCA
>CM053588.1:251471225-251577653 GCA_028646515.1 Pseudochirops corinnae
TTAATTAACAATCTAATTATTGTTGACTGAATGATATTCTAATTAAAAGCTCACAAAATACAACAGCAAGAGGAAATAGATATAGGACAAGGCTAATCCTCACTTTACTAATCCATAAAACTGATACTTTCTCACAAAATACCTGGTAAGCTACCCTGAAGTCTTACGGGAAAAAAAATGAATAGTTGTACTTGGATCTCATTACTAATTCTTAAGTTTTGAAAAAACCCTGCAGCACACTTTGAAAGGTACTCTCAAAGGCCATCCCAGGAATTAAACTATTATTATTAGATAATGATTTAATTTTAGTAATAACATAGATATCCCTGGGCACAGGGAACCTTCACTAAGAACTTTTCACCTTGGACAGCATGGTGGTACAGTAGATATAACACTGGGCTTAGAATCAGGAAGATGTGTCTTCATGAGTTCAAATCCAGCCTCAGACACATACTAGCTGTGTGACCCTGTACGAGTTACTTAACCTTATTTGCCTCAGTTTCCTCATCTGTAAAATGGAGAAGAAAATGATAAATGTCTCTAGCATCTGTCTCAAGAAAACCCCAAATGGAGTCACAAAAAGTTGAACATGACTGAAATGATTCATAAACACTACCTTGGGCACATGATAGGCATCTTGCAGGACTCTGCCTTCTCCATGATATTCCCTCCAATTTATCTTGTATAATCTCTATAACTCAATTCCCTGACCCTCTTTCTATAAACAATTCATTTCTAATTTCTTTTTTCCAACTTCTTCTATATCTGCAAAATTGTATCCTATGAAAAAGACCAGACCACCCAAAGTAAACTAGGAAATTACTTCCCAATTCTTGTATGTCACAAACTTACTAAAATAACTGAGCACCATCTAGATTTTTTTTACACTGCAGTACATTCATGTATCACTCTCATGGCTCTTCATGGCTTGGCGGCCACCCTGGGTTTACCAAGGCTATGCCAGCCTATCATAAACTCTCAGGACATCTACCAAAATGAAAGCCTTAAGTCTGGGTTCTGGGAAGGAACTATTTGTTTGATTCTTACCTAGGATAGCTAAATTAATGGAAAATCATCAAATGGTTTGCCACCTGATTATTTCTTTTGGCCCCACAATCATTAGGTCCGTTTATGAGGTCAGGGAGAAATTGTGATTCCTCTTAGTGGAAGGATCATATAGGCTGATGAAATCACAGATATTCTGATATATCCAAGTTATCACACTCACCTCTCATTTCCTCAACTTACTCATCACTCCTGACCTATTCCGCCATCACAGCTACACACATAACCTTGATTTTAAGTGTTCCACAATTGTGTTTGTGAACCCTGAAATGCCTTTATCTGATCATAATCTGTTGTCATTCCATCTCTTCCTCTGTCTTGCAGCTCGAAACCCTGTTCTTCATCCTCATGTGACCTCCAGTCTCTCTTCCCCTCATTTCTTTTCCAGGTGATAACGTGGCCTACTCTGGCATCCTCTCCCCAACTTGACACCTTGTTGAACTAGTTCAACTAGTTCAACTGTCCTCTCCAATCTCATGCCCTTATTGAAGAGCTTGCCCTTCCAAACCCCAGCCTTGAATTACCCTCGCCATCTGCTGCTTTTGCACCTACTCACATATTGCTGAATGAAGCTGAAAAAAAATCATAAAATTATGTTGACTGGGTCCCAAGCTTGAAACCTAGATGTTATTCTTGACTTCTCTCTCCCTACCCCCGTATCCAATCATTTGTCAAGTCTCACCATTTCTACTTTTATAACATCTCTCGTATTCACCCCCTTCTCTCCTCTGACATTGCCACCCTCATAACCACATGTCTGTACTATTAAAATAGCTTGCTTGTTGATCTCTCTGCCTCAACTCTCTCCCCACTCCAATTCATCCTCCACTCAGCTGTCAAGACCTTAAAATGCAGACCTGTTCATATCACCCTCCCTCCATTCAAAAGCTCCAGTGGCTCCCTATTACCTCCAGAATCAAACCCTCTGTTTTTTAAAACCCTATATAACCCTATAATATATCATGTTACCCTGTTCCCTTTCCAATATTCTTAAGCTTTACTCCCGTACACATACTCTGTGTCCTAGTGACAGCAATCCTTTTTTTAACTTGATTTAAAAAATATATGTTTTGTTTTTTTGATCACACGTAAAAAATTTTTAAGATCTATCTTTTAAAATTTTGCATTCCAAGTTCTCTTTCTCCCTTACTTCCCTCCCCCCTCATTGAGAAGACAATCAATTTGATAATAAGTTATACGTGTGCAGAGTGACATCGATCTTATGAGTGTTCTTCACACCTGACACCATCTTTCTTAACTGACCATTTTCACTGTTTGTCCCCCATACCCAGAAGGCTCTCCCTCCTCCTCTCTACCTCCAGACTTCTCTAGCTTCCTTCAGATCCCAACTAAATTCCCAATTTGTATAAGAAGCCTTTCCCCTTTCCTTAATCTTAGGGCTTTCCCTCTGAGACTACCCCAATTTATGTATCTTATATATCTGAATATCTTGCTTACACATAGTTGTTTGAATGCTATTTCCGCTGTAAGAGTAGACTGCAAGCTTCTCAAAAGCAGGAACTGGTTTTTTTGTATCCCTGGCACTTAAAGTAGGGCCTGGCATATAGTAGGTGATTTTAAAATGCTAGTGGATGACTGACTGACCACTTGTAGTGGGAGCAGTGGCTCTTAATAACAAATAATCATATAATTTGAATGGGTGAAGGAATCTTAGAAGTCATTTAGCTCAACCTCATTATACACAAAGTCTCTACTATCAGACATTAGCTCAAAGTCCAGTTTGCTAGTGAAATCCACGTTCATCTCAAAGCAGGAAATACAGATACAAACACCATTTAGGCAATTTTACTCCTGCCTGCTAGCATTTAACTGTGCCCAAGCAGCTGCTATTTTGAAGTTTTAATATGTGAAATATATGACATATTTCATATAGGAAGGAGCCATTACATTTCAGCTTTTCAGGATCCAACATTAGAGCAAAGCACATTATTCTGCTAATGTTTCTTCCTTAATCTGCTTTGCTGGTGAAATAAGTCCCTGGATCTCTAGGAGCCATACAAAAGCTGACCACAGTTTTCACTGTAATAAAACATCATGAATCTAATTATGTAGCTTATTAGGAGAATGGGTATTAATTGCAAACTGGAAAGCTTTTTGCTGTATGTTTTCCTTGCACGTGTCCTATTTGCTGACTTTGAAATCAAATCAAGTTGATATAGAAGGGTAAAGCTGGGTGGAAACCAGAGGCCATCTAAATCCAAAATTTTTTATGTATCCCTCTGGTAGCCTCTGTGTGTCCATGATTACATATGGATGGCAGATACTAATTAATGCCTTCCCCTCTTTGGTTTTCCGGTATCCACTCTATAGGTAGCTAGGTCATACGGTGGATAGAGCACTTAGAGTCAGGAAGACTTAAGTTCAAATCTGGCTTCAGAGACTAACTAGCTGTATGACCCTAAGCAAGTCACTTAACTTTTGTCTGCCTCAGTTTCCTCAACTGTAAAATAGGAATAATGGCACTAATCTCATCAGTTTATTGTGAGGCTCAAGGAAACTAATATTTATAAAGCACAGTGCCTGGTACACAATAAACCCTTAAGAAATGTGGTTTCTTCCCCTCCCTCTATATGTATTTTTTATCCCCCTACATATATGCATGTTGCAATGTTGTCATGTATTATAATGTAAGTTCCTTGAGGAACAGAGACTATTTTTTCTTTTTCTTTGTAACCTCAATACTTAGCACAATGCCTGGTATAAAATAAATGCTTATCAATTTGTTGTTGATTGATTAGATAGTAAAGAGGGGTGGTAAATTAAGAGAGGTGATAATGCAGAATGGGTAAAAGTATGTGGGTGTAATGCTCATTTTCAAAATGGGGCCATCATAACAGTGATTCCTTTTCTTTACTTCTCTGTTCCCACATCAAGATAGCCTTGCTTGGAGAAGGTGTTAGTCCTGATAATGTTTTTGCTTTCAATGTACTCTGGGAGGCAACCTGAGATGGTTACTTCCCTTTTCATACCTTATGTCAAGTCAGTGTTGGCTTTCACCCTAGAAACAGGCGAGAGATGGCTGCAATAATTGTTCCAGAGCAAAATAATGAAATGACGGCCTGGTTCTGACTAAATCACAGGAATCGAATTACCAATATTGGATAGCAATAGATCATTTTAGCCACAATTTAATACATTCATTCCTATTTCTTTCCTAGTAGTACAGGGAGTACTTAATTAGAACTCTCCACATTAGGTACATGATGACCAACCAGTCAGGCTCTGCACGCTCCATGATTCTCTCCTCCTTCTGGATATGTTGTGCTGCTTTGGCATCTAGAAAACAATTCTATTTCCTTTGATGATGATCTATCTTCTCTTCTCTAAATGTCGGTGACTCCAAGGCTCTGCCTTGAAGCTTTTTTCTTCTCTATACAGTCTACTCCTTGGCAATCTGATTTGGTCACAGGGATTCAATTGTCCTGTCTATTAACTAACCAACCCTAATCTCTCTTGGACTCTAGTCCTGTATCTCCATCTGCCTGTTGAATACCTCCACCTGGATGTCCTGTTGGCATCTCAAATTCAAAATGTCTAAAATGGAACTTATCATGTTCCCACTAAACATGTAGCTTCTCCAAACTTCCCTATTTCTGTTGAAAGCATTAACACCCTCCCAGTCATCCACATTTTTAGTTGCCAAGTTATACTTGATTCCCTCACTTCCTTATCAGTTGCCAAGTCAAGCTGGTTCTACCTCCACAAAATCTCTTTTATTTTTCTCTTTCTCTCAACTTATATTGCACTACCCTAGTTTAGGCCCTCATCATCTCTTTCCTGGATATTGTAAGCCTTCTCATTGGCATCCCTGCTTTCAGTCTCCATCCCCTCCAATCCACCTTCCTAAGGTACAGATCTGACCTCCCTGAAAAATATTCAATGACTCTTCTTTGTACAAGGAGACAACACAAACACTTCAATCAGGCATTTAAGGCAGTACTTCACAGTCTGCCTCTACATACACTTCTAACCATATTACATATTGTCCACGTTTTATGCATTCCACGTTCCAGCTACCCTGGCCTACTAGCTGTTTCCTGGACCTAGCATTCCAGTCCCTATCACAGTACATTCGTGAAAACCATCCCCTAGCTCAGAATTCAATTCGTCCCCTCCTCCAATCCCCTCATCTTATCTCATCTTCAGAATCCTAATTTTTCTTCAAGGTCCAACTTGGGCATCATTCCTTGGAGTTATTTTTTCTTATCACTCCACCTCTCACAGTTGTCAGTATTCTGTCCCATCTCCAATCATCTTGTATTAATTTATCTGTTTATTTGTTGTAACAATAATAGCTATTATACAGAGCTTCTAGGTTTGCAGGAAAGTACTTCATGTGTATTATCTCAACTATAGACAACAACTCTATAAAGTAGGTGCTATTATTATGCCTGTTTCACAGATGAGGAAACTAAATCTGGAAGAAGTTAAGTGACTTACCCAAAGTCATACAGCTTACTTATGTAGGATCTGGACTCATATCTTCCTGACTCCAAGTCTGGCTCTCTATCCATCATTCCATTTGTCTAGTTATATCCTTTAATTAGAATGTAAGCTCCTTGACAGCAAGACCTGTTTAGTTCTTGTCTTTGTAGTCTCAGTATCTGGCAGTGTCTCATATGCAGTAGATGGGTTTGTTGACTTGAACTGACGATTGATAAAGAATGAAAGGGTCAGCATAAGAAATTCTGGTTTTGACTTTCATTCTGAATTCAGACCCCAAAAGTCCAATGAATAAATAACCTGATGATTAAGGTTATTTATTCGTTAAACTGATGTTTTAACTGGCACACTCTTTCAAATGATCGTGTCGGCTTCTGTGAGAACCACTGTTTTGGCATGTTTAGTAATTACCTCTAAAGAGGATCCCTCTGCTAAAGTTCTCTACTGTTGCTTCATCAGTGGTGAGGCAACCTGGGGTCCTAGAAAGTTAAGCCAGCTCAGCACAAGCTCTGTCAGGTCCCACTAAGCTGGAAAGGCTGGTATAGGCCCAGCCCGACCTGATATATTTGTTGTCTGAGGAAGAGGCTATGTTCAGACAAGCTTAACACCAGGCTGGCCACAGCGTGGTAAATTTTTTCAGCCACCACAATTGTTAAAAACCTAGTCTGATTGCCACAATTGCTAGTGCCTTCCACTCATCTTAGAAATTACTTTTTTTTATTTCGTATTTTACTTCCCTTGTACATATTGTTTCCCCATAATATATTACAACCTTCTAGAAGACAAGGACTTTTTTTATTTTGTCTTTGTATCTCTAACACATAGCATCATACCTGGTTCATAGAGGGCCTTTAATAAATGATTGATTAATGAATGAATGATTTACCTGCTAAATTGTGGAGAGACTACAATCTGCTTCAATGGAGCGAGTATATACACCAATAAAAGCACACATTTGAGTTACTGGAATAGAAGTGAAGTAGAGATTTTTCTAGAATATACTGAAACTGTAAAACAAGCATAATGTCAGCTTTATTTTTGTCAAAACTTACTGGTTTTCTTTTAAACAGATTTAACAAGGAGATGTATGTCAGAAGTCACCATTTGAATCATCTATATGACTCTAAATTTTAGCCAGTCTAAGCTATCAAGTGAAAAAAACACTAAAGAACAAACTTCTCACCTTCATAGTTTTCCTCTGTGCTACCAGTTTAGACTTAAATTAGTTTGTACTTCATCACAGAACACTACCTTTCTCTTGAGAGAACCTGACACAAGTTTTTTTTTTTTGTTGGCTCCTGCTTGCCACCATAGAACTCATCTGTAACCCAGACCAGTCACAGTGCAATGAAATTTCTCATTCCCAAAGCTAATAATATTTATTTTAATCACCCTCTAATTGTTTATTAAAGAGGAGCTGTTCTGCAGAGGTTTTCACTCCAGAGCACAAAATCCTGTTAAGCTTGTTGCATGCAGCTCCCTGGAGTGGAATCAGTGGTTCCAATAGGCAATAGAATGAGCAGAACTGCCCACAACATTATCTCCGAACAACTCCCAAACTAAAGTGAATTATCTCAAGCAGAACCACAAGCAAACAATTTGCCTCAAGATCAAGAAGAGATTAGGAGCTTTTGCCTTGAGATGTCAAGAAATCAAGAATGCCACTTTGGTCACTGGGAAGTACCACCTAATAAATAGTAAGACCTTCATTGATTGCTACAGCTCCAGAAAAGCTGATCTCATTTACTGGCCATCTGCAAATGGAGATGTCTTCCAGAAACCTGTGGTGGCTCCATCTTTGTGCTAGTAAGTGCCTAATGACTCATTTTCCTCAGCAGAAGTTTTCATAATCCTGGAATTCTGTGAGGTGTGTCTAGGGAAAGTCTGAGTGTGAAACTTCTCATGCAAGTTTCCCAGTCTCTGCTAGAGAAGAACTCTGCTGGTGCCCAGACCTTCAGAAGGCTAAAATAAACAGCAAACAGTAACACTGACTGGCCAACGGTAACATACTGTCCATATTCTTGGGTTTCTCATTCCAGAGCCACCTAGAAGTCCATTTTATTTCCGGAGGAAAAAATAGGACATTTCTAACAGTCATTCCCACTCTGCTCATAGGTGTTTGGTGAATTATTTATAATCTTAGTTTTTATAACATGTTCCTACATAGCTAACTCATACTCAATCATATCAGGCAGTGTTTATTCTTTAATTTAATTACGACGTTTGATTTTTAAAGAATGTCTATATTTGACAAAATTGCATGTGGAGCTATACGGACAAAGAGATTAGATTGAGAGAAACAGTTATTTTTTCCAGGATTTCATAAGCTCCTCATAGAGACAGAGTAGACGAGGTTAATTTTATTCCTCATATAGTCCTATATTTCTTATATAGTCCTTCATTGTCATCTGCTGTTAAAAGTTGGTCAGACAATACACATACATAGAAAAAGCAATGTTTTACCTTTAATCCTTCACTTAGCTGCAAATAAAGTTATTTTAAACCCAGTGGTTTTCCAAAGCAAACTGCAAGTGATTTCCAGGGGAAAATGAAACATAAAACTGGACACGTATTTAAAAAAAACAAAACAAAACACAAAACTATATATCAACGTAAGCAGATGTTGGTGTACAATTTACAAGGATGGGGGAGCTATAAAACCTCTCTAGAGCCACCCACAGGTCATTTTAAGGCCAAGAATGCCCCCAAAATCTGTTTCTAATTTTACAGAAATCCTTTGAAATTTGGCACAGCATTCAAAAGTACGCAGAAAAAAAAAATCTGGTCTTGGGTTTGGCCTCCAACTGCGAAAACAGACTGCTTCTTTTTAACTGCTCTCATAGAATCAGTGACCCACACTCCGAAGAGAGGATTTTCTTTCCTTCAGAAACATCTGGAAAAATGAAGGTTAGTAAATGGAAAGTAGGTGTCTTTTAAAGAAAAAGTGTTGTACCTATTGTTAGGAGATTTTTCTGTTTAGAAGGTGAGACTTTTGTCCATTAGTATTTACTTCCTGGAGGGGGCCGGGGATGGGAAATTGTGCTGAATATATTGTAGAAACATAGTTTCAGAGTTGGAGGGATTCCAGCAATTACAGTCAGATCGGTGGAAGAACACAATCAAATGCTTTGTAGGGTGGGAGCAGGAGGATTTAGGTGCAAACACATTTTTGCATTTCAACTTTTAAGCAGACCCCGAGAATACAACTAGCTTTTTTTGTGTGTATATGTAGCTCTGGCTCAAAATTGTCCTTGGAGTCGTCACCTGTGCTCTACTCGCCTTGCTTGTGGTCTGTATTGTTTTACGTCCACCAAGAGGTAAGACCTTCCCGTGGGTTACCCTGTTTCCCCATAACATCTAGAAACTTGTAATGTGTTAGCCATGCTCCCAAATGATTTAAACATCTCCTGCGGTTTTATTTGTTAAAGACAGCATGCTAGTATTCATAAGGCTTTTTTAAAAATCACATAATATAATTAGTATCACAGATTAGAGATATACTAAGCCAATGAAGATATCAACATACAGATTCAAGATGAAATTTTAACACCCAAGACCCACCAAATCTGAATATCAACCATCCCGTATGAATTTACTTTGTCTGTTTGAAATGACATTGATTTAATGGATTCAAAAGTAATTTCGGTACTTCATCAACCTTGTTCTCAGGTTTACTTAGAAAAAAGAAATCATCTTTGTGGCACTGAATGTCTTAGAAGTATCTGTGCATAGTATAGAGAAAATGAAACTATTCATTTAAACAGTAGAAGAATTGAGTAAGTAGCCCAGTAATACTTAGGTATTGGCTTTCTCGCTAAAAGACATAAATTTGGGCCCGGATAAGAGAATGAGTTGGCTCTTATATTCAAAGTTGAACTAAAGAATACTAGTTTCTAAAAATGAGTGTGTATTATGGTAACAACCAATCATGGTGGGCAGGCAGAAAAGAAAAGTGTCACCAGATGAATAGCTTAGATTAAGTTTTATTTTAGCTTTTCACTTACCTCTGTGGGGTGGTTTGATTTCTAAATTAAATGTCCAGATAAGGATAACCTATTGATTTGATGTCATAGCTTCCTTATATAAATCTATGTAAGCCTTACCTTCTAAACAATAGGGGAAAAAAAAAACCGCTCCAGCCTCTGGTGTTTGGGAAATATACGGATAATGTATTGTACCGGCCAAGAGGTCCCTTCAGCTGGACGTAAACTGATAGCAATAGGGACATCAAATGGAAACGGTATGATTCTTCAAGAAAACACACACAGCCTGAATGCTCCATGAGCTTTCAAGGACTACAATGAAAATGGGCCTCAGAAAATACATTCCTTGCAAATATGTAAAACCTCCACAGAATTTTCACAGATTTAGAAAGGGGATAGGATTTAACAGAGGGTGAAAAGCAGTATTCAGAATGTCGTTATTAAAAATAGTTTCTTGTCTTCAATGCTTTTTTGTCACTTCTTGCTGCTATCTGGTCTCAAAGGAATGTTCACAGGCTGTTAGGCTGTTGAGGTGTCCCTTTGGCACTGAGTTACACAGAGAAAATAAGACCAGGATTTTACCTGAGTGAGGGATTTTGTGTCAATTTACAATGACAGTAGTCAGGTGGTAATTCAGAACTGATTTTGACCCATTTGAGTGCCAATCTAGTTGAAAATAGCACCTGATTTTTAGTAACTCAAGAGAACATGAAAATGACCCCTTCCACTCTCGTTTCCTCGAAGTGAGTACTTGGGGACAGAAAGAGCATATTTTGCTCCAACTCCATTCTAGACACATACATGGACACTTAGATGCCTGCATACGTATGATTCACCTGTACCTATCGAAAAGAATAGACTATCCTTTGAGTTTTGGGATTTAACCATCAGTATCTTTTTTTTTTCTACTGAACCTGTGATTTTATTAGTATAGGGAACTCGCGATGAAGAAACTCACCCTACCAATGCAAATGGGAGCCTACTTTGAAACTTACAGTCTTAGAAAGTTTCCCAGGGCACTGAGAAGTTATGTGAATTGCCTAGGATCACACAGCCAATAGGTCAGAGGCAGGACTTTGTTCCTGGGATCGGAAGCTGTTTATATTCCTATGCCATCTGAAATTGTTCTTATCAAAGGCAGTTGGTGACACAGTGGATAGAGCACTGAGCCTGTCGATCAGGAAGACCTGAGTTCAAATATGACTTCAGACACTAGTTGTATAACACAGAGCAAATTATTTAACCTCCGTTTTCTCAAAGGTAAAAAGTGGATAATGATAGCACCTACCTGCCAGGATTATTGTGAGGATCAAACGAGGTAATATTTGTAAAAGCACTTAACACAGTGCCTGGCACACAGTAGGTGCTGTACTCTACTATTAAATAATATAGATATATGTAATGATTCTCATTCAAGTCAGCAAGTGTGCTATTCAAGTTTGAGAAAGAGGAGGCTCGCCCCAAAAGGTCAAAATTTTCCTCAGCTCTAACTGAGGCAAGGGTTTGGCAATTCAAGAGAGAATTTCTGAAATTTTAATAATCTCTGAGTCTATTCATAGCTCAGACTGTATTTGAACCCAGGGAAAGACTTAACAAAGAAACAAGCCATTAGCAGTGAAAGACAGAGGTTGGTGTTTTTGTTAAGATAACCACCTACTTAGTACATGGCATTCAGCTAACCCTGGCATCCAAATACTAAAGCACACTGGAGACCAGGTTTTTCATTTCCCTTCAGTGTTCATGGTCAGTGACAAATCAGACATCATTACAACTTAAATCATAGACTAGCATGAAATAGGGAAAAAATGATTTTAATTTAAAAGAGTCCAAAAGTCATATCTGAGCACAAAAATACTTAAAGACCAAAAGATTTAGCACCTCTGTTCTGCTTCTGGATCTAGGTGCTCAGATGACAATCTAATCCTAATTAATTAATGAGCCTAGTTAATCCAAATAGCCCAGAGGACCATGGATCCAAAGCTGAAAGTGACCTCAGTGGCTTTCTAGTACAACGTCAAAATCTTATTTTAAAGATGAGGAAACTGAGAGTCAAGGAGTTTGTTAAAATGACTTGGCCAGGATCGGATAGAGTTCCACACACTGCACACTTCTTGCCATTACTCACCCACAACACTCTATCTGTCTTGACATTGTATAACTTATCCACCTTGCCTAAAATATTCTGCTTAGAAAACAGCTAAGGAGGAGGCTGGAGTTTGGTTTAGTTTGTGTGATTGGAGTAGTAGCCAGAAAGAGTCTCGCAATGTCCTTAAATTCATGTTTCCTGTTATTTCAGGTTGGATTTGTTTTCCGTTTTGCTTTTTATCCTCATAGGATTGTTTCCACCAAATGACCTTGAGGGTCAAAATATCCAAAAAATGCCCCTAATAAAAACAATATTTTTGTATACATACAATGACTTGAAAATAACTGTTTTTTTAAAAACTAACTTATTCAATCAAGAGCTAGAAGGAATGATGACAGAAACCATGGGATCCAATGCCCTCATTTCCTGAGGAAACTGAGGCACAGGGAGATAAATTCACTTGCCCAAAATTACAGAGAAAATGAATCAGAGGGAGGATTTGAACGCCGATCCTCTAGAATTCTAATCTATTGCTCACAGCACAGCCTTCTTAAATTCCAAGTCACTCAAAAGACCTTAGCTCATCAGCAAAACTGCATTTGAAACAGGTAGTCAAAAGGAGTTCAGTGATAACCTAAGTGAAGACTTCTTGGAGTCTGGGAGAAAAGAAACTTCATTCCTTTTAAATTGTCAAGTTTAGAAAAATGGAAAGGAATTTTACATAATCAGTCAGTTACTTTTCCAAATTAACTTTCAATGAAATGGCTGGTTAACTAAATGTAATCCCCCTCCCCCAAAGCCAATTTCATCACTTTTATTTTTATGTAAAGATAGAGCATTTGTAAAATAGATCAACTTTGGCCACAGGGTGATTAGTAGAGGGGACAGTAGGTATGACAGTGCTTAGGAAAATGTAAATATTGAGCTATGGAGAGACCAATAAGAAAGGACCAAAGTGTGATATAAGAAGCGAGCCTCGTTGGGTTATTTTTCTTAAACCTGTGCTGCCCTAGGAGATTAATACAAAGAGTAGAAGTAAGCATTTATTGCCTCTTTTACCATTAGCCCAATGACTTGAAAACAGGATCACATTTTAGACAGTGTGAAACAAGGGAAAGAGAAAAGAGTTAGAGGACCTAGGTTCAAATCCCCCCTCTGGCACTTATTACCTGTATGACCTGGGGTAAATCATAAAATTAGGCCTCAGTTTATTTCACCTGGAAAATGAAGAGAATGGACTCAATGGCCTCTGTGGTCCCTTCTGTCTCTGGATCTATAATTCCTTTTTTTTTAGAATCACTAAGGTGCTGGCTCTGTAAATGGCTACACATCAGGGATGGGGTTGATGACTGTGCACAAACAGATGTTTTGTTAGCTTTACGGAGGTAGGAGATATATGCCATCTGTGCCCTATTCTGTCACTTCGTAAACAAGATAAGGAAATTTCACTTCAGGGCTGTTGTGTGGTCCTCATTGTATGAGGGTCAGAGGGACAGGGAGAAGTGTTGTCCCAGGCATTTTCGGCCTTGCCTAAGTAACCATATTGTACCATATTATTGATGAATGTAAAAAAAAGGGGGAGGGGGAATGGGTCATCAGAAGTGTTAATAAAATCATAGCCTTTTTAAAGATTTTGCCCTCAACATCTAAGTCTAGAACAATAAAATAATATCAACTGAATTCCAAATAAGTATGATTATGAAGTTTCAAGAAAGAATTGAAAAGAAAAGATGAAAGAATCATTAACTTGTTTGTGAATCATTTTTGTGAATTGTAATTTCTTGGATTCATAATTGAAACAATTTTCTGTTTTGCACTCATATAAAAGTCAGAAAATTGCAAATAATTAAAACACAGTTAATTAGTGTTTAAATGGTTTATGAGTAACTATGCAAAAGATGGGCCAACAAATTGAGTATAAGGGCACTGTCAGGAATTAAGTGTTAATCAAGTAAGTGCTAGATATATTTAGAAGAAGGATATGTTTTTAAAATTCATTTCAACTTCTGCTCAACTATTGGAGATCATAAGTGATAGTTGCCAAAAGTATGGCTCCAGCATAAGCAAAAGATTACATTTTAATATTGAAATATTAGGAGAGGGAAGTTGCAATTCATTCATATTTATTACATGTCTCCTATGTGCTTTGATATTATTAGTGGCTATAAAAGAAACGTAGGACAGTCCTCGCAATGCATTCATTTACATTATAATTAGGGAGATAGTTCTTACATATGTGAAACAATTAGGGAGCAACATTAAATATGGATACCATGAGAGAAAACAATGAATTCGGTTGTTTTCCTTGCCAAGAAATTGTCATTTAATTTACATTGATACGTAATCGCTTTCTTCCCATAATCCCACGCCCCAGCCTTTGTGGTATGTAATGGAAGCATGCTGTAATTGAGAGTCAGGAGAGACCTGGGTTTGAGTTTTACCTCTGACATTTATTACCTGTGTGACCACAGCCAAGTCATTTAACCTCTTTCAGTATTAGTTTCTCTATCTATAACACAGTCACACTTGTCTTCTCCGAGTCATACCCTGGTCAGCGTCGATTTATTTTTCTCAGACAGTAGCTGCACATAAAAACTGTGGCAATGGGCTTTGGGGGGAGGAGTGAAGAGAGTGAGTTAAATTCATCAACCAAATATTTACTTTGAAATTTAATTTGGAAAAGTTAGCAGCTATCCAATCTCAAAGGACGCTATGAAGAACAAATGAGAATATATAGCATAAGTGCTTTGCAAATAATAAAGTGCTAAATAAATGTCAGCAATTATTCTTACCCAGAGGAATTATACCCAAGGACTACTGCTATACTAATAATCCCAGAAAGTTGGGGCCTGAAGGAGATAATTAGTCACCATGTTGCATAAGGGACAAGGTTGGCAGGGTTCCAGACTGCCATTCCTGGACCAAACACCTGACAACATTCCACAGCATTTGAAAGTATCGATCTAACCAGAATGGTGCTGCTTGTTTTGTAACCTGGTACATGTAGCATTAGGTCTTTAAGTCAGACCTTTAAATAAAAGGAAATTACTGCCAATGTCGTCTTAGCACAGGGTATATCCACTTGCCACTTGTCCTAGACCCCTTCGCATTGGGCTGACTTTATTCCATATTATTCTCTATAAAGCTCCTTTTCTCTTGCACCAACAAGCTGAGAAAACTTAGCTTGTATTAGGGAAGACTTGGTCTCTATCTAACTGCTGTTATTCCCTCCCCCGCTTTTAAACTTTTTAAATAGTCTTTTTTTCAGTTTCAAATTTTCTCCCTCCCCTACCTCCTGAGAAGGCAAGAAAAACAAAATTCATTGCTATGCAAAACAAATTTTTGCATTGATTTGCCATTTTTAATAAAAAGGAAGGAAGGAAGGAAGGAAGGAAGGAAGGAAGGAAGGAAGGAAGGAAGGAAGGAAGGAAGGAAGAAAAAGAAACAAATTTGCTTCAATCTGCACTCATTCATCAGTTCTCTATCTGGTGATGGACAGTATATTTCATCACAAGTCCTTTGGAATTTCAATGAATTATTATGTTTATCAGAATTGCTATGTTTTTCAAAGTTGATTATCTTTGCAACCTTACTGTTACCATGTAGATTATTCTCCTGGTTCTACTCACTTTACTTTGCATCAGTTCATAGAAGTTTTCCCAGGTTCCCCCTCCTCCAAAACCATCCCCTTCATCGTTCCCTATAGTATAATAGTATTCCATCCCAATCATATATAACAACTTGTTTAGTCATTCTCCAAATGATGGACATCCCCTTGGTTTCCATTTTTTTTTTTTACCACCACAAAAAAGAACTGATATAAATTTTTTTTTTCTATGTTAGTCCTTTTTCTCTGTCTTTGATTTCTTTGGAATATAAATTTCTGTACTACCTTCTATTTGTTCTCAGCTTCCTCAAACCACCTTATGTTCTTGGGAGTGAGAAATACAAGCTCTTTCTTCTGTCTTCCATAAACCTCCTACTTTGTCCCCAAAAGCATAGTATGCTGTTTGGTATAGTGGAGAAGGCTCTGGATTTGGACGTAGAGGGCCTGGATTCAAATTCCCTTTCTGGCACTTCCTATCACATGAGAACTTGAGGAACAGGACCTGTCCTGGCAAGTTATTTTTCCTCTCCAGGGACTTAGCTTTCTCACCTATAAAATGAGGAGTTTAAACTAGATGTCTTCTAATCGATGATTCCATGACCCTAATAATAAGAACCAGTTAACATGTTATAGAGACTTTTCCAGTCAATCTCACCTTTCTCTATGTACTTTAGGGGAACTATAGACTTTCCTTTCTGAACAATTCCTTATTTTTTTTCTCAAATATCATCCCAGATTCATCATATTACTCCAGTCTGAAGTCAATGAATTTGACTTGGCAAAGCACAGGAAAATAGGAATTAGAGCTTGTAAACACCTGGGAAATAATCTAGGCCAAATTCCTCTTTTTACAGCTATGGAAAATGAGGCCCAGAGAAGTAAGGATGTTTCCACGGCCATACAGATAGAAGAAGAGCTAGTATTTTGTCTAGGTCCTCTGCTTCCAAAACCAGTACTCTTTTCCATCTTCCACATCATATACTGTGGCTGCCATGTTTAAGGGAGCTCCCAGCTTCACTCACCTCAGGCATTGCTTATAGCCCCTTTCAGTTAGCCAGCTTTTCCATGGCTTAGATGTTTCCTTCTCTTGCTCTGTGTCAAAGCCAGAAATTTAAAACTGTTTCTGCCACTGCTCATCTTCAGAAGCCCCATTTGCTTCACATACTCAGTACCTTTCTCCATTTTCTTTATCTCCTCTATCCCCTCCAGCAATTCCCCAGACCAATAAATTGGCACCATGGGGATCTGTGCCTGGCAGGAGCTGGAGTTCTAATTCTTTAAATGATCATTCATATCATAGCCCATGCATCCAGAGAAGTGTGTTGCCTCAGCCTAGCCTGCAATACACCCTTAAAAAAAGATGCTCTACCTTACTCTTCTCAACTGATCTGACTTGTTTTACTCCAGAGCAGTTACTCAGGTGCTTCCTTGACCATGTATTTTGGTCTTTGTTGTTCATCTTGCATGTGGTCTCCTCCTTAGTCCCCTTTCTCTTCTTTGAGACTATGGCCCATCTTGTACTCCTCCCACCATATCTCCTATTCTATCTTTCTTGCACCAAAGCTGTTGGTGGACTACACTGAATGACATCCTTGGATTTAATTAATGATGGATAGGGTTCTCCTTCCCTGCTTCCTTTTGCTCCATGCCCATGGTTTGCCATAAGGCCACTTCATTACTGTAGAACCTACTGTTGTCATGTAGCCATCTCGGGGACTCAGTGGATAGAGAGCTGGAGCTGGAGTCAAGAAGACCTGAGTTCAAATCCAGCTTCAGACACTTACTAGCTGTGTGACCGTGAGCAGGTCATTGAACCTCTGTTTGCCTTACTCCACTAAAGAAGGAAATGGCAAACCACTCCAACATCTTTGCCAAGAAAACCCCACGGACAATATGGTTCATGGGTTCATGAAGAGTTGGGAAGTATTGAACCACATGTACTTGCAATCTCTTATGATTTAGTCACTCTAGGTTTACAATTAGGAAAAAAAATTTCAGCAAGACCTATGAAAAGAACATCTATATGTTTAAATCTCCAGCACTGAAGGAGAAGGGTATGGTATCTCAAATCTATTCTCATTTGAGGTAGCTAGATTAGAGTGCTGGGCTAAGAGTTGGGAAGAACTGAATTTGAATGCTGGCACATATTTCTTTGCTATGTAACCCTAGGCAAGTCATAACCTTTCTTAGTCTCAGTTTCCTCTTTTGTAAAATGAAAAGGTTACACTTGATGGTCCCTGAAATCTCTTCTATCTCTAAATCTATGCTCATTTCTTTCACCTAGTCAGGAGGACAGGAGCAAAGCTACCAAATTCTAGATCTAAAGTCAACAAAAGAAAACAGAAAGCACCGCATTCTTCCTTTTTCTGTGAAAATGGCAGTATCTTCTACAGGCAGAAACATACCCCTCATTTGCTCTCATAAACCTTTGTTCCTTCCTTACGTAAATTGCCATATTCTAATTTCTTTTCCATTTATCTGTATAAAGTGTTTTATCATTCTGACCAGATTTTAAGATCCTTACAAAAAAGGACCTTGTCTAATTTATCTTTCTATCTAGTTCAGCACCTATTAATGTACACTAGATATTTAATAAATAGATATTGAATGAAGAAGGCCAGGTGATTTTCATAATAGGATAATAGTTTTAGAGCTAGACAGGACATTTAAGATCATCTCATCCATCTCCACTTATTTTTTTTTTTTGCTTTTTTTTTGGAGGGGGGGAGAGCAGGGCAATTGGGGTTAAGTGACTTACCCAAGGTCACAAGGCTAAGTAAGTGTTAAGTGTCTGAGGTCGGATTTGAACTCAGGTCCTCCTGACACCAGGGCTCTATTCACTGTGCCACCTAGTCACCCCTGTATCTCCACTTATTTATCTAATAAAGAACTAAGGCCCAAAGAGGTTAATTTAATTTGCCTAGGCCACATAGATAGGAAGGCACAGAGCTAAGATTCAAACTCAGGTCCTCTGACCCAAATCCAGCACTCTTATGATTGCCCCCCCCACTACCTATCAATCATTTCCATTAGCCTTGAGGAAGCATTTATTAGAGCCTATGTGTACACAAACTGTATATACAAACTATATATAATTGCACAAAGTTACAGTCATGAGTCCTGCTCTTGAGAATTAGCAATCTGAGGGTCTACACTGACATATCACACATTTATAAAATAGCTGAACAAAAGCACTTAGTGGAGGCATGAATGAACAGTTAGGTAAAGTTACACAAAGTGTCAACTAAGAATCAATGTGGAGAGCAAGGACAAATACGGGAGGAAAAATAGGAGAAAACAAAGCATTTTTCTCCTCAGAATCTTTTATTTACTCTAGACTACACATGTCAAATTGGTTGTTGATATTATTTCTTTGACTGCATTAATGCAGAAAAACCTGTCAAGTTCAATAAAAATAGATGCTAATTCAAAGGTGAAAATTTGTGTCAAGGTAAGTATTGAATTAGCAATAAGCCTGTATGGGGCATTACCATAAAGATGTCTATGAAAGTCAATTCTGCTCGTAGGGAGACATTTTAGCAGCCTTTTAACCATATAAAAGAGGGAAAACAGGGTTTAAATATATTGAACGTTTTCATTTTCCCCCAAGAGAATGTGAACCCCTTGAGAGAAGGGTTGTTTTCTTTTAGCTTTTTATCCTCAGCCTTACAAAGGTGCTTTGTGCATAATAAGTACTGACTAATTGGATTAAATTAAACTGAGAATCAAAAATTTGTCACCAAAAATAAACTGCCACAAAAAAAGCAACCACCACAATAAAGCACCAGACAATTCACATACCCTTTGCTGAAGACATAGTGGAAAAAGTCTTGGTTCTGCACTCAGGGGACCTTCATTCCAGTCTTGCCTCTGATTCTTCCTTTCTATGTCACCTCAGATAAGTTGCTTAATTTTTCTGGGCTTCAATTTGCTCGTTTATAGTTTAAAAAAAGACTATGGGCCTTCTTTCAGATCCTTTACAGTTTTAGATCTATGATCTCCAAAGAAAAATAGGTAAGTGATGCTTTAAAATGTTCTTCCTTGCTATCAATGTCTTTAGGATCCTTCTCTACTGATGAAGAATCCAATGGTGTTAGGGCCTAAATTCAAACCCTACCACGCATACCCTTTCATAGCACTATCACTCCTTCTTTTATCCTTCACATGTCCGCTGGATAGCACAGCTGGCAAGCTAACACAGCTGGGTGGAGCAGTAAGTAGAGGGATGGCCTTGGAGTTGGGAAAAGTTGAGTTCAAATCCTGTCTCATACACTGTCCAGCCATGTGAGGCAGTTAACCTCTCTCAGACTCAGTTTCCTTATCTGTAAAATTTGGATAATAACAGTGCCTACCCCTCATGTTGTGAAGATCCAATGGGATAACGTTTATAAAGCACATTGCAAACCTTCTAACTCTACATACATTTTAATTATATTAACAAACTGAAATACTAAAAAAATTGGCTTATACTTGCCAAGTATAAAACACTGACCTAAAATTCTTTCCCTCCAAGGGAGACTGGCTACACAGTGCTCCTTCTGGCTCTACTCTTCCTCCTGCCTCCTGCCTCCGTGGGCTCTAGATACAGTTATACACCAGAGGGCTACAGAGTTCGGAGGGGACACTCACCAACTCACATCATGTCAATAAGCATTTACTGATCACTTACTATGAGCCAGGCATTGTGCTAAACCCTGCAAATACATACATAAGAAGAAAATAAAATAGCTATTACCTGCAAGGAACTTAAATTCTAGTAGAGGAAGACGAGACACAGATTGGAGCTGCAAAGGATGGGGAAGGTGGTAAAGGAACCCAGAGTAGGGACATGGTTAAGAAAGTCCTGTGGTGATGAGCCAGGAGTGTAACATGGAGAGGAATGAAGGTATGCTAAGCCTGGACCTCCTCCTTAAATTGGAGGTTCTGGGAAGAACCAATCAGAGGGAGAGGCTGAAGGGGCAGAGAGTATTTCCAAGGTAATTAATCCAGCAGAAGAGTAAGCTTCCAAGATGAAGAGTTTTCTGTGGAACGAGAGAGAAAGTCCCATGGAGATGAATTAGCAAGTGCAGCCGGGAGAGAAATGATGACAACCCATCTGTCCTCCTTTCCCTTCTCTCCCACCTCCTAACTCTGGCATGAAAAGTTTGCTGGCTTGTCAGCACATGATTTCTAAGAACCCAGTCTACCCTTTGAGGATGGAAGGATGGTGTAGACCAAGCTCATTATAGTAAATGGTAGCAGGATTAATAAAGCCCTTTACTAATTGCTCTACAGATATATTCTGAGTCATAATGGAACATATGCTAAGCTCTCCCCAAAGATCAATGGCACTTACAACGCCCACCCATATAAAAGAAATGACTAGCTTTCTAGAAAGGAAGATGGAACATGCCCTCATGCATTATTTTCCTGGGCAAGTAAGAGAAATGAGAGGTTCTAATTTAGGGCACTAAAAAAAACCCTGCTCCTGAGAGTGAAGTTATACTAGGGACTCTGGGATCCCCAAAAAGAATTGTGTATTTGTTATTAATGGCATGAGAGGGAAAATAGTCAGTTAGCTAGAAAGATAAATTAGAACACACTTTGTTAAAATAGATATTAATAATGGTTCTATTTAGCATTAATATTAATTATGATTATGCTAATAGTTTTAATATCTCAGTTATAAAGATAGGCTGATGATCTATATTCCAGAAATAAACAATACTTTCTACTGCCACAGAATCCTAATATTTCAATGATTTATGACTTCATCTATATAGGTTCCTCTTCCATGTGCAGATTGTAATCATTTTGCAGCTTAATAGGTAGAAACTGTATTTCCTGATGGTCAACTCACAGATGATGAGGCTCCCCAAACCAAGGCAGCTAGTTGGTGCAGAGGACAGTGTTGCACTTGCATTCAGGAGAGGTCTGAGTTGAAATCTGGCCTCAGATACTTCCTAGCTTTGTGATCCTTGGCAAGTCACTTAGCCTCTGTTTACCTCAATTTCTTCTCCTAAAAATGGGAATGAAAATAGCACCTACCTCCCAGAGTCATTAGGATGAAATAAGACAATATTTGTAAAGTATTTTGTAAATCCCAAAGTTCTACATAAATATTATTATTATGACTATTAAGTATAACTAAGCTGGTCTTCAGAGGATGTAAAATCAGCTGTGAAGCTGTCAGCTGAAGCCTCTTTAGCATTGAAAGTTTGTTGGATTTTATATGACTGCACATATATAACCTATGTCTAATTGCTTACCATCCTAGGGAGGGGGGGATGGGAAAAAGGAATGGAGAAAATTAGGAACTCAAAATTTTATAACAAATGAATGATAAAAATTCTATTTACTCTGTAGTTGGAAAAAATAAAATGCTATTTAAAAGAAAAAGAAAAGAAAAATTTTGGAATCTGTGTTTTCACTAGAATAGATTTGGAGACCCCAGGGTCACTACTATGTTTTGATGGGACATTGGAGTAAAATTTTAGTGGACAAAAACAGGGTATTTTCTTCAATGTCTCAACATATATGTGATCTAAGTGAGGTAGGCTTTACTTCCATTGGAGCACCCACCTACACCTTCTAATCAGGTTAAGATTTTCAACAATTTTCTCCCAAAATTTCTCTTCAAAGAAAGCGTCCAATACATTGGAGGTCCTCCTTCTTTATTTGCTTGTTTGTTTGTTCATTCATTCATTCATTCATTCACTTATCTATCCATTCATTCATTTATCCATCTATCTTTAGATTTGATGGGTGTCAGAACAGTGCTGAGGCTCTCCTTGTGCTTCCTCTCTCTCACTGCATGACCAACCCACCACCTTTAGTCATACACTCTCTGAGAGGCAGGACGTCATAGGGCATAGAGAGATAGACCAAAAGTCACGGAGACAGGACTTCAAGTCCAGCTTGACTAGCTGTGTCACCCTGGGCAAGTCACTCAACCTTTCAACATCCCAGGCAAATCTCTAAGGCTCTTAAGTTAGAGATGAATTTCTGAACTGTATAAGTAGAGGAATTTCCAAGCCAGAAGTTACTCACTCTATGAAATCATAAGTCCTGAACAAAAAAACTTAAAATCTCATATGCCACTTCTTGCTCATAGGTCATCATTGGAAGTTTGTTATAACCTACTTGTGCACAATATGTGGCTCTGCATTGCCCTTTGAGTCACCTGTGACTGTGATTTTTTTTTTTTGAATGATTCTAAGATTTGCAATCAGACAGCTTTATCATGAGAATATTTGAGTTAAAAAGAAAGCATTTTATCTTGGGAAATACCTTGCTCTCATTAAAAGCAATAGGCATTTTCTCATATACATTCCAAGACACAATCCATATTGTAATTAAAATGTGATCAAAGTAAATTGTACTATTTTATGTGTACTATATATGTACTATAATGTACTAATTTGTATGAAATATCCTGAAGAACTCTGTAGTATGGTTCAGTAAGGATTAAAATCAATTTTTACAGATTGCTTAAAAAAAGATTACAAGTAAAGAAAATAAGTGAAGTATCTTTATGAAGAAATAAAGCTTATTATTTAAGATCATAGCTATAAATCTAGTAATAGCTTTAGGTCTAAAAAAAGGTTAGGTTTAAAAAATATCTTTACATGATGGATGAAAATTCAGAAGAAAAGTGAAAATTTTAGCCAATTATTTATACACATGCACACACATACACACATATCCATACTTCCCAACATCAAAATGATTTGACTGAATTTTTCAATTTTCATCCATATGTTTCAGCATTTCGGTGTTGGGTAGACATAGCTCAAGTATATTTCAAGTGGAAAATCATTTTGACTGCAAATTGTGTTATGATTTTTTCCTCCTCATTACATTAGGAGCAGATTGCTATTTGTTTGTAGGATTTCTAAGAAAAATTGGATGAGGCAAATATGAAGCGTTTTTCTAATACTATTGTTTTTGGTAAAAGGGTTTACGGTCAGTTGAATAGGGTTTATAAAACAAATGGTATGAGTTTCATGTATAACAGTTCAATTAAACAGAGGAGTTTTTGCAGTATATGATCATGGAATAAATTCAAGCTTAATTAGGATGGAGAGGAAATGTGAGAAAGCAGATTATAGGAAATTTTTTTAAAAAGGAAGAATGTGACGTTGTTGAAGGTCAACTTCCTGGTTGAAAACGAGCTAATAACCCTTATCTCACTATAGCTACTCTTTGACATCACTTTCTTTAGGGAAAAGAAGACACATATATATATATATATGTATATATATATATGTATATGTACATAATTAAGAGCCATGCAGATTAATGGGACAAAACTACATTAGTTTTAACTGGTTAAACGGCTGGAGTAATCATTTGACTGTGCTACTATGCAACCAGCTATTTTGCTCTAATAAAGACACAGCACTTTCTTATAAAATCAGGGAGTTTGATGCTATGGCCTCCAAGGTCCCTTCTAGCCCTAAAGCTATGATTCTATCATCCCCACAGGCCTTTTGGTACAAGGGATTCTAATTGAGATGCAACTCAGCATCATAGAATCACAGCATACCCATGCTGGAAGGCACCTTAGAGATATTTAATTCAACCAGATCATTTTGTGAATGAGGAAACTGAGTACCAGAGGGATTGTTGACTTGCTAACAAAGGTCACTCAGCAAATTAGCAACAAGGTCATACATAAGCTAAGCAAAAAGCATAAAGCTTTCTTTACCCTGGTTAATATAATATAAAGCTATGTATAAAAGACATATATGTAGATGCTTAAATCCCCACTTCCTTCCCCACGTACATATTTTAGTGCAGTGATTTAGGGTGGGAAGAGAATAAAAATAAAAGGAAGGAGGAGAGCGTTAGGGACAGTTATTTGAAGAACAATAACTGGTTATACTTCTGGGATGTCTTTTTTTCCTATACTCAAAGAGAGGTATGGAATCAGAGGCCCTGGGTTCAAATCTTGGTTCTGCCACTTATTATCTGTTTGTCCTTGGAAAAGCTATAAACTCTTTGGTCCTTTATTTCCTCAACTATAAAAATAAGCTGGTGGGATTTCAGGGATAGAAAACCTACAGCCTCAAGGCCAGTTGTATAGCCCTCTAGGTCCTCAAGTGTGGCCTTTTGACTGAATCCAAACTTCACAGAACAAATGCACTTAATAAAAGGATTTGTTCTGTGAAACTTGGACTTAGTCAAAAAGCCATATCCAAGAACTTAGAAGGTCACTTGTGGCCTCAAGGCTGTAGGTTCCCTATCCCAGGATTAGATGATTTCTAAGGTCCTTTCAAACTCTAAATCTGCAGACCTACAAAGATGTACTATTTCAGTCACTACTGTTGAAAATTATAGCATTGAGGGGAAGAGGGAGAGGGAGGAGATGAGGCAATCAGGTTTAGGTGACTTGTCCAGGGTCACACAGCAATTAGTGTCAAGAATCTGAAGTCACATTTGAACTCAGGTCCCCCTGACACCAGGGTTGGTGTTCTATTCACTGAGCATTATTTTTAAAATAAAAATAGAGTTTGAGAGAATTTAAGTTTGGAATTAAATAGATTCCTGTACTCTGATCAACATATTGAACAACCATAAATTCAAATGAAAGATGATGAAGAAAGTCACCCAGCTCCTGAAGGAGAGGTGATTGACTCATAGAACACGAGACATATGTTTTTGGGAGATGGACACTATGGGAATTTGTTTTGCTTGACTGTGTATATTTGTTACGAGATTTTTCTTTTTCTTTTATTTATTTCAGTGGAGAAAAGGAAGGTAGGAGACAAATAAAATCACTTTTTGCTTACTGAAAAAATTTAATTTAAAAAAGAAATATATTCTTGCATAGTTATAGTTTAACCTTGAATTGGCATGTGAGTTTCTTAGAGTAAAATCTTCCCTATTTAGAGAAAAACGGGTAATCCAGATAATTTAAAAAGGCAAAATGCTGTTCTTTTGTAGTTCTAGCTCTCTCTCTCTTTTTTACATGTGTATGTATGCATATAATATGCATATATGTAAACTCATATACATATGCTCACTTGCACATAAACATATACACATACACAAATATGCATATACATATTTACTTATTAATCTAGGCCTTAAACATTCCTTTGAGGAGTTTAACTGCTTTGTCCAGTTGACATATTCTAAGTGCATCTTATTTTTAATTATTAGGTAATTAATTATTATTATTAAACATAAGGAAGGAGATAGGAAGTGTTGGAGAAAAAACAAGGCAGACAGAGCTTGTGGTGACTTTCTTTATTGGTGTTCATTGATCTGGTCATTAATACCATCTTCATTTTGATGTTTTCTTTCTGAAGTCCACCAGTCAGAAGGAAGTGCAAGAGCGCTCACATTAAAAGATGTTTTGAATGGAACTTTTCATTACAAAACATTTTTTCCAAATTGGATTTCAGGCAAGTTGATCGTCTTGATTGTGTTTTTGTTTTTGAGTTCTTAATGCGTTTTCCATTGCTGTGTGAGTTCTCCAAGTGCTAGAACATCTATAGAATGTGTAAAGCCCTATCAGTTGAAGTGAAAACAAAGGCAATTTGTCTTTCATTCCTTAGACATTATCTTAGGCCTTCCTTGACACCTTTTTAGTAAACTTTTTCAGTTAATATTTATTAAGCACCTACTCTGAGTAAGGTGCTGGGAACAAGAAATTTAAAGTTGGAAGAAGCCTTAGAAGTCATATTATTTTGTATTATAGTTATCTTTGTATGACTCATATCCCTCTAAGATTCACTGTTAACTCCATGGGAACAGAGAGTGCTTTTAGAGAGCTTTGCATACAGTGCATTCTTAATAATTCTTATTGCATTAAATTGAATTAAATTGGAAAATCTAAATTAAAATAAAACCTGAAAACTTTTCTCTAAACACAAAAATTCAGTACACACATAAAAATAGATGTGGGCTTGGTTGTGTAACAATGAAATCAATTAAGAAGTTTGAAGTAAACTTCCATAAAGGTGTTTAGAATTTGGCCACACATGTTATAACAATTACAGTATATAATAAGAATTGCTTTTGAGAATAACTGATAAGGACATGCTTTTCTGGTCTGGAATTATGGTAATAAATTTTCAGATAGCATATGGGTGGGATATGAGGAGAACAGAACACCACTAGATAGTTTTGATTATTGAAGGAATAAGTGTGTGTGTGTGTGTGAGTGTGTGTGTGTGTGTGTGAGTGTGTGTGTGTGTGTGTGTGTGTGTGTGTGTGTCGAGAAGGGTTGGTGGGGAGAACCGAACCTAACCAACAATGAGATAAATGCTCATAATGTCAGACTTTTTCAATATTTTGGTTAGTTTTGCTAAACTGGTTTAACAAACTTTTAAAAGGTCACAAAATCAGCAGCATTTCATGATTTTTACACCAATAATGGCTTATTTTCTCATGTAAGTGCTACAAAGAGTGGCAATCTAATAATTGATATAGTCAAAGCAGTAACCAACGTCCACCAAAGGTACTTATTTCGTGTTATGCTTAGTATATCTGCTGCTGAAATACAACAGTTAAAGTTAACATAGATATATTTTAATTAATAATGGAGGAGAGTATAAGGTATTTAGGGAGGACTAGCACCTCTGGTGAGAGGGCTTCCCAAGCCCTTATCAGGGTTGCTCATCCACCTTTGGTGTCCACCTTTCCCTCAACTCTCACCTGTACTCCAAGATGCTGTAGCATGTACAGCAACCACACCCTGGTAAAAGTGTCTTGGCAGATGGCTAAACCAGGTTGAGGGTAACTGACAGGTCTCAAACTGAGTTAGGGATATACCAAATCCAGCATGCAAAGACTTTCTTAGTGGAATGGCAGATGAGAACATTTTGTTCCAGTGGCCATGAAAGCAGCAGAAGCAGGCACTGTGTGTGGAGTGCTTCGAGTTTGATCAGACATGGAAGAAGCCAGGGTCATTCCCTGCATGCTGGGCCATCACCAGTCATCTTGACTTTTGTCTTGCCACTGGACTTCAATGACTCTGGAAGAGAAAGTAGGATTGAGGACTTTGTGCAACTCTCCCTCACTTAAATCCAATTCATACACAAGTCAAGATGAGGTCATTGGTCCTCTTTGAAATGAGAGACAAACAACAATTAATAATAGAAATGAAGCAGATGGATAAAAACCAATATTCCAATAACTAAACGATGTGGAAATGAAATGAGTAATATAACTTGAGTTTAAAGTTAAAAAGATTGTCATTGCATTTTTTTTTCCAGATATCTAGGGCCATCCTTAAAGATGAATTAAAAACACACATGCACACACACACATTGATATGCTTTGTTTTATAACACTTAGATTTCCTAATGTATCCTATTCCTTTTCCCTCCAAGAGAGCCATCCATTACAACAAAGATTTAAAAAGGGGAGAAAAAAACAGTTTAACAAAACCTACCTACATATTGAAAAAGTCTGACATTATATGCAACATTCCTTATCCACTTCTGCAAAGGTGAGGAGTGAGAAGTCCCGAAGTGCCCTTTCATAGCTCTGCTTTGGGACCAAGCTTGGCTCTTACAGTTTCAAAACATTTGTTTGATTGTTTTGTTTCTGTTCCTAAAAGCAAATTTTAAAAAAAAAATGTTAAGTTTCATAAAGAAGTGTACCTAATGCAGTTTAGATTTCCAATCTCAATTACAGAAGGATATCTTGTTAACATTTTGATATTTCAGTGGTAACAAGGTTTGGTACTAATCATAATGTGCATACTTGTATCCTAACAAAGAGTTAGAGCTAGAAGGATCTTACTATAGTTCAACTATTTCATTTTACAGATGAAGAAACTGAGGGTCAAGCACTTGTCTAAGGTCCTATCCCAAGTTAGTGCTGAAACCTAAGTGTCCTCATTCCCAGGGAACTGTTCATTTTCCTTTAAATAAAGTCATTGTCAAGGCGGCTACGTGGCACAATGAGTAGAGCACCAGCCCTGGAGTCAGGAGGACCTGAGTTCAAATGCAGCCTCAGACACTTGACATACTTGCTAGCTGTGTGACCTTGGGCAAGTCACTTAACCCCTATTGCCTTGCCTTCCCCCCCAACGAAAAAAACAAACAAACAAAATAAGGTCACTGTTGACTTCCATGTTTCTTCTTCCTTCTCATTTAAAGCACATGAATACCTCCGAAAGTCTGCAGATGATAACATTATATTGTATAATATTGAAACGGGAGAAACATCTATCCTCTTGAGCAATAGCACCATGGTAAAGTATCACATACATCTATACTTTTCAATAATAGTCTTTAAAGGTGTTCAACTTCTTCACATGCAAGGTAAACAATCTTGGTTAAACTTTCTTGTTCTTTATAATTTCAGAAGAGTGTGAATGCTTCAAATTATGGATTGTCATCTGATCGGCAGTTTGCTTATCTAGAATGTGATTATTCAAAGGTATGCTCTTACCTTAGCTGCTTCCTTTGTCGCCCTGCGTGTGTTTGTGCATGTGTGTTCTTGAATCCATTATTTAACAAACTCTAGAAACAATTTTGTCCAGTAGCTACATCTGCATGAGCAAGTAGAAAAGGCTGGGGGAATCCTTCTACATGAACTAGCCTTCCTGAGTTGCTCTTCACCTTCAGAATACCCAGTACCTAGTTACTTTTTTTGGGCAACAAGGTGGTGCAGTGGATCAAGCACTTGGTATGGAGTCAGGAGGACTCATATTCACAAGTTCAAATCTGTTCTCAGACACACTGGCTGTGTGACCCTACGCAAGTCACTTACTCTCTGATTGCCTAACAAAATGGATCTGCTGGATCCACTAGAGAAGGAACTGACAAACCTCTCCAGTATCTTTGCCAAAGATATAACCCCATGGTTATAAAGAGTCAGATACAATTGAAATGACGGAATAACAAAGTGATTTTTAGGGTAGAAAGAGAAGACACAACTGAGTTTTCCAAGATATTCTTGATATTCCAAGATATTTTCCAAGATATTTCAAGATATTTCCAAGATATTCCAAGATATTCGGTTCACTGAAACCACGTAGCTAAGGAAATACTTCTTAGGAATGAGAGTATTTGATTCTCTTTCAGACAAAGTTAGTCCTGACAAACGGGGAGAATTAGGTCAAATAAGACTTTATAATTTAAAATATGCCTTTATTAATTCTAATTTGTTTTCAAAGTAAAAATATTCCCCCAACATAAAATCAGTACATATAATTCCTGATTTCTGAATAGGTTATCCTTTAAAAGTTTCTAAACTATCATTTAGAAGTCTGACTTTTGTGATATTAGACAAATCACTTCACCTGGGCCTCAGTTCTCTCATCTATAAAATGAAAGGGTTGGATTAGGTGACCTCTGTCGTCCCTTCCCGTTCAAGGACTATCACCCTATGACTAAAGAAATCTGAATTTCATCCTGCATGCATCCTACATCTATCATGTAGCTTAAAGAAAAACATTTATTTTTATACTGATTGTGAAGATAGGAAATCTAAGATATAGAAATATTGACTGATACAGAGTCAGTGTTAGAGGCAGGACTAAATACCATTTCCTCTAACTCTTGACTCAGAGCTATTTTTGCTAGAGTCTCATCAGTCCTTTTTTTTTTTTAATCTCAGGAAGGATGGAAAATAGCTGGTCATTATTCTCCTTATACTGTAACATGGAATTTGGAGAAATGATCATGTCATTGTCAAACTAGATTTTTGATTTGTGGCATTTGAGCAAAAATACTATATATAAAGCATCTTAAATGTCTAGGTCCAATTTTTCCTTTACTTTTGGCCTCAAAATACTATTCTGAATCCTATTTTGCTGCATATTTTTATGATAAAGAATAAAAAGTCATTCTTGTCTATCCTCATCACTCAGTCAATTATTAATCTCCCAGGCAGATGGTAAGTCATTATTTTCTGGTAAACCATTGATACAGCATTTTTTTAACTCAGAGAAATTTCTTTGCCAAACATTCAAGAATCTCTTGAAAAGAATAACACTCTTCATCTCTACCTAGCACGCATGCAACAGAAACATATGAAACACACACAAAAATGTCATTTTCTTTGCTGAAAACTTTTTTGTTTTTATTATTCTGAAAAACAATCAATTGTGTGCAAGCCAGTATCTCACAAAATAACTACATATATATATATTGATAGAATGTAACTCTGAACCTTTATTACCACATTCTTCTCCATTTTCTTCATAGTATTATTATTCCAAGTTATCCAAGGATCTTAGTTAACACAGGCCCATATGAGAGTGGTCTCAGACACATGGTTGCATTTTAATTTATTCACATAATATGCTTTTTAGCTTCAAAGTATGTATCATAATGTCACATAAAGGCATTATGCAGGTGTAAATATTATGTAGGTATTATAAAATTCATGTAATTCTTAGTTGAATGAATAAAAATGTCCTTTATGATTGCTTGTTCAATAAATGTTTACTTTTAATAAATAAATAAATGAAATTTTCCTAGTCTATTTACTAATGCAACTCATGCCTAAGGTGACTGACGTAGTACTTTTGACTTCATCTAAATTGAGAACAGGTAAGACAGAGTTAGCATGAGGAAAAGCATTATAGGATTAGAACTCAAGGGTATATGGTTAAAAAACAAAGATGCAAAGGCCATCAATGCTGAATGGGGTATTATTGTGTTCAATCCTGTACTATCTATATGATAATGTTACTTTCATAATCCCGAATTTTGCAAGATTGATTGGGGTTCTATGATAATTGTTTTTAGCATAATTGTTTTTTTTCTTTATTCAATCTGACAGCTTTGGAGATATTCCTACACAGCAACATATTATATTTTTGACCTTATAAATGGGTAAGACTTGTTGTCTATTTACATATGTGTATATATAACATTGAAATATAATATGATATGATAGAACATAATAGAATAAAATATAATATAATATATTAGAATGGAATAAGACAGAATAACAGAATAGAATAGTGAAAGCTAACTTGCAGAAACTTCTATTGGAAATCCTACTTTGAGAATAGAACTTCCTTATTTTGTTGCATTTTTAAGAGGCAGATCAGTGCTAATTTTCATTAGGAAGCAAAATATATCCATTTTCTCATGTTTGTCAGTTTTGTAATATTCATGCTTATTGAATACTGTGATCCCTAAATATCAAGATGTTGGACTTTCCTCTTGCATTCAAGTCTTCACTGATTGCCTTTCTCTAACCTTACATAAGTTCCTTACTTTTCTAAGCTATATCTCAATTTCTTCATCTATACAATGGGCTTTGGGAGAGCACTGATTGCTATTCTAGTTTCAAAATTTTGGGGGTTTTGATTCTACAATTTCTTCCTATTTTAGCAACTTCATGCTGTTCTAATATCTTCTCTTCATCTGATCTTTTAGATAAAATTTCTCCCCTGTGTCCCTTTGTCTTTACACTTTTCATTTTAATTGTTCTTTGATTTAATTCCAAATTTATCCAACACTTATTAAATATAGACAGATGGACAGACGGACAGACAGACAGACCAATCAATAGGTAGATAGATAGATAGATAGATAGATAGATAGATAGATAGATAGATAACATACAAATCATTATCTGCAACTGGAGAATGAATGAGTTTACAGTCTCAATCATTCATCCCATAAAAATTCATTAAGTAACATTACGTGAATCTCAAACCAAAGGCCAACCTAAAATACATTCCAGTTACGAAAGAGTGTGGAAATGGAATAAGAGTAACAGAACTTGAGTTTAAAGTTAAAAGGATTGTTGCTTCATTAGTCCAAATAAAGGGCTTTGTGAGATTTGAAAAAGAGATTCAGCTTGGGGTTACAAAATGAGGAGGGAAGAGATCAGATGAAGCTTCATGGAGAAGCACCTGAACTGGATCTTCATTTACTAATCTTTCCAATTTAAACAGGCTATTCTAAAAGTGGACTATTTTGAGACAGCCATTGATGTTTCACTGGAAATTCCAACCCAAAATGCATCTTGTAATTAGAAATGATTTGCCAATTATGCTTCAAGGATAAAATCATTTTAGGGAAAAAGTTATACATCAACAGTTTCTCAACACACTTACTTTTTTTTTTTTTAGCCTATTGCTTCTGGAGAGTGGCTATATCACATTTAAGTTTCCACAAAGAAGAAAAATATTAGGGAAGGGAATGCTGATTTGACTTTTTCTCATTTTAAATGGCTTTACCTGAAAGACAGAATAGGCTCTGTATATTCCTAAGGGTTTACTTATCTTGACATGATGTATATTTCCCTGCTTTTTAAGAAGACTGAAACTACAGAGTTAGAAGGGACCTTCTTATTGGGAAGCATGTGCCCAACCTCAAACTACTTGTAGGAAGCATGGTACAGTAGGCTAATTTGGAGTCCAAAGACCTAGGTAAAAGGCCAAGATCAGTTACCTTACTGGCTAACCATGTGTCCTTAGGCAAGTCACTTTTAAATTTCTGGACCTCAGTTTCTTCATGTATGGAATGGGAATAATATTTATACTACCTTATAGGTTTGTCCTGAGGATCAGTCAAATGAGATTATTTGTAGAAATTGCTCCATAACTAGAAATCAGTGTTAATCTGTACTCTTAATTGAAAAACAAAACCTATCTTTAAAATGAGACATGGCAACGATTGACTACACACACCACAAAAAGGCAGCCACAAATCTCTATAGGGGCTTCACTCTCAAAGCCCAGTGAAGTATTTCTCCTAAGGAGAACTTCACGAACTCTTCCTGAAGGGAGAAAAGGAGCTCTAAGTTACCCTTTTGGCACACAGGTTTTCTATGTGTGCAGCTCACTACCCTTTAACTATAAGGGACATTTAAGAGGAGAGTCAGTGTCTGGCATGGAATATATATACTTTTTGTGACAATTGTCCTTTCTAGAGCTGCTTAGTAAGTATTCTAGCTTTACTAAGATACCCTTGCTTAGTAAATAACCTTTCTGAAAGCTAATTAAACCTGACTTATATCAGTGGGAAGAACACTCAGAGACAGTTCATCAGCAACAGTATGAGAAACCCTGGACCTTCAGGAATATGCTTAGACTCTTGAGGGGAGAAGTCATCAGCAACCCTCTGAGGACCCGGTCTGTCAGTGTGAGTGGGAACCAGAGAATGAGAAGTATCCTGGACACCATACTACACTATTTTGTTTTCCTGGTTTTTGCTTATTTCTCTTTGCGTCTGCTTATTAAAAAGTCTCTCTATACTTCTCTGCATTCATTAAATGCATTGTTTCTTATAGCAAAGAAATACTCCATTTTATTTATTTGCTGTTTAGTCATTCTCAGTCACCTTCTTCTTAATTTCAATATTTTCATAGTGATGCTATCTGACTGTGACACATGGAATGCCACAATCTAGAAAGTAGACATACATAAGCTGTGGCATTTTATCAGTGATAACTTACCTTTGACAATTGGCATGAAAGATATCATCCAATAAATGTATGGTCTTCTGAAGAAGGCTAGTCATATTAGGAGAGAAGGAAAAGAGATAGCTTGAGTATTTTAATGGTATACACAGTAGAATAAGGATAGGTGCTGGATCTTTGATTTTATTAGTATAGTGAACTCCCAGATAAGGAAATTTCCT
Source organism: Pseudochirops corinnae (assembly GCA_028646515.1). Taxonomy (NCBI): domain Eukaryota; kingdom Metazoa; phylum Chordata; class Mammalia; order Diprotodontia; family Pseudocheiridae; genus Pseudochirops; species Pseudochirops corinnae. The sequence continues at coordinate 251,504,982 of CM053588.1, forward strand.
CTGCTATTGCAAGCTAGCATTTTCTCTGCAACCTACAGTCTTAGATGTTTGCCTCCAGATATAAGGTTAAATGACATGGAAGAAGGCCTCCAATATAATGAGTGGATCCTTTATAAAGGCTTCATGGGAAGACATAGCTAAGGGTCTCATATGAAGAATAGAGATGTATGGGTTGTGATCAACATCATTAGAGGGAAAATACACAACAATGAAATTATTGATCCATTTAAGTATCATAATGTTATTGCTCACATCTTTTTAGAGATCCCGAGAAGAATAATCATAATGTCCTTTAGTAGACTGATGGACTTTTACTACATAATCTAAATTCCATTTACTGCTACTTGTTCATTTTATCTCTTCTTATGGTGATGGAGTAAATGTGTATAGTCATTTATTCAATACATATATTTAAAGACTCATCAAATTGCCCTGTAACCTCCTTATCTACATATTAAGTAAATCAACAAATTCTATGTGGAAGATACTAAGAGAGGAACAGAGGGAAAGCAAATATCAGGGAATTTATAATATGTCAGGAGAAAAATTCATAAGCTTACCCTTTCTTAGAGAGGGCTTTTCAAGCATTTGGTCATTTTCATTGTTCTACTCTGTACCGTGCTGAAATTTTCCATGCTGTGCTTTACTAATAGACCTAAAAATTGAGTTCAGGTTTCAAGTAACGTAGATGGCAGATTGGCTCATAGTTCCTGCATGCCATGCATTTAATTTTTAACTACTAAATAGTAGATTCAGTCAAAAATTTTTCTCCTCAAAACCAAATTAATGGATCATCTTGAATCTTTAATTAGAACCTAATTAAGATGTGCATGATTCCAAGAACCCTTGAAAAACAAAGATGACTCAATTCATCTTACGTAGGAAAAGATTCCTGAAATGATTTCCATCATTCTAAAATAATACACATACAGACGTCAGAAACATGAGTATCTACTGAGCTGTAAAGATGTTACCACCAGTTGGAAGACACTCAGTGGTATAAATATCAATATTTTTTAAAAAGTCTACTTGAATAATTGTATAGACTACTCTTCAACATTCAGAAAAATAAGAGAATGCCATAAAAATTTCATAAAAGGCTCATAAGCAAGCCTTAAAGGATATGCAAAACAAGCAAAGTTTGTGGCAAGATCCACTTGTCTGCTTTAATGTACACGGTATTCCCATTCAACATTCTCCTCTCATAAATACCCAGGATCTTTATACTGAGCTTTCCAGCTTATGAGAAGAAGCCTATTCTCCAAATGTTTCTTCACTCTTTATATTCCCTTTTAAGTTATCTGGCCCCACTAATGCATTGCTGGTGGAGCCGTGAAATTCTTTAACCATTCTGGAAAGCAGTTTGGAATTATGTGAAGAAAGTGGTTAAAATGTCCCCAGTTTTTGACCAAAAAGTTCCACTGTTGGGCATATATCCTAAAGAGGTTAATAAGAAACAGTATATCCAAAAATTTATAACAGAACTTATTCATGTAGTAAAGATAAGGAAACAAAATCTGTGCTCATTGTTTGAGGAATGAATAAAAGTTATAGAATGTGAATATAATGGAATATTATTATAATGGAATGCTATTAGAAATTATGAATACAAAAAATGCAAGGAAAGATTTGCATGAACTTATATAAAGTAAAGCAAAGACAATTGGGAAACCAATATAGACAATGCCTACAACAGTGTAAATGATAAAAAAAAAAAATTAAAACTGAATATGATCAAATTAGAATAATCAAGAGAAATATGAGAAGGGTACCTCCCACTACTTTGCATAGGTGGGGGACTATTGGTGTGGAACACTGTATATAATATAAATTTTTTTATATATTGGTGAGTTTTGCTGAGCTTTGTTCTTTCCTTCTAAAAAAATTCTGTATTATAAGGTACATCCTGGAAAATATAGAGGATATTCAAACACCTTGCAACACAGAATGAGTATAATGTCACCACAAACACCAGATTTCCTTCTATGCTTCTTGAATCTCAGCTACCAGGTCACTCTCTCAACCTACAAAGTGAACAACACTATCCCTCAGGTTATTTTCTGATACTCATATAAGCCTGGGAACTGATACCTACCTTCCTCCATAGATTCTGAGACACAGCTGCATTATCCCTCTAACCATCTCCTAAAGAGGAAAAAACTGTAGGTGATGAAAAACAAAAAGTGGCCAACATTTACTATTTAAAAAGTTTTCTTCCCCAGTCCTATATGAAGCTTAAGTTTCATACTAACTAATCTGATAAACAAATTCAACCTAAGATGTTAATGACTACTAATGCATTATTGCTCTTTTCTACTAAAAATCTGCATTTTTCACAAAGTTTTTTCAGGCATGTAATTCAAAGGGAGCAAGTTATTTGACATTTTTAGGTACAGTAGTAAGATCAGTTTGGGGAGGGGGAGCAGAGGTTGGACACTACTGGTAATCTTACTGGTGTAGCGAAATCCCAATTTTTCTACCAATGCATATCAGTACTCACTGTGCAATTTACTGTGCTAGAGAATTACCTGGAGTTCAGAAAGGCTACATGAATTGGTCAGAGTCCCACACCTAGTACAGAGCAGAAGAGGGACTTTTAGGTCTCCTTCATTCTAGGGCCAGTTTTCTTTCCACTTCTCCAATCTGCTTAGACAATTTTGAACAGGTAGATCTTTTGGTCTGCCTCTCAAATAACACTATTAATGCAGCATTTTGCTTTGCCTCACTGCGAGACTAGCCCAAATGCACCCATTACTACAATCTTCAGGAATGATAAATGGAAAAAAATATGACCATGGTAAACCTGGAGGCATCTCACTGTTCTCATCGCTCATTGAGGTCATTGCCAAACCTTTTCTGGAAAATTTACAATAAAAACCAGTGAACTAGTACTCCCCAAATAATTCTGTGACATCAATCACTAAATCGAGATTTTTGAGCCATAGAATGAAAGTTTCCCTTGGGTGGAGGCCTTTGTAATATGAAGGCACGTTGCCCAAAATGAAAACTGGTTTTTAGTTTAGCCAGAAATCAAAGTTTCTCTTCTTTTTTCTGCTTGAAGTTTTATTTAAGGCAAACCCTTGCAGAAATTTTCAAATAGTATCTATATTTTTTTAAAATGGGAATTACATATCAGCTCAGACACTGGGACTTATAAATGCAGATGTTGAAGATGAATTTTGGTTCTATTATAATTTTACAAATCCCAGTCACATACAGACATACACAGCCTCTGAAATTATTTCCAAATGTCTTTTGCTGTGTATCCTGGGTTTCTGTGACTTGAAAGGAGGGTTACACTATTTTATAGAATTTCAGAACCTTGATGGGACCTTATGGACTATTAAATCCAGACAGTCGCCATATTTTATGTAGGTGGGACTACTGAGGCCCCAAAATACTGACATGCCCCAAATCACCTAGCTAGTTGGGGTCAGAGTAAAAACTAGGGTTAAAGACTCTTCATTCCCAGGTCCTTTATCTCTTCAATACACCATACTCCCTTGCTTTTGCATTTAATGTTTTTTCCACTTTGGTTTTCATCTATTTCTATAGTTATTCTGTTATTCATTGTATAAGTAATGTTTGTTTTCTTTCTAGAGATTTTACAAGAGAAAATGAACTTCCTCATCCAATTCAGTATTTATGTTGGTCACCTATTGGAAGCAAATTGGTTAGTAATTGCATAATATACAGAATATTTTTTACTATTTAATCCACCAAAAATAGATAGTTTCAGTTTGATGTTTGTTTACTTTACTTCCCTGAAAGGGAATTCATTTCAACATTTACTACGTGCAAATTCATTTCAACATACTACATGCAAAGCACTAGAGTAAAAAGACAAAAAAAATGAAAAGGCCCTCACCTCAAGAAACATATTCTACTAGCGAATATCCATTTATAATTTCTTCTGGTTTTTTTTTAAAACCAGTTTTGATCAATTGAAATACATCTAAAAAGTCAACAAAACTTTGGATTCATAATTGCACATTAAAAAATTTTGTCTTTTGAAAAATGAGTTTCTAAAAGAGACATCAGTAAAAATAATATTTTCACAACTTTCTTAGATTAAATGCAGAAGCCAGTAGACCTGACTATGTCTAGAATGATTAATAAAGTGTTCTATAGATTATTCATGCATAATCAGAGGTCTGTATATCATACTTTAGTAGGAAAAAAGTATCAATTTTCAGAACTGTCAGCTAATGAGAGAACAATATATTATTATATTAATATATTAATTATTATATATTAATTAATAATATATTATATACAATATATTATATATACAATATATTAATATATATATTAAGGGTTTGAAATAAACCTTTTCCACAAAAATTATAGTTGGTCCTATTGGGAAACATTTGGGGTAGGGGCTATACTAAGTTAATGTTTCAGATGTGAGCTCCCTTGCATATAAAACCAATCCCAAGTTAACTGGATTTCAATAATAATCATTTTTTTTAAGAGAAAGCCATTTTCATTTTCCCTTTCAATTATACTCACTAACAAACTTGTGTTCTTCTCTAGGTATATGTCTATCAAAACAATATCTATTTGAAACAAACTCCAAGAGATGAACCTATTCAAATAACATCTACTGGGAAAGACAATCAGATTTTTAATGGAATTCCTGATTGGGTCTATGAAGGTAAGCTAGTGTACTTGCTGTGGTTATTGTTGTTTTACCTCTTATTTGAAAATAACTTCATAAGATCAGTAGGGCTAGGTTCCATCAGTATTTAGGTAGGTCCTTGGCTAATGTGGCCCCAGGTGATGTAGGGAATCAGAGATAATTTGTTGACAAGTGGCAACCTGGTATAATGACTTAGAAGACCATCCTTGGGGTAACATTGGGTTTAAGTCTTTATCTCTGACTCATTCTGGATATGTAACGCTGGGGAAGCCACTTACCCTCTCACTAGCCCAAAAAAACTCCCTAAAACCATAAATTGTAAAGAAATTGCTGATCCGCAGTGGTAGAGAGGATTTCTTCACTGAGAGCTCCCTATACCAATGAGATCACAGGTTCAGGTCAAAACCTAGACCCCAAGATCGCTGAGCCTCTGTTAGATTTTCTCTTCCTAACATCAAAGCAGAGTCAAGGAGATTTAGCACTATGAATTATTATTAATATTAGCATAGCAGCAGAAGCCACAGATTATTTAATTGTAAAGTGAATTTGGTCTGCACATTTTTCAAGTGTTTATGTTAAGGAACATTTCTTCTTTTTCTCCAAAAGGGGTAGGGGAGTGCACCTTTTTAATACCAGTTTACTTATTAATAAGATGGGCATGATAATAGGTACAGTAGTTACCTCACAGGGTGGTCATGAGGATCTTATATATACATAAAAATCATTTTGCAAGTCTTAAAGTACAGTGTGAATGACAACCACTTCTGCCACTAAAAGACTAACATTACTATCACAAGCAGCAGCATTATTATCTGTCTAGATTTTGCAATCAATCAATAATCAAATGCCTACTATGTGCCAGGGATTGTGCTAAGTGCTGGGTCCTTGAGTAGAAATCCATACTTTATTTTCCACAGTTCTCAAATATTCTGCCCTCCTTTCGAGGGCGAATGCTTCCAAAAGAGACATTTACACCAAGAAAATTCTGTTGAAATCTGAGTATAGAACCGTGGAATTAGAGAATCTCAAGTTTGAGAGGGACTTGTAGAAATGTAATGAGATCCGGCTCTTTCCTGTATTAAAAATCCATCTCAACTATGGCTGTCAAAAGAAAGCTTACAAAGCAATTCCACAACCTCCCTTAGGGACCCATTCTTCCCACTTTCACTGAGGCCCCACATTCCAGCATAAGCCTGTTTCCCTCAGTTCTGGCTGCAGGAGAACTATTAAAACCAGGAATGGTTCCGAGAAATCATTGCCACTGACATTGATCCACTATTAAGAAAGAAATGATTTCTAGTTTCAGTACGGGTTAATAGACAGGGTAACAGACCTGAGCTCCTAGCCCATTTCTGACATTTATTAGCTGTGTGACCATGGATAAGGTAACTACCTCTCTGAGCCTCTGCATCCTCATTTTTTAAAATGAGCATAAACAATATCTATGGTAGCTGTTTTACAATGTGGTTGTAAGGTTCACATCAGATAATCTAAGTAAGGCATCTTAGAAACTCTGAAGCAATGTGTAATAGTCATATAAAATAATCCATGCAGGCAGCTAGGTGGCACAGTGAATAGAGCACCAGCCCTGGAGTCAGGAGGACCTGAGTTCAAATTTGAGCTCAAACACTTAACACTTGCTAGTCATGTGACCTTGGGCAAGTCACTTAACCCCAATGCCCTGCCTTCCCCCCTCCAAAAAAAAAAATCTATGCAATAGACTGTTAATTGATATTTCTTGGCCATAATTGGATTAAAATTTTGACATGGGATACAAGGATAAAATATTCCTGTTTACCACAAATATTTGATTTTTTAAATTACTGAAACTATTTTATGTAGCATGTCAGTCCTATAAGAGAATTCTTTTAGTCAACAAAGAGCTATTTGAAAGTATCTGTAATTATTTTGAAAAGTAAATTATAACAGTAATTAATATAGAGGTGCTTATCTTTCAGAGGAAATGCTTGCTATAAAATATGCTCTCTGGTGGTCTCCAAATGGAAGGTTTTTAGCATATGCAGAATTTAATGATACAGATATACCAGTTATTGCATATTCTTATTATGGTGATGAACAGTATCCTAGAACAATAAATATCCCCTACCCAAAGGTATGTTGAATACTTTTAACAGATGCTTTTATTCCCTTGGTGTAAACACGAACAATAATAACCATGAACAAAGGTGGGATCAACATGTTTGTAAAACTTCTTATTCTTATGTGTTATAAAAGCAATGGGGTATTCTTTGTTTAAAGTTCTAATGCTTTGGACATCTGGGTGTGCTGCATGAGGTTGCCTTTGCAACATACATCTTGGGAAAGCATATGGTCTAAATTATTGAGAGGAAATAAACTAAATTTCATTTTGGTCCTTTTTAACTTTTAAGCTCACAATTCAAATTTCCATTTTTTTTTTTAACCCTTCTTCAAGTGTTTTAAAATGTGAATTTGAGAAAGAGGCTTAAATGCCAACTTCATTGATTCTTCTCTCAGGCAGGCACTGGCTTAACTCTCTCTAGCTATAAGGACAGATGGGCTGCCTAATACAGAACTATAGACCCTAGGGGCATCACTTTCTTCATCTATAAAGCGTGTGTGTGTGTGTGTGTGTGCATATGCATGTGGTATGTGTATGTGTGTTGGTGATGGCAGAAAGTAGAGAGAGAAAAATAATCTCTAAATAATCTCTTTAGCCTTTCTAGCTTAAAAATTCTATAGTTCAGTTATTCTCCACTTTGGTGTCCTATCTCCCTATACTCAGAGAGGAATATTGAACAGATCCAACAGAGTCCTGGCTAGGAATTTTTGAGCTCAAGTTTTGTTTAGTCATTTTTTAGTCATGTCCGACTCTTTGTTGACCCCATTTAGAGTTTTCTTGGCAAAGATACTGAAATAATTTGTCATTTTCTTCTGCAGCTCATTTTACAGGTGAGGAAACTGAGGAAAACAGGGTTAAGTGACTAGCTATGTCACCTAGTAAGTGTCTGAGGTCAGATCTGAACTCAGAAAGATGAATGAGTCTTTGGGCCCAGCATTCTATCCTCTGAGCCACCTAGCTTCCCTTTATGGACAATCACTATGAACCAAACCTGGGCAAATGACATGAAAGACATTTCTAGTTGAAGGGGGAAAAGCAATTATCACAGGGTAAGAAATCAGAGACCCTCAGACACAGACATGAGAGAACAAGATTACATGAATTAAAGAAAAGAAGAAGGCATTTTCTATGAATGCAGATCTGACCATGTGATTCCGCTACTCGACCAACTCCAATGGCCCCATGCAATCTGTAGGATAAAATAGAAACGCCTACATACATCCTGGACTGACTTTCTTTCCAGATTCTTTGACTGTTACTCAACTTTCTTTGCTCTGTGATCCAGTGAAAGTGATTCCTCACACTCAGTACGCTCAATTCTATCTCTTTGTCTTTGCATTGTCCATGCACTGTTTCCTGGAATATTCCTAACCTCTAACTCAAATAGCCTCTCACCTTCTGGATTAAGTTTTTTCTGATCCCCTCGTACCTAGTGCCCAGCTTTCCAAACTACAGTGTATTTAACAGCTAGAGAAAGAGAGAGAGAGAGAGAGAGAAGGAAATGGCAAATCCCTCTAGGATCTTTGCCAAGAAAACCCCAAATGGGGTCATGAAGAGCTGGACACAACTAAAATGAATGAACAATAACAGCAACATATTTGCATTTATTCCATATATAATATATATATGTATATATACCTGCTGTCTCCCCCATTGGAATGGAAGCTCATTGTGAATATGAATTGCTTTGTTCTCTGTTCTTGTCTCCCTGGCATCTAGCTTAGTGCTTGGCAAACTAGAGGTGCTTACTAAATATTTGTCTCATCTCATCTTATCGTTCCCTCATTTGACTATTTTTGTTAATTATTATTAGAGATCTAGAGTTGGACGGGATCGTAGAGGTCAAATGAGGGTCATTTTACAAATGAAGAAACTAAGGCCCATAAAGATTAAGTGAGTTGCCCACAGTGGTACAGGTGCTAAGTGGCAGGGCTTTAATATGAACCCAAGTCCATAAAACCAATTTTGGCACTTATCCAGAGCCTGTGCAATCTGCTCCTGTGTGTATTGTTTCTACACTTCTGAAGTACCACAAATGCTGGCAATGCCTGGGCAATTGAGGCCTGGACAAAGCTTAGTGACACTTCCTTCACTTTGATTCTGAGCTGCCTAGAGACCATGATAGGAGAATAGCTGAGTTCCTCATAGACTTCATTTCTAACTTTTATAAGGGATCTGAAAAAGGGAATTAAAAAATTAAATTCCCCATTAGATATGAAAACTGAAATATACTTAGAAGAACTGTTCTTAGTTGTTTTCAAAGACTAAGCATTAAAAGAACACCATCATGGAATCAATGAGCTACTCTGGGCTGTCCTGGGTTAAAAAAAAAAAAAATCTTTCTTAGGCTACAATGTCTCCATAAATGCAAGTAGAAGCAAAAACAATTTTTTTTAAAAAAAATCTTCTCTTTTCCCCTGAATCTTATGTGGACTTAAGAATAAACCCACTTTGTCCTGAGACAAAATAATTGAAATATAATGAACTTGAAGAGGTACTTAATAGTTTTTGTGAAATGATGTCAGCCAGAAACTGTGTGCCTAGATTGGGGAGTCTCTGAGAGTAGGCGTAGAGATCCAGGATGGGAGGCTGGAAACTAATGGTGCCTTCAGGGGATTGAATATGGAAGCACATGTGGCTTCGGTGACATCAGGAAGGGTTGAAAAAGCTGAGACAGCAGGAGCAGATCAGGGAAGCTGAGCTTTGCCAAGAAGAGAGAAGGGACTGAAATCGAAGAAGGAATTGGGGCTCAAATAAGGACCTTGTTTTCTTGGGGGTGTAGGGCTCTGAGAGAAGTTCAAGTTCAGAAGTGGGGCGGGGTGTGTGGAAGGGTGGACTTGTAAGGAAAGACAACTTGATCCAAAGGATGGAGGGGTGGGAAGACTTAGCCGACCTGGTCCTGAATCCTAAATCCTGAAACAGGCTGAGCAATGTTTGAATCTGATTCAAGCCAAATTGTATAATGTGAGACTTTATATTTGAAGTTTATTGGATTCAAATATGGTTTTTTCCTCCAAGATTCCCTCTAACTAAAGTAAAATAATTTGAGGACTTGAAAAAATGTCTGTGTATGAAGAATAGTGGGCACTGTGAGGGAAGGACACAACAGGAGGGGTAAAAGGAAAAATTTGTGTATCCTGGGGCTATCCCATTTTCTTTTACTGAAATTATTATACTTTGAATTTTATTTAGGAGGAGTTCACACTTCTTTTTTAGGAAGTTGCAGCCTAGGCTCTGTAAGCCTGTGCTAACATATTGAGTAGAAGACAATCAAATTACTGTTACCACAATTTTCTTTTCAATCAATCAACAAGTATTTATTAAGCATCGATCTATGCTAGTCATTGTACTAAGCACAAAGGATACCAAGATAAAATTGTTTCTGTCCTCAAGGAATTTACCTTCTATCAAAAGACAGCAGGTACATGTAAGCATATGCCTTACAAAAGGCATATACAAAATAAATTCTTTCTGAATATTTTGTTTGGAGGCAAAATCTACCCTACTCCTAAGGGTGGTAGCAACAGCAGGAGCGACCAGGTATCCTTCTGTGTGAGAGCTGTCCTGGCCTGAATCTCATCACACAAACACAAAATGTCCTGATTTCAATCTGTCCCATACATAACCTCCATCTTTCCCCCCAGTCCCTGCTCTTTCTTTTGCAGGTGGAGAAGAATAATAGTTGATGTGAAAGAGTCTCTTGGGAGGAAGAGATCTGCTATGGTGATACATAAAGAGAATCTTCCTTTCTCACCTCCCCTCAAATGCAGTTTTCATACCTTAAGTGTGAAAGTATCAAAAGTCACTCAAAGTTAAGCACCCCAAGAGTTATCTCCATGTATGCTTTTTGATGCAACATTCATTGCTCAACAAATGAAATGGAAATGAACAGTGTTGGGGGCGGGGTGATAAGAATGTGGTTTTATGGTGATTTTATTTATGCTCTGTGTTTGCTACCCTATTGAAACATTCTTAGTGTCCTTAAACACTACTGAGAAATAGAATTTTATAAACTCTTATTTATCGTCTTGACAGGCTGGGGCTAAAAATCCTATTGTTAGGGTGTTTATTATTGATACCAATTATCCTGACTATGTAGGACCCAGAGAAGTACCAGTTCCAGCAATGATTTCATCAAGGTACTGTGTTCTCTGATTCTTCTTACCTTTATTGAAATTATTGTGCTTTGGATTTTGTTAAGGAATTCATATCTTATTTTTGAGAATCATAAGCTAGGGCTTGTCAGTCTGTGTTAAGTATAGAGAAGATAAACAAATACCTGTAACCATTCACTTTCTTTTCAAACAATCAGCAAGCATTTCTTAAAGGTTGATGTTATACTAGGCAATGAGGATACCAGGCCAAAATTGAAACTCTCCAAGACCTAAAAGAGTTTAAATCCCACAAATGAGACTACAACATGTGCATATAGAAACTATATTTTTTAAAGTTATACAAGATATAGGCCAAATAAATTTTCCTTAAGTATAACACAGCTTTTAGTTAAACACTCCTCCCCCAACTTATGTTTGTTGGTTGGGTTGGGGGGAGGGACTATCCCATGTTCAAGGTACTCTGTGGGTTTGCCCCTTGAAAAATACAGTTTGTGAGCTCCTATCAATGTGTTTACCATTAGTAATCTGTCATGGGACATAAGTAGCTCAAATCAAAACATTTGCCTATTAACATTGTATGAACAGTAGTGGCGAAACATTCCTTCCAAAAACTTAAAGAGTTCAGTCTTCCACAACTACACACAGCCTCAGTGGGGAAAGTGGGCACATACATAGATAGTTCCACTAGTATAGAGGCACAGAGCTGGAATCAGGAAGACCTGAGTTTAAATCTTACAAGATATTTACTAACTGGATAAAATGAGATAGGATTGGTAAATTGCTTTGCTAACCTCATAGAAATGCTAGCTTTTATTATTTATTGTGTTACCATAGGCAAATTACTTAGCTCTTAACTGCCGTAAGCAACTGTCCAAAAATGTAACTTTCAGAAAAGCTGGTAATCTAGACCAGTGGGCATAATTTTCACACCAGGAATTTTCCATAGGTATGAAATCACAGATACGAATTTTTTAAAAATAAGACTATGCATTGAGATGCTAATGTTTTATAACATAATCCATAACTGGTAATCAATTAAGAATTAATGACTAATCATTAAATATCAACCATCTTATAAAACAAGTGAAAAGATCATTGGACTAAGAGACAAGACACCAGGTTTTCAGGCCTGATTCTGCCACAAACTAGTTATATGATTTTAGGCAAGTTATAAATCCTGCAGTCTTCAGTTTCCTCATCTGTAAAATGAGAATTATACTAGATGATATCTATGGTCCCTTTTGATTCTAACATTCTATGTTTCTTCATATTAATATTTTCTCTTGTTAAAAAAATCTCTGTTCTATATACAAAACAATTGTAGTATAGATGTTCAATTCGCAACAATTGAAAAGTGAAATTTGAAAGTTTCAAATGGAAGTATTTGAAAAAAACTTAAAAAGCAAAAAATTCATGGCCCTGACTGTTACACCAAAATAGCTAGTTTGATTGATTGCTTTTAACCTACTGAATAAATCTATCATTTTGACATTATTTCTTAAATTCTTTTCCCCAAAACAGTTCCTTGATGGAAACTAGTGGGTGTGATATAGTGGTGTCAATTTGCAATAGAAAGGGATCCTGATCCCTGCAGCAGCGTATTGACTTAGAAAACCACAAATTAACACTATCTATGTTGTAGTATATTTTTCTTTTGTCAGTTAAACATTTCCAGTTACATTCTGATCTGGTTGAGCCTCACTGGGGAGTTTTGCTGGTCTAGTTTGACATCTCTGATATAATAGATAAAGCATCAGGCCTGGACTGAGGAAGACCTGAGTCTGAAATCTCTCAGACATTCACTAGCTAGGTGTCTCCTCTCAGACATCTGCTAGATGTGTGACCACTCTCAGCCTACGTTTCTTCATCTGTAAAATGGGAATAATGAAAGTACCTGTCTCACAGGGTAGACGTGAAGATCCGATGAGATAGGATGCACGAAGCACTTTGCAAACCTTTAAGTTCAATAAGCACTCCAGTTATTATTGCTGTTGTTGGTGTTGCCATTGTCGGGCTCGTCATTGGGCAGTTTATCCCGCCCGGTGCATGGCAAAAGTTTCCTATAGACATCAATTTTCCTGGGGATACCACTTAGTCACTGTGTGACGGTGAACAAATCATTGAACTGTCTTTGGGTCTTCCTTTACTCATAGGAAAAATGAAGAAGCTGAATGATGGTGCAGATTTAAAACTGAAAGGGAAGTTAGAGGTCATTTGATCTAATCCTCTCCTTTTTACCCAGGAGTTGAAACAAAGGACTTTTCAAAGCTGACTTTCCCAAACTCACATCCATAGTTGCCTAGCAGAATCCGAACCCAGGTCCTCTGACTTGAGAGCCAGCTCTCTTTCTACTCTCCCACACGGACTCTAAGATTGATTTTGCCTCTAAGTTCATGATCCTTTGATCTTGTCATATCTAATAAATATCCCATAATACCATCTTTTCAAAATGGCTATGCCAACAACAGTTATATTATTATATTCTGCTGTGATTATAGCTGTGATTTCACAACGTGGACCAAATGATGATAACTGTCCATTTTGTTTTATTTACAGTGATTATTATTTTAGTTGGCTCACGTGGGTAACAGATGAAAGAATATGTTTGCAATGGCTAAAAAGAGTCCAAAATGTTACAGTGCTGTCTATATGTGACTTCAGAGAAAACACACAGAACTGGGAGTGTCCACAGGTATGGCACATCAAAACCATTGTTGTATTTTCTTAAAATGAATATGTAAAACCAGAGGTTTCTATAGCTAATGTTTATTATTATAAGGCTAGTTTTAATGCTATGATTACTTGGAACTCTACAAAAAAAAAGTCAGGTTACAAATCTGCTATTTTTCTGAAATAATGTAACACAAGTTCATAGTTATATTTTTCTAGGTACTATCCATTAAGCTAAAAATGTAATACATGCCAAATGGAATTTAGAAAGGCAATGCATAAAAGGATAAAATATACTTGTACAGTTAGGAATCTGAAACTGAAATGAAGTCAGAAATAAAATCTTATAGAATGAAGGTAGAAAAATAAAAAACTAAAATAAATTAGGGCAAGGTAAGGAAAGAATGATGCAGAAGAGCCTTTTCGACAAATACATGATAATGAAAAAGAAGACTGAAGAGGAGACAAAATGAAGTGGTTTATAAGTTTGATTCAAGAGAGAAGAGGAAGAAAAGAAGAGAAATGCAAGGATATAGGAAGACCTGGAAGCAGAAGGATATTCATGGAATCTTTAATTAGTAAGAAATGTTTCATTAGGCAAAGTGGAAAAAACATTTATGAAGCAAGAAAAAAAAACCTTTGAATTAAAGTAAATAATTTAATTCTATCCAGAAAACAGGACACGTTTTGCAAGGCAAAAGTTATCAGAATTCTATGTAAAAATATTTCAGGTCCTCTAAAAGTCAAAATAACTCAAGCTAAAAATATTTTTTAAATCATTACTTTGTCTGCAAGATACTTAAATTATTTCTTAAATTTTCTGGAAGCTTTTTTTTTTTAGCTCAGTGTTAAGTGAGATACACATATTTCTTACACATGAGCCTCATTACTATTATGATCTAAGTTTAAGCTTGCTCCTCCCATGGATGCCGTATGTATTTGTGGGAAGGAGCGAACCAGGTTCTTAGGAGAATGCTTTGTATTAACTCTACTATGTTATCTGAGAGTAGCAGCTGCCCTCTGGGGACCCAGCCTGCCAGTTTGAGCAGAAGTACGGGAATGCTGCTATTTCTTCTTTTCCTTCTTCTCCTTCTTCTATTCTTTTTTTCAAAAAGCTGGGACAATTTACTTTTTGTCCAGTATAGTTTTCATTTTTGATTTCTTGAAATATAGCTCTGAAAAGACAGATTTTTTAAAAGTCCTTTGTATTTCAAATGGAGCAATTTGACATGCCTTTAAACCCAAATCATTCTGGCTTTCATTGAATAACCAATAACATCCTCAACCTATCCCTCTGCAGCTCTCTGTTTAGGTTTTGATGACTTCAAACAAGCAGAAATAGCAATTGTTTTCTTTTCTGGTCTCTCTCCATCATGTCACTGATCCTCTTCAAGAATGAAGGATGAGGGGCAGCTAGGTGGCACGGTGAATAGAGCATCGGCCCTGGAGTCAGGAGGACTTGAGTTCAAATCTGGCCTCAGACAGTTAACACAAAACTAGTCATGTGACCTTGGGCAAGTCACTTAACCCCAAATGCCCTACCTTCCCCCCTCCAAAAAGCAAAAAAAAAAAAAAGAATGAAGGATGGACAACAACAACAAAAAAAATGGAAAGATATCTTTCTTTCAACATAATATTATAAATAAGGAAAGGGTACAATTTCTTGCTAGTCCTAAGTACTTTGAAAACACTTATTTCTCCTACTACGTTTTTCTTTATGGAGCTTAGGGTATGTTCAACATATAGAAATTTAGAAATGTTGACTGCATTTTGGAGTTTGCATATAAATGTTTGTGATCATTTAGGTATAAAATTTATTTAAAGCCTTAGGGTAAGTGATAAAGACCAAAGTTTCTCAGAAAAACATTTAAATTATGAAAATGTGTAGAAACTTTAAAAGACATTCAAAAATTTTGTTTAATAAGTAACGGATATCTTAAAATATTCATTTTAATGTTATGTCCATAAAATAGGCACTGAAATTCATTAAAGGTCTCATGTTTAGGTAATGTCTACTAATGTTCATATTCTGAAACATTTCATCTTCAAAATGTAAATTTTCTGTGATTAAATCTTTGGAGAAATCTGAGAACACACGAGTTGTCAGTGATCCAACAAGTATTTATTTGACTAGTAAGGATATTGGACCAATAAAAGAATTTAAGGGTTCAATGACCCATATCAATAAAACTCCATGGATATATCTGAACCAAGACAGAAAAGCAAGAGCCTAAGAAAACCCAGATCACAAAGTTACTGATATTGATTCTTAATAAAAGTTGTACTTATTCTCCATCCTGGAAGACAGACTGAGATAATACTCATAGTGCAAAACATATCAAAATGATCAATTTGATATTAGTAATCTCACTGAAATGACAGTCTTACTATGTATAAAGATGCTTTAAAGATGATCCTACCACTGACAGATTAAAAAAATTTAACTGGAACATTTTCCTTTTTATGATTATATATAAAAATAGGATGACTCCCAAATTGTTAACTGTTTCCTTCCTCAGAGTTCAGAGACTAAGGAAGGAAACAATCTAGCATGGTTCCCACTGTGAGACATGACTATTCTCCATCCTAAGGATTTAAATTGCATCAGGTCGCCACAGGATGTTGAAATGGACGTGGAGTCCTTGCCCTTTGGGAGAAAAGGCATCAATACATTTGCATCTATAGAGAAAAAAGTGATAAAATGTCTATAGTGAGAGCCAACATTTCAAATACGATTATGCTTTGAGTGACTTTTTTTTAATGCTCATTTAGATCACCTTCAAATTCTTATTAGAAGTTAATCACCCGCTACAGTGCCTTGCACATAGTCAATAAAAGTGATTTAATTTCCATTTTCAGGAATGTTAAATCTAGTGATCCTCATTGTAGTGAAATCTTTAATGTCTTGTTTTGTTATTCAGAGCCAGCAGCACACAGAAGAAAGCAGGACCGGATGGGCTGGTGGAGTATGGTTTTGCTCTTTACCTTAATATTTTCATGAAATTTGACAGATACTCAGCTCTCAAAGGACTTTTTGAAATGTATCCAAACTGGCATTACTTGTTTTCATAGACACATTTCAAGGTAAAAAGCACAAAGGAAGTAATTCCTTAAGTAATTTTGTGCCAGATAATTTCAAAATTTTAAAAATGCATCTTCAGAATGAGATGTCAGGCTTTCTATTTTTAGGGCTATGTTAGAAGGAAGGAAGATGCCTCATGCCCTAATCTTAATTTCTTCACTTGAACATGCATTTCTAAACTCTTCTTCCTGAACCCACCTAAAAAAGTATTTTGAAAGAGAGACGATTGAACAGAACTGAAACACTGTGAGATTCCTGGTATTCATCAGACATCTGAGGTATTTTTAATAGTTTTGACTGATTAATAAGACGAAAAAGCAAATAGGATTTTTACGGCAAATTGACTGGACAGGTGGTTTACAGAGAATAGGTCTTTCTTCAGAAAGTTCTTTAAAAATAGCTCTTTCTGTATTAAATTCCATGCAACCTGGACTGAAAATGGTTTTTTAATAAAGCCCACAAGGAAGGTAAGGTATTCTAGTATTCATGACTGCTCAAAATTAGCTTTTGTGTTTATTGTGATCTTTTTTTGTTCAGCTTCTTTGGGTAGTTTTTATCCATGGATCTAAGTAGATCCAGGGAGGAAATTGTGTTATGATCATCTCCATTGGAAGTCACCTATCCCTGATAAGCATTACAAGATTGGTTTGAACTCACCCGAAAAGCAGGATAAAGATGCTACTTGTACCCACAGAAGTAGGCTTATATTCAAGTAATAGCTGGATGAGAAGGGTCCTTATCTACTACACATTAGGCTGCATAAAAGAAACCCTCAGAAGGCAGCTAGGTGGCGCAGTGAATAGAGCACTGGCCCTGGAGTCAAGAGGACCTGAGTTCAAATCCAACCTCAGACACTCGACACATTTACTAGGCGTGTGACTTTGGGCAAGTCCCTTAACCCCAACTGCCCTCCAAGAGCAAAAAAAAAAAAGAAAAAGAAGAAACCCTCAGCACTCTTAACTCATCAACTCAGGATACGTGAATAATGAAAATCTAAAAATGATTCATAGGATGAAATGCTTTGTACATTTGGAAATTTACAACAGGCAAGCTGACAGTTAAATTATCAATGAAGATCTGCCAGATTTATTTGAAAGTCATTTATTTACCTTTACCTTACCTTACATTTATCTTCAGATTCAGTTTTTCTCATTATTTTCCCATTATAAATTTACGAAATTCATAAAAATTTATCCAATTCATATATATATACACATATATACATATATATACATAATAAATTCCACTTGATATATTTACAATACATCCCAAATAATCCTATACGTAAGTTATTCAGAAAAAGGAGATGCCTTCATAAATTCTTACTTTGATACATTATGACACACATTCCTGGCTTTAGTCAGAGGACTTGGGTTCAAATTCTGCCACTGAAGTTTTCTATCTGTGTAAGTTCAGACAAGTCACTTAACCTGCTTGGACCTCAGTTTCCTCATCTATAAAATGAGACAAATGGACTAACTGGACTTTGAGGTTCCTTCTAGCTCTAGATCTAATTTTTTTTATCTTAAATTCCCAGTGCCTAGCACAATGTACTGCATACAGAAGACTCTTAGGCTTGTCACATTGAGTAGGAAGAATTCAGTAAAAGAATGACCTTCTTTAAAGAATCTTATTATATTCTTGGTCACTCTCAAATGGACTTCCTAGATTTAGCAGATACAAAAAATATACTTCCTAAGTAATCCTGTGAGAAGCTCAGAGTATGAGGATCTCTTTGTTAAAGCCAACAGAAAATAGCTACACGTTCCCTATGTTTGTTTAAAAAGAAGTTACATTTTGACATACATACATTTGACATTTATATACATACATTTTACATACATTTGACCCTGTTCACAGTCCAAAGGGAAGAAAACTAGTTATTTTTATTGAAGCAAATTTGAAGTATCTTTTTTAATGTTAGATCAAAAAATTTAAAACATTTTTATTTTGAATTCAAATTCTCTCCCTTCCCTCATCCTTTCCCCACCCATTGAAAAGGCAAGAAATATAACATCCACTATACACATGAAATCATGCAAAACAGATTTCTGTAATAAGCACTTTCTGGGGAGAAAGGCAAGGCAAATAAAGAAAGGGGGAAATATGCTTCAATACACAATCTGCATCCATCAGTTCTCTATCTGGAGGTAGACAGTACCTTTCATCATGAATCCTTCAGGTTTATGGTAGATTATTGTATTGATCATAGTTACTAAGACTTCCATAGTTGATTATCTTTATAATATTGCTATTGCTTTGTACATTGTTCTCCTGGTTGTGCTCATTTCACTTAGTAGCAGTTCATATAAGTCTTCCCAGATTTTTAAATTTGCGTTAGTTCACTTTAAGTTTTTGCATATTGCTTTCTTTCTGAAATCATCTTGCTCTTCATTTCTTATATCACAATAGCATTCCATTACAATCATATACCTAAACTTATTCAGCCATTCCATTAATTTTCAATTCTTTGCCACCACAAAAAGAGTTCTATAAATATTTTTGTACAAATAGGTCCTTTTCCCTTTTTAAAAAAATCTCTTTGGCATACAGACCTATCTAGCAGTGATATTGCTTGGTCAAAGGGTACATACAGTTTTATAGTTTTTTGAGTATAATTCCAAATTACTTTCCAGAATGGTTGGATCAGTTCAAAACTCCACCAACAGCGCATCAGTGTCCCAATTTTCCCATATCCCCTCCAATATTTGTCATTTTCCTTTTCTGTCACATTAGCCAATTTGATGGGTGTGAGGTAGTACCTCAGAGCTGTTTTAATTTGCGTTTCTCTAATCTATGGTGATTTAGAGCATTTTTTTCCATGTGACTATAGATAGCTTTGACTTCTTTTTCTGAAAACTGCTGGTTCATATCCTTTGACCGTTTATCAAATAGGGACAAAATTTTGGATTTCAGAAACTTTTAATTGTATTTATCCTCTTGAGGAAAGATGAAAAGGATCATAGATTTAGACCAAGAGGATACCTTAGAAGTCACCTAGTCCCACATTCTCATTTTACAAAAGAAAAAACAGAATTCTAGAAAAGACTTGCCTAAAGAATCATAGAGAATCAGAACAAGGACTGCCTCCAAAACAAGTATATGCTTCTCAGCCATCACACTGTATGTATACATGAAATATATTTCATAGCAACATACTATTTCCTATTACATATTTTTAAATGATCTTAATTGATGTGCCTTTAGGATGCAGCATAAAATTTTAACATTAGAATGGATCTCAGAGGTGACTGAATATAAAGCCCTCATTTTATGTTACATTACATTTGATAGATGAGAAAATGACTCAGAGATATTAAATTATTGATATATGGTCAGATAGCTATCATAGAGTCAAGAGTTGAAACCATGTATTTTGCTTGCTGGTTCAGGCCTCTTTCCATTAATGGTGATGATGATAATGGTGATGACAGTGATGATGGTGATTATGATGATAGATAGCACTTATATAGCTCTTCAAGGTTTACAAAGCTTTACTTTTCAGATATTATCTAATTTTGTCCTCACGAAAACCCTGGGAGCTAGGTACTATTGTATTTTACAGATGAGGACACTGACAGAAATAGAAGTAAAGGGATGTGCCCAGGACACATATCTGTAATAAGTGCTTAAGGCTAGATTTCAACTAGATCTTCCTGACTTCTGCCATGGAACGCTATGTTATCCAAGATCCCTATTTGAAATGAGTAAAATACTAAACAATTCAGAGCAAAAATATCAGACCAGCTACTTTCTTGATGTTGTACTGAAGGAAAAACAAACAAGAAAAGCCTGTTTTTTCAACTTTTTAGTAGGTTGTTTTCTTGTTATATGGCAACAGCCTAAAAAGAGGGAGAGATTAGTCAAGTTATCTAGAATGTAAGCCCTTGAATTTGGAGAGAAGGCAACTAGGTGGTGCACTCAATAGCATGCTGGGCTTGAAGTCAGGAAAATCTGAGTTCAAATCCAGCCTCAGACTTTTACTAGCTATGTGACCTTGGGCAAGTCACTTAACTCTCTTTACCCCAGTTTCCTCATCTGTAAAATGAGCTGGAGAAGGAAATGGATAAGTGACTCCAGTATCTTTGCCAAGAACACTCCAGATAGGGTCATGAAGAGTTGCATATGACTGAAATGAACAATAGCAACAAAAAAGGACTTAAAGCATAATGTTGAGATCAATGAAATATTTTGATAATTTACACAAAATACCACCCTGTTTATATTTCCAACAAAGCTTCTAGGTTTAAGCAAGGTGGGTATTTTTCTGGCTGTTTCCAAGCCTCATTTTGATTGGATGTAGACTGAGGTTAGCCACTAATTAGGTTGAAAGAACTAGGACTTTTAGCTCTCTTGTTTCTTTCCTTCACATGTATCAACTACAATCTTGAGCCATGCCATGAGTAAGCGCTCCTTAGCAAGCCAGTAATAAATAAAGGCTCATAAACCTCATAAACATCCAGATGCACAAATTATCAAGAAATTCGATCCTGACAAATGACTCAGACGAAGAGGCTGTGTCATGGTTTGCTTTGAGTAAGCTCTTGATCTGGGTGCTTATCTAGGGCACAGGTGTGACTCACTGGGCAACCACTTTTAATGCAAAATGCATTATGGGCTCCTGCTCTACAGATGTGAACTCGGAAATGTTTCACACTCTCTTTACTGCACCTGAGTTACCTGCTTGGCTAAAGTATTGTTTACTTAGATGTGTGCATCGGAAAGAGTGAAGAAGATAACACAATCTTTGCTTAACACAAATGCTCTTCCTGTTTTCCTGATTCTTAATTCTTGGCACCAAGCTCAACACCATTTTTCACTTAAGAGCATTATGAAGTTAGAACAGTACTTTTTTCACCTCCTCAGAGAGATAATTCACTGAAGGGGCTACAAAAAACCTTTTGCTCATCTTTACCACCAAACATCCTGAAATATTTTGAGACCATTTAATAATCAAGTTAATGCTTTTTTCTCTTTATCTCTTTTTTAAAAAAAAATTCTTTGTTGCAAGGGATAGCTCTTTGGGAGTGAAAGGAAACATTATATGTGGAAATGAATGGAATGTAAAAACAAAAGATAGCAATAAATGTTTAAAAGAATTTAGTCTTGATTTTTATGATGGAACCAATTTGTAAAGAGCCTCTGCTCTTGAAATTGAGGAATCTCTGGGAAGAGTTAAAAGTTATAATGAAGTCATAAATAAGGAATCTCCATGATTTGGCTCAGGGGAATTGCAGATTGCAAAATGAAGACCAACCATACCAGCAGACCTCAATCATGAAATGATGGCTGCAAAACTGCAACAACAGACATTTCTGGGGTCAATGGTAGTAACCTGGTTAGTAACCTGGACATCCTAGGATCATAGGTTTAGAAATGGAAAAGACTTCACAGGTCATCTGCTCCAACTCCACAACTTTCTAGATGTTCATACTTGAGATTCAGAAAGGTTAAGAAGTTTGTCCAAGGCCAGAGAGGAAGGAAGTAAGCATTAATAAGTGCCTCCTATGTGCCAGGTACCAGGCTAAGTACTTTACAAATACTATCTCATTTGATCCTTGGAACAACTTTGCAAAATAGATGTTGTTATCATCCCCATTTTGACTGAGAGAGACAAAAATTCAGTCACCCGCTAGGGTCACATAGTTAGTTTCTCAGAATGGATTTGAATTCGAGTCTTCCTCACTCCAAGTGGGGCACTTTATGCACTATAATGCCATCCAACTGTCCCCCCACCTACTACTGCACAAGTACAAATGGCAGATTTATTACTCTTTGCCTCCTAACTTACTAGGTAGGTGGTAGTTTTTTAGCATAAAAATGTTATCTGTGAGCCATTTTGCCTCTTAGATACACTTTAATTAAAAGTTAACCAGAGAAGATTTTTTTTTAAGTGAGCTTAAAAACAGTTTTTAAAAATCATTTCTGCTTATTAGAGAAAAAGGCTGAATTTTTTTGTGTGTGTGTATGTGTGTATGTGTGTGTATATGTGTGCATATATATACGCATATATATATATATATATATATACACATAATTTCATAGCAATACCCTTTCATATTATTAACAAAAAGGGATCTTAGTTGATACACTGTAAGAATTTAGTATAAAATTTTGGCTTTTGAATGAATCTTAGAGGTTATCTAATATAAATGCCCCATTTTATAGTTTATATTACATTCTGCAGATGATCAAACAGCCTAGAGATGTTAAAGACTTGCTAAAGAATTCAATTATCTAGATTATTCCTGTCCCCCATTACCGGAAGAACAAGAAGTACCATTTGGTAACTTCTACCCAAGGTGGAACTGTCAATCTAGAATTCCTGGAAGATGTTATATCTTTGGTATCCCTAATCTATCCCCAAACCCAATAATTTTCAACAACCCTTATGTCTCCCTATGGTGGGTAATGGGCTAGAAAATTCCCAGCAGCCACAAGGCTGCCCTGGACAGTTAGACTAGTATGGAAAATACCTAGTTACCCGATGACCCTGTAAGAGCTATAGCCTGTTGTCTTCAGTGTTTACATGTTTTTTTGTTTGTTTTGTTTTGTTTTGTTTGAGACTGGGTCTCTATCTCAGACAGCCTGGAAGTACAACAGTCATTCTTGGGCCTGACCCCAGTAAAGGAACCTTAACCTTCTCTGTTTTTCTGACCTGGCTCATTCTCTCCTCCTTAGGCAGTCTGGTGGCCCTCCATTTCCAGGGGCTCATCGTATTGGTTATGGATTTAGTGCAGAAGGCCTATTGGTTTTAGCCCTATTGTAGTTCAGAACTCTTGAACTTAAATGATCCACCAGCCTCAGCCTCCCCAAACAACAGAGACTACCATATCTAGGCTTGTTTTAATGTTTCAAAACTGTTTTCATGATGCTATTGGCATAGACTTGTGACCTGCAAGCTAAATGACCATGTAAGCCCTTAACAAAGGTTGAGTACTGTGTCTTTTAGACAGGCAAATGTATTTGAATTTTAAATTCACATTTCAAAATACCAAGAGAGGGAGAATATAAAGTACAATAATGAAAATGTCACAAACACAGGTGTTTAATAACTAGCAAATAAGAACAAGTTAGTTGTCATGTATGACTAACAGCTGAAAAACCATTACCAAAAATTCTCTGTATGTGACAAACAGTATCTCTGATGTATACCATGGATAAGCAGGGAAAGCAATGGATTCTAATGGCTGTAAACCTAAGTGCCCATTAATGAAATGGTCTTTCTTCCCAGCTCTTTTGGATTTAACCACAATCTCCATTCGTATCTTTCAGTTCTTTGTCTCAGCTCCTGTTTTTGCTTATGACAGCATTTCGTACTACAAAATATTTAGCGATAAGGATGGTTACAAACACATCCACTACATCAATGACACTGTGGTACGTTCCTTCCAAGAACTAGCTCCTCAGAGAGCATTCATTTGAGGCTGCTCAAATAACACTGAGATTTACAGAACATAATGTTTGTCTTTTTATAGGAAAATGCAATACAAATTACAAGTGGCAAATGGGAGGCCATAAACATATTCAAAGTAACGCAGGATTCACTGTGAGTATTCTGTATGGCACGATGTGCGGCTTGTGTTTTTCTTGGTGTTAAGACTGAGCTAAAAATGCTACCGCCTGGTTTCTTTTAGTCTATACCCTTCGAGATTGATTGGTTCCTTGTCATAGTTTAGCATTCTATGGGCAGCTGCCATGGATTCTAAAAATCTCAGAGCTAGAGGGACCTAAGAGGTCACTGATACGAGTTCCTCCACCTGGCGGATGAATCCTCAGACAACTGCTCATGTCATCACCACTTGAACAATTCCAGGGACAAAAAACTTATTACCTTAAATGGCAGCTCATTCTATTTTTAGACAGGGCTAATTGTTTGGAAATTCTTCATTCCTGAAACAGAATCTGACTCTCTGTAATTTCAATCAATCAACAAGCATTTGTTAAATATTTCCCACGATTCCACATATTGATCCTATCATTCTCCTCTGAAACCATATAGAAAAAGCTGTAATTTCATTAAGACAGTTCTAATTAGAGGCAGTTAGATGGCACAATAGAAGGAGCATTGAACCTGGAATGTGGAACTTCTGAGTTCAAATCCAGCCTTAGACACTCACCAGCTGTTTGACCCTGGGTAAGGCACTTAATCTCTGTCTGCCCCAGTTTCTTCATCTTAAAATGCAACTAATAATCACACCTACTTCCCAGGGTTGTTATAAGAATAAAATGAGATAATATTTGTAAAGAACTTTGCAAACCTTTGAGTGCTATATGAGTGCTAACAATTATTATTTTGTTTTGTTTTGGGCCTTGATCTCTGATTTTAAGGGCATGTTCATTCCTAATTCCTGGTTTGGAAGGATTTCACCAATGCAGATCAATAACTCACCTGTGACTAACAGTCTTAGAGAATTACCTGGGGCATTGCAAATTTACATGACTTAGCCATGCACATAGAGCTCACTTGGGACAGAGGTAGGTCTTGATCTTGGGTCTTCTTGGAACCAAGGCTGGTCCTCTCTCCATTTTGCCAGGCTGCCTCTCAGCAAGGAAATATTTTTTTTTGAATTTATTTATTTACTTTTGGTTTACAACATTCAGTTCCACAGTCCTTGAGTTTCAAATTTTTTCCCCCTCCCTCTTCACTCCTCCTCATGGTGGCATGTAATCAAATATAGGACCTATAAATACCTTCACATTAAACATTAGTCAAGTTGTAAAGAAGGATGGATGAACAATGAGGAAGAAGGAACAAAACAAAATAAAACAGAAAAAAAAGAGCAAGCAGTTTGCTACAATCTGCATTCAGACTCTGTAGTTCTTTCTCTGGATGAGGATGTCCCCTTCCATCATGAGTCTTTGGGAGTTATCTTATAACCTTGCATTGCTGAGAGGAGCCTAGTCTATCCAAGTTAGTCATCACATCATATATGATGTGTCTGTAATTGTGCACAAAGTTCTCTTGGATCTGCTCTCCTCACTCAGCATCAGTTTACATAAGTCTCTCCAGGTTATTATGAAGTCCATCTCCTCTCCATTTCTTATAGCACAATAGTATTCCATTACATTCATACACCACAACTTGTTTAGCCATTCCCCAATTGATGGGCATCCCCTTGGCTTCCAATTCTTTGCCACCACAAAAAGAACTGCTCTAACTACTTTTGTACAAACAGGTCCTTCTCCCACTTCTATGATCTCTTTGGGATACAGCCCTAGAAGTGGTATTGCTGGATCAAAGGGAGAAATGGAATATTTTAAAAATACATACTCAAGGAATATTCTCTTTCAGAAAGGATTCTGGTAGATAACATTTCCCTTTTAATGCTTTATAATCTGGGCAAATTAGTCATTACTTTTAATAGTTACTGGTAATAGTGAACTTAAATCATAGAGCAGAGAACCAAATTATGGTAAATCCACAGAGGAAAATACATTTGTATGACAATTCCTTCAACTGCTACTGTTTTCCACATGACCATCCTTGACTCCAACTTTCCCTCTATATCAAGGGTCCATGGAAGGGGCTTTTCTTAACTATTATGAGAATGGGTTGTTCTTCAGAACATTCATTCAATTTTCACTGCCACCTATTTTAATTAGGCCCTTATTACTTCCTAAATAGATGACTACAACAGTTTCCTAACTGGTTTTCTTCTCTTCAAAATACCATCATGAGATACTGCTTTTGTCTCCCTTCATCAAAAACCTATAATACCTTCTTGTTGTCTACCAAATTAAGCCCATACTCCTAAGTTTAGTATTCAAAGTCTTCCACAAACTG
Organism: Pseudochirops corinnae; assembly: GCA_028646515.1. Classification (NCBI taxonomy): domain Eukaryota; kingdom Metazoa; phylum Chordata; class Mammalia; order Diprotodontia; family Pseudocheiridae; genus Pseudochirops; species Pseudochirops corinnae. Next base: position 251,531,379 of record CM053588.1, read on the forward strand.
AGCATACCTTATCTTGGACTACTCATTCACATATTATCTTCTACTCCTGTCCAATCCTCTCATTTCTTATATATGTCACACTCTGTGCCTTTGCTCAGGTTGTTTCCTGCATCTGAAATATCCTTGCTTTTTCTCCCCATATGCCCAAATTCTTTCAATTGTTCAAGTCCAAACTCAAGCCTTACCTCTTGCATCAATTCTTGCTCTAAGACTCTCATCCCCATCTTCCTTCTTTAAACTCCTATATTGCTTATCTTCTGTCCCCTGCAACTGAGTGTTTTATTAGACAGGGAGTATCAGGAGCCTTTTGGGATGGACACTTTATATATGTCATAAACATAAAATATCAAAACATTTCAAGCAAATTTATTTGAAGTTAAAAATTCAAATAAGTGCTAACCAAAGGTATTACCTAGTATAACTTATTCTTTATATAATAATAATTAATAATGATGATGCTGATGACAGTAATATCAGCTAACATCTACCAAGCACAATGCTAAACACTTTACAAATAGGATCTCATTTGATCCTCACAACCCTGGAAAGTAGATGCTATTATTATCTCCAGTTTACAGGTGAGGAAAAGGAGGCAAAGTTGAAGTGATTTGTCTAGGGTCACAAAGCTAGTAAGTATCTGAGACTGGATTTGAACTCAGATTGTCCTGACTCCAGGCCTAACACTGGGCCATCTAGCACTTTGATGGCTCAATAAGCACTTTAGAATCTTTAAAGGCTTCAGCACCATCATTATGATCTCAAAATAATCATCCAATTGTACCATATAGGAACAGAGTTTTAAAAAGAGTTTGGTCAATAGAAAATCAGATAAAAATTAACTTCTACTATATTATCACCAACATTACTCTGTACTATTAAATCAATGCAGATTTTATGACTTTTGAATATATTTACAGGTTCTATTCTAGTAATGAATTTGAAGACTACCCTGGGAGGAGGAATATTTATAGGTAAAATTTGCTTGATTATCTCTATTATTTACATTCACAGATGTTTGAATAAATCTATGCCAGAAAACCAGAACAATAAATAATTTAAAGGGCAAAAAGATAAAAAAATAATCATAGATAAGTAATAAGAAAAAATGAACAAGCAGAAGAGTTGGGTGGGGCCATAGGGAGAAAAAACAACTAAAATAATTCAGCTCAAAATGGTACATTTTCAAAAACAAATAATCTTCAATCAATCAATGAGCATATTAAATGCCAAAATGTTCCAAGCACTGTGCTAAGCAATGGGGAAGAGAGAGGCAAAAGTGTCCCTGTTTTCTAATAGTCCCTGTTTCTAATGAAAGAGATAGTAATTAGACGTAAAAGTATATACAAAATAGTGGACTGTGTCTCTTGCCTACTCGTTTATCCTGTCTCTTGTTTCAACAGTAATCAGTGCAGGCTTAGAGGGTCCATAGACCACTCCTAAGGTCTGCATATATTGGGTGCAAGGGGAGATGTGAGGAGGAAATATTTTTTCAGGGCTCCTGTCTATATATAAATTCGATTTAAGAATGTGTTACAAATGTAAAGGGCCCACGTGAGGTATGCTGATTTATTAACGCAGATTTATAATAGGTTGAGAAGAGATATTTCCTTATTTGTTTCTCATCCAATCAATGCACATCTAGATGTTTCTTCAAAGTGTTCAGGTGGGGTAGACCAGGATTCAGGGTTTTCTGACAGGGCCCAGCTCTATCTCAGCCCACTGAGGGATGATGCAATTAATTGGCAGTTCTGTGGTCTCAGATCTGCCTCTATGGGTGGACAGGGCTCCCACTTTCAATGTGTAGATATCAGAGTTAGTGCCGTCAGCTATGCAGCTCTGTGAGGGGTTCAGGCAGACTTCAGGGGCCACTCCAACTATCCCCCTCACCCTTTCAGGAATGAAGGAGCATGGGTCCCTGAACTGGAAAACCTCTTCCCTTGTTCAAGACCCTGGAAAGTAGTGGAAGTCAGAGAGGTCCCTGAAGGCAGTTACTGCAGTCATCCCTCAGAATCTAAGCCAAAAACCTCAAAGTAGACAGGCTATCCAGGGGCATCAGTGCACCCCGCTAAAGTCAAGAGCATAGCCTATTCTGAAATCAGGAATTAGTGGTAAGGGTGGGAAGATCTCTGAGTAATTAAAGGCCAGAATCACTGGGTCTTGGACAAGCTGCTCCTCCTGTATTCCAAAGTTCACTGAGACAGGAGCCCTTCTTGCCAGAGTTTAAGGGTCTTATTGCCCACTGCAGGAGGAGTAAGGAGAAGAGATCGGAAGACACGTTACAAATAAGCCATTGTACGAGTCAAGACACTCCACAGTGAGCAAGGACAGAATTTTCTGATAATTTTCTAATTGTACAACCTTCCCAGCGCTCTTCTCATTCTACTACCAGCTAATTTTCTGTAAATTTCTATGCACAAATATAGAACAAGCAAGAATATGTTGGAACTGATTGTTAAACTGTCTGAAGAGGAGAGATTACAATCCTTAACTGTTAAGATCAGCAGCCTAAACATTACAGAAAATATTAAGATCATGGAGAGAGTCCCTTCCATCCCAAAAAAAGATGTCTGTACATTCTCTCAGACATTCTGATGTTAACTGTCAAAGGGCTTCAGAATACCTGGGTTTAATCCTGCTTCTGATGCTTACCTGTGTGACCATAGGCAAAACACTTAACTTTCCAGGACCCCAGTTCCTTCATATGAAGGAGTTGTACTAGATGGCCTATGTGTTCCCTTTCAGCTCTAAATCTGCAATCCCATGATCCTCAAGTTTTATACTCACCCAGATATAAATCAGGCTATTGAAAAAAATGTATTGTTTAGAAATCACTAAAAGCCATATTGGCAGTAGAAAATGGAGTGGGTTTGGTGTCTTGATATTTAAATTAGGTGCTTTACATGATGCAATACATTTGGATAAAAACAATTGAAAAACTTTAGTTTCATGTTATTTTAATTTCCTCCTAGAATTAGCATTGGAAGCTATCCTCCAAGGAAACAGTGCCTCACTTGTGTTCTGAGGAAAGAAAGATGCCAATACTATTCAGCAAGTTTCAGCAACTTCGCTAAGTACTATTCACTTATGTGCTATGGTATGTAAAGTAACTGGGCAAAAATCAATGGGATTGACCCTGTGCAAAAAGAGTTCCCGATGGAATGGCTCCTGGATTTGGGTTACCCAGGGAAGGACTTTAAGCTTCTTCTTTACAAACCTCAAGAGAGGGGATCTTCAACTGAACTTAAAACTTAAGATATTTTGATAACTGTATTTTGATATAGCTGGTTTTCTTTTCCTCCATATTTTTATCTTATGCATTTAAAATCATCATTCTAAAAAGAGGTTCTTAGGCTTCACTAGACTGCCACAGAAGATCATGGCCCAGAATAGGTTAAGAGCTCCTGTTCTAGAACAAACATCTTTCTTGGATTCTTCTGATACCAGATTGCCCAAAAGTGGAAGATAAAACCGTGACCTTGGAAGTTCTGAGATACCTTCTAGTCTTATATGTGTGTCTATGTATATCTTAAACGTACCTGCAAGAGATGACTTGTTTAGATTTCCAACAGAGAAACTATTCCCTTCTACCAGACAACTCACGGCAAATTGAAAGCATAGGATGTGTCTACACGATATAAATATTTTCCTGACATATAGCATTTTCTGGCCTGCAATATTTTATTCACACATGACTAATAGCCTGTTTGACAAGCAAAGAAACATGTCACAAACCCCATAAAGAGATGCCCTAACAAGTTAGATGCTGCAAGGTTTGAAAAGCAGATTGGGAATTCACATGACACAACAAGCTTCTAGTGAATTCTGGGGATTCTCAAGCCCTCCAATTACTTCTCCTTGAATTGATCTATAGTAGGTCTCTTTGTGCTGACCAAAAAGTTGCTAAGGACCGTGAAGGATGGTACATTAGATAGTGTACTGAGTCTGGAGTCAGGAAGATCTGAGTTCAAATCCAGCCTCAGACACTAACTAGCTTGTGACCCTGGGCCGGTCATCTAACCTCTGTTTGCCTCAATTTCCTCAAGTTTAAAATGAGAATAATAATGGCACATATCTCCCAGAGTTGTACAGATCAAACGAGATAATGATTTTAACGTTTTAACACACTGCTTGGCATACCATAGGCATTATATAAATGCTTACTCCCTTTTCCCTGTTCCCTTAATAAGGAAACCAAAAAGTAGAACGGGGTTTCTCCTAGAGGTCTGAAAAATGGAACCACAGGGTTGTTTGGGAATCTTGCCTTTACTCAAGGGACCACTGGGTTTCCTTTAGTTCCCAGAATCAATTAATGAACAAATATCTATTAAGTGCCTACTGTGTGTCAGACAAGGTGCTAGGTGCTGGGGGGACAAGTATGAAGAATCAAGTAACACCTACTAGCTTGGAGGAAGATAAGTGTATATAAGATATATATGCAGCATAAATACAAAGGGAATAAATGCAAATGTATAGAATGTAGTTAAAGGTAAAGGAGTTAGCGAGGGCTGGCACTAACCCTTTTCCCTGCCTTCTTCCCATCCTCCACCCTCTGTGCTGCTGATGCTGCTCTTGCCCTGTAGGGTGAGGTGGCTGAGCTTAGGGGGCCCTCCCTACCCAAGCTCCAGGGGTTTTCTACTCAGGCCTAGGCTGGGGGGGGATGCGCTGTTGAAGTTATTTTGTCCAGATAACCATTATGTGGAGATCTGGGAGTGGGGACAGCTGTGAACAGAGGTGATGGGAAGCGGAAGGTTCAGTGGGCCAGATGGACAAAGGAGTTGGGTAAGGAGGGGGAATTAAATACAGACAGTGATATCTGGGGGTGTCCCCAACACCCCCTTTCCCTCAGCCCATACTACAGTCTGATTGATCCATTTGAGGTCACTATGATTTGTTACAGTAGAAACTATTTAAGACAATTCTCTACTAATACTAAACCAAATGAAAGAGAAACAAAAAAAGAGGTCAAGTAAAGCTATATATAGAAGATACTGCTTGAGCTGGGTCTTACTGGAAGACGTGAGGTGGAAGTGAGAAGAGAGACATTTGACAAAGAGAGATATAGTCAGGAAGAACACTTGGCACTTATTAGTTGTGTGACCCTAGACAAGTCACTTAACCCCAATTGCCTCACCAAAACAAACAAACAAAAAAGACAGAGATAGGAGGTGGCCAGTAGGGGGGTTTTTTTTGAGAAGTAAAGAAAAGGTCAACTTAACTGAATCACAGAGTATGGGATAAAGCCACTGCTAACCTGTAATGTGCCTCCTACCTAGTTACACAGCTGAACCAGAGAAGAATCCCATATAACAAGTTTAAAGACCATTTTGATTACATGAAAGTAAATAAAAATTCTGCTCCAAAATATTCCCTTCAGCATGACAGAAGATGCCAATTTACATGAAATGCTTTCATAAAGTAAAATTGTTTTTAAAAATATTTTGGACATTAGACCCAGCTATTCCAAACCGTGTCCAATATATTGTGATCTCCCAAGGCACACGTTATTTACCAGTCCCACCTTATGTCTAACATCCTGAAAGTAGTGCCTCTTCTTGTGGAACTTAGGAAGAGAGGGCAATGGTCCAGAGTGATAGAGTTCAGGCTCTGGGAATCCCCTTGAACTCTGATTGAATCTTCCTAGTAGATGAGGCATTTACCTGAGGCCATAAGCCATTCATTATCACCTAGACCCAAATCTCTATTACTAGCCTAGCCCTCCATTGTCTCTCTGGTCTCCAGGTAGCCTCCAGCTATTTCCCACCCTTAATCTCCCATTACTGGAGTGTGACTTCTCTTGACTCCTCCTGAAGACCCTCCCCAAACTCTTCCTCTAGACCACCCCTAAATCCTCCCACAATCTTTCTGTATATAAGCTCCATCATACCTCCATGAGGTACCTGAGAATTATCTAGTGCAGGCTCACTCTGGGTCAGATTATTCTGGTCCACTTGTCCAATACAAGCGTCACAGATACCTAGGCTCCTTAAGAGTCTACCTATTATGGCAAATCTTTAATAAACTTTGCTTTGCTTTGGCTGAGAGAAGACTTGAGTTGAATTCAGCAGGACCCAGCGTGTTGGTATTTTGGGGCCTCAAGCACCCCTAAACCCTAAACCTCAACACAGAGTGCTGGACTTGGTGTTAGAAATCCCAGCTACCAGGACCACTGAACCTCAGTTTCCTTATCTGTAAGATTTTTAGAAACATCAGATCAGATAAGGTATAAATAAGTTCTTTATAAATTGTAAAGTTTTTACACACTAGCTATTATAATTCACAGAATCATAGAATTTTAGAGCTATGAGAGATGTCAGGTGTCATCTAGTCCCACTTCCTTATTTCTGAAATAAGGAAAATTAGTCTAAGACAAGTGAAATGACATGCTCTTGGTCACTCAACTAGTTAATGACAGATTGGATTGGACTGGAATCCTGGTCTCCTGACTCCTGGGGTAATTATACCGTATTTGAAAAACATCAGAAAATGGAATATCTAGACACATATATAACACATTTTTATATTACTCTTTTTTTTAGTTTATCTTCATATTTATTATTTCTTATCATTAGAACACCCCTGTGAGGTAGGTAAGGCAAGTCTCATTAATTACCTTTTTATAGCTAAGAAAACTTCAGCACAAGGCCGCGTAGCAAGTTAGTAACAAAGCCAGGACTAGAACCCAGCGGTCCTAGCTCAGTGCTCTTACCACTACCCACGCTTCCTGTTCAGTATGGTAATTTTATATTTGGCAAAAAAAATGAACCATGTGGAAAGCACCACCTCATCTGGTGTTTTTGCAAATACAGTAAAATGATTCACTGTGCCAGTGTAGGAAAAACCCATGTAGGACTGGAAGAAGATCTAAGAATCATTAAACTTGTAACTTTTACCTGTTCTTGAGGATCAGTGAAAGAAATACTAGTTGAAGGAGCCAAGTGGGTTGGCAAATCGCACTAATGATTAGTTCAAACTATTAGGACAGGTCAGGGGCACATTGGATAGAGCTTTGGACCTGGAGTCAGAAGGACGAGAGTTCAAATCTAGCTTCAGACCCTTACTAGCTGTGTGACCCTGGGTAAGTCCACTAATCTCCTTCTGCCTCAGTTTCCTCTTCTGTAAAATGGAGCCAATAGTAGCACCTACCTACATCCAAAGTTTATTGTGAGGATAAAATGAGATAATATTGATAAAGTGCTTCCCATTCTTAAAGTGCTATGTAAGCGCCAGCTAGCATCATTCCTGTGATTTCCTCCATTAGACTGTAAGCTCCCTGAGGGCAAAGACTGGCTTTGGTTTATTTTTTTTTTTTGTCTTTCTTTATATCCAGCACTTAGCACAACATAGTAATAGGCACCTAATAAATGCAGTTGACTGCCCTATTTACTGAAAATAATTAGATGCTAACACCACTAGAACATTCTAAAGAGGGGGCCACCTCAAGATCTGTGAGCAGAAGAATGGGTACCACTGTGGCTGTGCCTACAGAGATGGAGCCTATCAGGAGAAGCTGCTCTCTTTGTTCACTAGAGCAACAAAATGGAAGTCAGGCAGACCAAGGTTCAGATATTTTACTAACGAAACCTTCACCCTCTCTTTTAGCTTTGGTTTCTTCTTTGGTAAATAGCCTCTAGCTAACAAGGTTGTTTTGGGGATAGTAACAGCCATCACCTCACAAGCGGTTGTAAGGATCATAAGAGATGATAAATAGACATCTAAATTTCTATATAAACGTCAACGATTACTGTGTCCTGCTCCTCCTCTCCCAAATTATCAAAGGCCTAAAGGACCCTGGGAGAACTTGAGGCTAGTGGCTCCAAATTCCATGCTCATGGGTTTTATGAAGTCTTGCCCTTCTCTTATAACCTGAAGGTATAATGTTATACTATTTGATACAACCTCATAGAAATCACACAGAATGAAAATGATAGCCTAGGTTCTAGGAATTCATGCTGATTTCTCCCTTCTCTTTATGACCTGATTGACAAGAAAAAAAAGCAATCTATTTCAGTTGATCATTTTTAAGAAGGAGTAGGCCTTAAAAAATACATTAAGAAAATCCTATATACTTCATAGATGCCTCCTTTATCCATCCCAAATAGACTTTTATGGGCCCATCTGCAAATATTTATCTAATTAACCTGTTACTGGCACAGTATTTTATTGTACAATAAATGAAGGTGGTATATCATTAACCTCAACTTTTATATATCAACAATGAATTGTTAAATTCTGTTCATATTTACTTAGCTTCAAATTCACAATCTAGTTTGGAGAGTTACAAGCTTAATATGAAAAGTGGATATATTTGAGTGGGAAAAGTTTAGATTCCTTTCTGAATGTTATCTTTACATTAAAGAAGAAAAGACAATAAGCTGGACTCACAGAAATCAACCCACTAGGCAGAGAAGCAAGTGTTCCAGAACGAAAACCTATCCCGAGCTCTGTTGAGAAAATTATTTGATGTTAGCGTCACCACGTAAAAGCCATTCATCTTAACCAATATGATATGACACCTTCCCAGAAGCCCTTTTGACATTTTTACTTCTGGGGTCACCTTAGTAACAGCACCATAACTCTTAAGAAACACTCTTGGGAAGTGCAGGAAAAGCCACTTTTCTCTCAATCTTTTTCTCTGATGGAGCTCTGATCGCATGTGTTGCTTAAATGTATTTTTAAAGGTGATGTTTACCTCTCTACAGGAAAAAAAATAACTGCAAAATGAAAAGATGCGTGCAACCCTGAGACAAACCAAAGTTATCCCCAAATGTCAGATTTTTTGTTTAAAATTGAGAACTGCTTTAAATATAAATCTCATCTTTGTTTTTATTTTCCATGCAGGCCCTGGAGTTCCTATTTCCACTCTGTATGACGGCCACAGTGATCAAGGTACTTTATACTTTATGTTGTACTATATCCCATGAGCCTGAGTTGGTATATCTCATTATAAAATTCTCTAGTCCAAGGTGTTTTTTTTAAATTTAAGCATCTATTCTATGACAAACATTGGACTAGGGGAGAGTCAAAGTTTAGATAAAATACAATTCCTGGCTTCCTAAAGGTTACAACTTGGTTAAAGGATAGAATACAAACACAAATGAACTATAATGTGAAGTGATACTTGATTAATGTAATACAGAGCTGCGAACAAGGTCCTAGAAAAGGGCCAAGAGGAAAGGATGTCACTGATGAAGAATCAGGGAAAGTGTCATGGAGGATGTGACTTTTGAATTGGGCTTTAATGGTTGAGTAGGAATTCATTTAGCAAAAAGAGACAAGAGTCAACATTTGGGGAACAATTGCTGCTTGAACAAATGCAGAGAGACAGGATAATTCAGGGTGTGGTCAGGAGGCAAAAAAATCATCTAAGTAGGTCAATCTACAGAATACATGGGGAGAAATAATTTGATATAAAGCTGGAAAAGTAGCATGGTGACAGAGTATTAGGGATCTTAAATTTCAGCCAAAAGAGTCCAAAATGAAAAACAATCAGAAATAGGGGACTCTCAAGATTTTTGAGCAGGTGAGTGGTGTGACCAGATTGGTCCACAAAGATTAGCCTGGCAGCGTAATGAAGGGTGGATTGGAGTGGAGGAGAACAGAAGTAGGAGTATCTGTTAGGAAGTCACTGCACTAGTGGACGTACGTGGTAGGTCAGAGACTGTGTGGTATAATGGGAAAAGGTACCAGATTTGAAGATTAGAAGACCTGGTTCAAATTCCATTTCTGTTACTTACTACCTTTCTCAATTTGTATTTCAGCATAGGTAAAATAAGGGGTTGAAATGGGTGGTCTCTAAAGTTCCTTCTAGCTCTTGAAATCTCTCATCCTAGGAAAATAAGATGGTATTCGTATGGTGACAATGGCAAGACAGAGGAGGAGGAGGATGGATGGATATAAAAGATAGTGAGGTGCAATCAACAGGTTTTTGTGACTGATGATAAGTGAGATGAGAGGGAAAGAGAGGAGTGGAATACAAGACTGAGGTTGAAGCAGTAGGAATCTAGGTGAATCCTGGTGGTGCAGAGAGAAATGGGTAAGTCAGAAAGAGGAGCAGATTTAGGGGAAAGAATGAAAGAAACAGTCTTAACTAAATACTCCAGGTACTTAATATGTGCAGGGGAATTGTGCTAAGCTCTGAGGACACAAATGTAAAACCAAACCAAACCAAAACAGAAAAACCCTGCCCTCAAGGAGTTTATATTTTAATAAGGAGAAACACATATAGTGACAATATCCAAGGAGGGTAAAGAAGTCTGGTTCCAAGGTTCTACTAGTCCCAGACACTGTATCTTCTGGGCATGGTGTCTGGAGGTCTGAAGAAGAATATTGATTTGGAGCATACAGCCTGAGGTGCAAGTGGGACATTCAGGTAACTATATAAAGATGTCGTAGCGGTCCTCAACCTGTGGGTCACTACCCCTTTGGGGGTCGAACAACCCTTTCACAAGGGTCACCTAAGACCATGGGAAAACACATATTTCCGATGGTCTTAGGAATGGAGACACCACTCCTCTATCAGTCTCCAGGCAGGTCCGCCCACATGCAGATACACCCACATATAAGTATTAAAGGGTCATGGCATCAGAAAGGTTGAGAACCACTGTTAAGAGGAAGCAGGAATTCTGAGGCACAGAAAAGAGACCAATACACGGTGTCCTGAAAATCTTCATGTAGTTTTAAGGTATCCAACCTTAAAACTACACTAAGGGGTTTCTCCTCCTCCTCCATGTAGACTCAGAAATCATCTGCCTAGAGGTGGTACTTGAAGATTTGGAAAGGAATGACAATGATATTTGCAAGGGAAAAAGTATAGAAAGTGAGGAGGACTCCCTGAGGGGAACATTCACCTTAGATGAGGAAAGATTTGTGTTTATTCACTTTTTATTTAGGAAATATACATATATAAGACACACACACACACATACTTCGTAAATATTTGTGGTCTTCTCCATTTGAATGTAAACTCCATAGGAAAAGGGATTATTTCACTCTCTGTCTTTGTATGCCCAGTGCCCAGCACAGTGCCTGGCAAATACTTCTTGATTGATGATTGAAAAGAAATCAAAGTTATAGTTTCCCAGGGGGCATGCTCTATGGAACTTAACCTATAAAAATATATGCAAAAAAAAAAAAAGGGAAGAAGACAGGAGGATTTGCAAACATTCTCATCTTCAAGGTTATATTATTAAGCTCCTACAAGATACAAAGGGAACTGAACTCCAGTGTTCTTCTTTAGAGGAAAACAAAGAAACAAAAGCCATGTGGACTTTACCTTTTCCATTTTATTAAATGCAAGAATGAACTTCAAAGCTGGCTTGAAGTATTTACTTTAAACTATGAAAATTCCATAATGCCTCAGTTATAATTTTTGTGGCATCATTTACTAAGCTGTACTGCATAAACCAAGGAGTTTAGGACTTATTTTGAAGTCTAACCAGTGATTCAAAATTTCACATATGTGCAGTGTGGGTTAGAGCATAAATATAGGTGTCTGCCTATAATTTTCTTGTTTGTTTTTGAGGCCAAAGTTGTAGAGATTATCATTCTTTTCAACATCCCATATGCCTTCTGTACCCAGTATGCCTTTTAAGCCAATGGCAACTCCATGTACAGAAGTCATGTTGAGGGGAATGAAAATTTAGAACTTGTGTGTTAAAATTGTGAATTCACACTCCTTTCTAGGTTATATAGCCCATTCTCAAATAATAACTTTTGGAATCACACTGATGTCATTTTCTTGGTTGGTTTAACTAACTCTGAAGTTTAAAATCCAGAAGTTTAATTATTTTTAAATTACCCACAATTCTACTTCCAAATCTTAAGTTTATTTCGAATATCTCAATGGATTTTTGTGCAAACCACCCCTACAATATTCGCATTTGGGGTAAGATTACGTATTGCATGTTTTAGCCAAAGAGGGCTATTTTATCAGAATGTTTGAAGTATACGAAAACTGAGGGCTATAATGGAAGCCTTTTGGCAAACTTAGATGTAGTTGCAAATACTCCTCCAGTTCCTAATCCTCAAAGGGAATTTTAAAAAAAGAAACAGCACAAAAACAAAAGCCTACAGGATGTTCTTCTCTTGTGTCAATTGCCATTTTCCATGAGTCATCCAGACCCCCATTTAGAAAATGTGGCTAACTCTGCATAAAAAGCTTCCCTAGAAAGCCTAGGGTGGCTGTTGTAGTTCAGAAGAGGCCATCTATTGCTGGGTACCCATGTATATAATGCAGCAACTTTGCAGGCCTGCAGTGGGTCAATGGATTTATTCTGTTTCAAAGATCAAAAGAATAAAACAAATGATCTCTAGTAGAACAAGTGCCTCTTTTTTAGATTCTTTAAGATCAAAGACAGAAAGGAAGTCTATAGCAGTTTTTGCCAAGAAATAGAACTTGTAAGAAAGATGTCTTTAAAGAAACATCTTGCAGTTAGAAGTTAGCTCTACTTAAATATTTTAACATCAAATTTTGAAGGTTCTGTGATTTTACCAATGTGGATACTCCTCTCACTGGGTCAGACCAAACCTCTCCTGGCCTTAGTAGATCATTTATTGAATAGTTTCCACTGGAAAAATTCATCCCCTAGTAACCACACTAATGCTGAGGTGCTTCTTGGACACTTGGATAGGTTGGTCTTTGGGGGACAGGCAACCACATCTGCTGGCTGACTTATACTTGAAGCCTTTCCTGCTTCATAAGACTTGCCAGAATTTGCTCTCTGCTTGGATAACTTTTGAGAGCCCAGGGTGACTTCTACACATAAAGACTAAATGAAGCATAAAATTTATAAAAGCAACAGTATGATAATCATAAGTACTCCATAAATGCTTGTTGACTGACTGTTAAACCTCATGGTAAGCAAAGAGTGGATTTTTGCAAATCCCTCAAGTTTAGCATGAAAAAGAATTTGATTTCCAGTACATTTCTTTTTTAGTGGACAGAAGGAGAAAATACAGTCAGTTCATGTCCTTAGGATGCCAGACAAACAGGTGGAAATCCACACTCCGTACACCCCACCAAAAAAAAAAGAAAAAAAGTCCAAGAAGCAGTACAGTTGGTCCTTCCCCACCTGAAATGTACATAAATGAATAAAAGTCTATTTTGGAATAGTTGGGCAGGTGCAGAGATCTGTGTTCTTCAGCATTGTCTTGTCACCATGCAAGTCCGCAACCACTTTCAATTCTTAGCATACTGTAAATCCAAAGAGTGGGCCTGAATTCAAGGAAAGGGAATTGTTTTCTTCATGGATAAAGTTAGTCATAATTAACATTTTTATTTTTTCCCAAAGAAATTAAAATACTTGAAGAAAATAAAGATTTAGAGACGGCTCTGCAAGATATCCAAATGCCCAAAGAGGAAATTAAGAAACTTGAAGTGGATGGAATCAGTAAGACCTTTAAAAATGTCAATGCACATATTCACCTCGATTGTTTCATGGTCATTGCTTGCTTCTTTTTTTTTTTTTAGCTGCAATAGAAGAGATGTATAGTTTAAAACTCTCAGTGCAGTCTAAGGAATCATTGCTTGACAACCTTTAGAGACTTACTAATCATCTTGAAGTATTAACAAACTGAGTGGAACAGAATTCAACATTTAGTTAATAGCACATTCTTCTAGAGCTCCAACTTTTTGTTACCACTTTTTTCACTATTGGCTATTTTAACAAGTTTCCATGATTTTAATTTGACTGGCTATGCCCCTAACTAATTAAGATTAGCATGAAAAAGAATTTTATTTCCAGTATTAATTCTGGGGTCCTATATTAGCTAGGTGGTACAGGGGATAGAGTGAGTGCTAGACCTGCAGGCAAGAAGATGAGCTCAGAGCCCACTTTCAACACTCAATTAGCTGAGTGACTCTGGGCCTCTGTCTGCCTCAGTCTTCTTCTCTGTAAAATGGGGGACGATAATAGCATCAACCTCCCTGAGTTGTTGTAAGGATAAAATGAGATAAAGTATAGCACTTTGCAAACTATAAAACACTACATAAATGCTGGCTATTATTATAACTCATTACCATAAAAAATGTCTTGAGTAATTTGTAAAGAAGTTCTTCTTCTTTTTTTCAGCTTTGTGGTACAAGATGCTTTTTCCACCCCAATTTGACAGATCAAAGAAGTATCCTCTCCTAATTCAGGTGTATGTGGTGCTTTATTTTGTTAGAGAAATTTAAGCATTGTAAATCTTTTGATTGAAGGTTTTCCTTTGATGAAAATGAATAAACTTCTCTCTTCTTAGCTGTATGTGTTCGTTCTGTTTTCAGAGATTTATCTTGATTCTTCCACAAATCAGAGCAAATAAAATTTAAGGGAGAAGGCTAGAAGTGTTATTTTATTAGTATAGGGGACTCCTAAGTAAGGAAATATCCTATGCCAATGCAGGTCTGCACTTTTTCTGCAATTTATTATTTTATAGAATTTTCTAGAACATTTAAAGGTTAAGTAACTTTCCCAAGGGTCAGTTGGATGGTATAGTGGATTGAGTGCTGATTCTGGAGTCAGGAAGACTCATCTTCCTGAGTTCAAATCGGCCTCAGACACCTACTAGTTGTGTGACCCTGGGCAAGTCACACTGTTTGTCTCAGTTTCCTCATCTGTAAAATGAACTAGGGAAGAAAATGATAAACCACTCTAGTATCTTTGCCAAGAAAGCCCCAAATGGGTTCACAAAGATATGACAACACCAACTTTCCCAAGGTCATATAGTTGACTAGGACATGTCAGAATCGAGACTTGAACGGAGATCTCCCTGGCTTTCCATCCACTGCCTTATATTGTTCCCACAAGGAAAGTATATCTATTAAAAATGAATGGGACAAAAAAAAAAATTTAAAAGGGGTGGCTAGGTGGCACAGTGAATAGAGCACCGACCCTGTTGTCAGGAGGACCTGAGTTCAAATCCAGCCTCAGACACTTAATACTTACTAGCCATGTGACCTTAGACGAGTCACTTAACCCCAATTGCCTTCCCTTCCCCCCCTCAAAAAAGGCAAAAAAAAAAATGAATGGGACAGGGTTTGTGATCTTTAGATGGACTGGTTTCTATTTCCACTGCTAAACCATCCTAATGTAACAACCTGATGGGTGGATCACACTACCTTTACTATAGAAAGTTTCCACTGAAAATATTGGAAGTTGTAATATTAGCCTTTTGGACGGGATGGTTTGAGAAGCATCTTTACTCATGCAAAGAGGGCTGGGTCTGAAATCATATGAGTTCCAATTCTAGGTTCACATCCTGTTTCTGCCAATTATTACCTCTGTGACATCAGACAAAGACCTTTATCTCTTTGTCTCTTCAAGTTCGTAAGTCTGTAAAATGAACAGATTGGACTAGACAACCTCTTGTGTGCCTTTCATGTATAAATCTTATGAAATTATTAAACTGTGGAGACTAGAAATGGATGACATCCAACAGAATCTTACATACTCCAAATTACTGCTGACCCGTACACAGTGTCCTTAAGACACCATATTTTTTAAATGCATGTTTCAGAAAGAAACAGATGGCAAAAAGATACTTCTAACACTATATATTTTCTCCTGACATGTTAACCCCATAGGTTTCTCCAGTTCCTTTTGGAGAGTGTACTCAAAGGGCTTCCATTTTTGAGCTCTTAGCAAAAGTGTGGTCTTCATTTTAATCGTTTCATTTCTATATAATTTTATTTTTAATCATCTCTAGTGTTTTATATATATATATTTTTACTTTAAAGTATGCTGTGTGACATATATATATATATGTATATATATATAATGGTGAGTAGATTTCAGTGATAGAAATCAAAACCAATAGAAAAAAATTAATCTTACCTTTTTCTTTAGGTACGGTGGTCCTTGCAGTCAGAGTGTGAGACCCTTATTTTCAGTTAGCTGGATAACATACCTCGCAAGTAAAGAAGACATCATTGTTGCCCTGGTGGATGGCCGGGGAACAGCTTTTCAAGGTGACAAATTGCTGCATGCTGTCTATCGGAAGCTGGGCGTTTATGAAGTTGAGGATCAGATATCTGCTGTGAAGTGAGTGCTTTGCCGTATGCCTACTAGTAGATGCCTAATAAGTGTTATTTACTGATTTTCATTGCCCTTTTTTGGCCTTCCTGGTACCCCCATTTTTCTGACTTAGCCTCAGACTGTCACTGACTTTAAAGATGATGAACATTTCTTTCCCAGGATTAGAAACAAGACTCAAGAGAAGAGAGACGAAAAATATTTAACACTTGTTTTATATTGGTGGAAGGACAAAGACTACATCCGTCTTACTTTTATAGAAGCAATCTTCTAAATTTTCCAATAGTTTGTTGAAGTCATCTCATGAATGACAGAACTGTTATCATTACAATTGGACTATTTATAATTATAAAGATGGTCTACAGGAAATCAGAACATCTGATTTCTCTTCAGTCATTTCTAATTGTATGACAGATAGATGATGGGATGATAGGTAGATAGATGGGGGAGGGGAGAGACAGACAGACAGACAGATAGATGTGGGGGTTTGGGTTCAGAGTTCTGCCACACTAAAGACTTTTATAATAGATGATTGCTGTTGTTAAGCCAGTTATCTCTAGGGAACACCATGGCCTTACAAATATTTTCTGAACCTCTATCTTTGCTTTCAGAAAGCATATTTTTAGGAAACACAAATCATTTAAGAGTTAATCTTGGAAAGATAGATAGAGTTTTTAAAATATGTTTCAGAATCTAGTATTTTCACCCAGACTCATTCCCAAATATAATTTTGGTTCCTTTATTTTGTCAGAAAATAGTCATTAGAAACATCATTCAGAAGCACCAGCCATAAATATGTATTGGTATTTATCTATAGTTTCTGAGTTCTTGTCATTGTTTCATGTATGGGTAAATAATATTGAAAGCATACATTTTTGTGTCCTTTTCAATGCCCAACACAGAACCTTTACATAGGCCATGTTCAAGGGATATTTGTTGAAAAAATAAGCAATTATAACTCACAAAGCTAAATTAATTTCAATCTTGTTCATATAAATCAAACATAGGTGTTACACCAGAAGACCAACAGCAATTATATAGCAAAGAAGAGCAATTAAATTGTCTCAAGTGAGATAATACATGTAAAGTGCCTTGCTGGGGTGGCTAGGTGGCACAGTGAATAGAGCACCAGCCTTGGAGTCAGGAGGACCTGAGTTCAAATCCAGCCTCAGACGCATTATACTTACTAGCCATGTGACCTTGGACAAATCACTTAACCCCAAATGCCCCGCATTCCCCCCTCCCAAAAAGCAAAAAAAAAAAAAGTGCCTTACTAACCTTAAAATACTTTGTAAATGTTAACTAGTATTAAATTACTATCACAGACAGCGTGTCATGGGGGGTAGAGCGCTGACCTCAAAGCCAGGAAAATCTGTGATCCAGTCTCATTTCAAACATATCTTGGCTTTGATGAATAACTTAGCTTTTAAGGGTTCTAGGCAATTCTCTATGACTATAAGGAGTAGAAAAAGTGCTAACTTCCATTGGTAGGGATGTTTCATCAACTAAGAGTTACATATAAACAATGAAATCACAGGTCCTGTCTCTATCTTTATCACTGGTAATATTTTTCATTAGTTTACATTGATTTGCTACAAATTTTCTTTTAAGTTGTCTTTTTTTTTTTCAATTGTGTCTGACTTTTCATAATTGCATTTGGGGTTTTATTGATAAAGATACTGAAATGGTTTGCCATTTCCTTCTCCAGCTCATTTTGCAGATGAGGAAATTGAGGCAAACAAGGTTAAATTAGTTTCCATGGATCACATAGCTAGTAAGTAGCTGAGGCCAGATTTGAACTTAGATTTTTCTGACTCCAGGCCAAGTGTTCTATCCAGTGCACTACCTTATTGCCCCTCCTTTTAAGTTAGAAGTCCTTCAAGTCATTAATAGCTGCCAGGAAAGGAATAGATAGATAGATAGATAGATAGATAGATAGATAGATATAGATATAGATAGATATGTAGATAGATATATAGATACATATAGATATGTGTGTATATATATATATATATATATATATATATTCCACACAAATTGCATTTGATACAATAACTTATGTCTCAAATATATTTAACCAGAAAAGGATTATCTTTAATATTAAAAAAATATAAAAGATTCTGATTCATTAATTTGTATTTATTCCTCTCTGTTGTGGAGATGCACTTTCACAAGTACTCACATCCACATAAATGATATACCTCAAATAATATAGATTTGCTTGAATAATAAATGGTAAACTGGTAGGTAAGTTATTAGATGACCAATACAGGTATGGTACTGAATCCCATCAGATTTACCTGGACCTCACCATTTCAGATTCTTTATGTAATATAAACTTGCATGGTAGTATTGTCTAATACTGTCTTTAATAATAAGGCCTGTCTTTAATAAGAATATTAACATTATTAACCATGTTATAACCATTATTCCATAGTGCATTGTGTGCTTTTTGTCACTGTGGTTCACATTTTTGTATTCTATCATGCAATGGAAACCAACTTTTGGTTTACAAGTTCCAAATGTCTTGTAATCCTGAGGATTACATTAAAATACAAGGATGAACATTATGTCTCATTTGTAATTCAATAGGATCTTTCCCAAGGTTGGTAGAGCTAAAAACTTACTTGTTTTGGCAGTGGTCCTAGTATTTAAAAAAAAGAAAAGAAAAGAAGAAAGAAAGAAGGAAAGAAAGAAAGAAAGACACTCAACCACACGAACAAAATAAGCCACATACAAAAAAAACTTTTTTGAACCACAGGTCATTCCACATTTTATTTTATTTATATTTACTTACTACTATAAAGTGTAACATGCAAATTTAAGGAGAATGAGTGCTCATGAGGCTGCTCAAGAAATATTTAGCATCTTCTTATGTTACTTGGTTAGTGTGGGCACATTACATGTGAACATCACAGACAGGTCTTGGTGAAATGTTTTATCTCTGATAAACAGAGGATCATAGGATCATAGTCCTAGATCTGACAGAATCCTTAGAGACTACTCAATCCAACCTCCTTCATTTTTAGCACCACAAAACAGGAAAGCACAAATCTCATTGGTTACCATAACACCACCAATTAAATAATGGGATTCATATACAGATGAGAGTAGGATGGGCTTAGTTATTGCATATCCTTGCTTTCTTCCATCTTATTGATCCGGAGTCTACAGAAAAAGTGAATGTCGTTTGTGATATCTCTTCTTTCATTCCTTTATTCAATCACTCAATACATTGACATTTTTATTAACTTATTTACTATGTTCCAAGGCACTATGTTAAGCACTACCGACGTAAAGAAGAAGCAAAAAAACATCAAGGATTTAGAGGAGAAGATAGTAAAGCACTAAATTGTTCCTCCAAGGATTTGAGATTTAGGAAGGGAGGAACATGTAGGCAGAACAAGAGTGATGACCTGGGACAGCTTTGAGGGAGATCACAGGGAATATGAAGAGTAGGTGTGGGAGGAATTTAACCACAGGAGAAATGGAAAGATAAAAGATGATGATTGAGTAAAGGAAATTAAGAGATCTTAAAAAATGAATATGGAAAACTTATGGTTGATGGCCAGATGAAGGGTATTCCCATCGCACAAGTATCTAAGGTAGAGTGGAAGAAAAGATTATGGGAGAGGACTAGGTTGAGGAACTATATTTGAGGGACCATTAGCCTGTACGTTGAATTCTTTTCAAATAAAGGCAAGATTTAGGTTTCATTTGTTCAGTAGGTCATTGTAAAGCACTGTGCTAGGCACAGTGGAGAATATAGAGATGCAAAAGACAGAATCCCTTCCCTCAGGGAACGTAGAGGTAAGAACAGTACATAGTGAAAAAATCCAGGAATTGGTTCCCAAGAGCTTTTAGATTAGACTCTTTTCATGAGCACTTAAAGGACTACAGAAATCAAGGAACTTTATTAGCTACAATGAGCATATATGCAACAGTTGTTGCAACAGTAGAGACTGCAGGATGGTGGTATGCTGGCTTTGCTGGAAAGCTATTGCCCAACAAAGGTGAAAGGTAATCCAGGGAACATGATGCTTTGAGAAGCCAAGAAAAATAAAAAAGATAGAATTATAATGATAATCCTGGGAAGGATTCAGACCACAGTTTGAACTCTCCCAGAGGAGTGTCTGGGAACGAGACACCAAGTGGCTCACAGTTACCCAGGCACTATATATATAATCCCTCCATTGTCTCTCCCATAACTCCCCCCAAGGAATAGAATTTGTCCTGCTGAATTTTGTGCAAAAGGAGACCTCACTCATAAATTCTCACTATTCTAATAGAAAAAAAGCTCAAGTAACAATAAATATTGCTTTGTACTATATGACACCCCTGTTCCCCTCCCCAAAAAAAACCTTAAAGCAGAGTGGGAGGTGACTGGCCCAAACAGAATGATGGAAGCTAATGCCTGTCTGCTTTAGGACTTTTCCTCAGAATATAAAGATTTGCAATTGGTCTGACCCTAAACAGAATATCTTTTATAGTCTTCAAGTTAGCAGAACAAAATAATGGTTATGGCCTCTTCTGCTTTCAATACCCAAATATAATTCATAACTTTTCAAATTTATCTGAACAAATAATAGCATTATCAGAAGTTATGTATCAATGATAGTGTGGTGGGGGCAAGTTGGTATAGCGAGGGGACTGGAGGAAAAATAGAGGCAGGGAGACTTGAATATGAAATTAGAGGCCAATAAACCATAAATGTGGCAGCTTGGCAGCATAGTTGATAGAGTGTTGGACCTGGAGTCAGGAAAAATCTTCCTGAGTTCAAAATCCAACCAGACATTTAATGGCTGTGTGACCCTGGACAAATCACTTAACCCTGTTTGCCTCAGTTTCCTCATCTGTAAAATGAACTGGAGAAGGAAATGGCAAACCACTCCAGAATCTTTGCTAAGGAAACCACAAATGGGGTCACCATCAGAAATCCGCTGAAGTGACTGAACCATAATATGCCCTAAATCATAAATTCAATAAATCAAATTCCTAATGAAAGTTTTAAAACAAATTGTTTTTTTCAGATATTTTTATGTAATATGTCAGTGAAGAGATTTTTTTCCCCCAAGATAGCATATTAATTCATTACTTGAATCTGTATCCATTTCCATCTTAATACAAATCAACACGCAGGCTTTCGTTCTGAGACAGCAGGTTTAGATCCCCGCCCAAACAAAGCTTGTAGACAGATTCATTTAATACACTTCAGTCACCATTTATTTAAGTACCGTGCATCATGCCAAGCATGGAGAAACAAAGCTTCAAAGTTAACCAGTCCTCATCTTCTAAAAGCATACATTCTCCTGGAGTTAAGGGAGAGTAGAATAAAGCATGAAAGCAGATGAGTGAAAACAAAAGAATTTCAGAGATTAAGAGAAAGGACTAACAACTGGGAGAATCAGGAAAGGCCTTATGGAGGAGGTGGTACTTGAGTTGAGCCTTGAAGGGAACTAGAGATATCAAGTGCAGAGATTAGGAGAAAGAGAGCATTTCAAGCACAGCCACCATTTGTGAAAAAGTGGGAAGTAGAATGTTGTGAATGGAGCACAGGAAGGAGACCAGAAAAGCATTGTAGAGTCCATGACTGGTACACATATATTTAAATAATATATAATAAATGAATTAGAGAGGTAGAAACAAAGCACTATGTGAGGTTGGTATATGTGGAAACCAGGTCTAGCTTAAATGGACTATAAAGCATGTGATTGGTAGAAATGTGTATAAAATAAGAATCATAAAGCAAAATATGGATAGGACCTCAAAAGTCATCTAGTCCAAGCTCCTTCATTTTACATAAGGAAAGTGAGGCCCAAAATGTTAAATTATTTGCCCAGTGTCACAGTGGCAACATTTGAACCCAGGTATTCTGACTCAGTGAATATTCTTTCTACTAATACATGATGCCTCCCTAAGTTGGAAGAGTAAGGTGCTACCAGATTGCAAATGCTCTTGATTTTTCAGGTAGCAACATTACTAGCAGAAAATAGGGAGCCCTTGACGACTAATGAGCATAAAAGTAACATGACTAGATGAACGCATAAGGAAGATTAGTCTGGCTGTGACATAAAAGATGTATTGGAGGGCAGAGAGGGTAAAGTTGGGCAGATCCATTAAGAGGACATAGTCCCAATGGGTTGTAATGATAGCATGTACCACTGTCTTTTTTTGTTTGTTTGTTTTGGAGTGGGGGAAGGCAGAGAATTGGGGTTGACTTGCTCAAGGTCACATGGCTAGTAAGTGTTAAGCATCCAAGACCAGATTTGAACTCAGGTCCTCCTGATTCCAGGGCCAGTGCTCTATTCAATGTGCCATGTAGCCGCCCCTTGTACCACAGTCTTAAAGTGACAACAAAAGGGAATAGAGGGACATAAGAGACATTAGATAGAATTTGGTGACCAATTCGCTAGCAGAAGTGAAGAAAGAAGAATCAAATATCATTGCAAGGTTTCAAACATAGGAAACTAGATGAATAGTGGGGTCATTATCAGAATTCCTATAGTCAGAAGGAGGAGTAATAATAATAATAAATAATGAAAACGAGTATTTACATAATAACCTTTAGATTCACGAAGCACTTTACAAATATGTCATTTGAGCCTCACAACAATTCTGGAAAATGGGTGTTATCATCATCCCTATTTCACATATGAAGAAACAGAGGCAGGCAAAGAGTTTAAGTGATTTGCCCAGGGTCGTGGAGCAAACAAGTGAGGCTGGATTTGAACTCAGGTCTTCCTGACTCCCAGTCCAACACTCTATCCCCTGTGGCACCTATCTGTTATTGCAAGTTTAGAAGAAAGTGCATTCTTATATAGTGCCTGTTGTAAAAGTTGAATCTAGTGGTGGCCAAGCACCAGATAAAACATATCCTTTTAAAATAACATGTGGGGGAGGCTAGGTGGCACAGTGAATAGAGCACTGGCCCTGGAGTCAGGAGGACCGGAGTTCAAATCCAGCCTCAGACACTTAACACTTACTAGCAGTGTGACCTTGGGCAAGTCACTGAACCCAAACTGCCCTGATGAAAAAGCAAAATTTAAAAAATAAAATAAAATAATATGTGAATTTCACTAAGCTAAACATTAATGCTTTTACTCTCCTTTCCAATTCCTTATCTACAATTGATCCTCTATATATCTTGTTTGTACATAGTTGTTTTCATGTTGTCTTCCCCATGAGACCTCAGTTCTCTGAGAGCAGGGACTGGCTATAGAATTTCTTTGTATCCTCAGTGTTTGTTATATATACTGGCCCATACATATTATGGGCCAGTATATATACTAGTATATATATTTATATACATCTATACATACATACACACACACATACAAATATACAGTATCTGTCCAAGTGTCTGCTTTCATATTAGGTGCTAATAAATGCTTGTTAATTGACTTAAGGACAGGGATAGTATTTCCATTACTTTCACCATCACCCACAAGCATTTTGTACACAGTGAGGGTATAATAAATATGTGTAATCTAAATCAACATCTATCCTGAAGTTCCTTAGGATTCAGGGTGGGGGTGGGGGGGCGAGCCAAGGTATCAGAGTCAAAGGAGCATTTGGACAAAAAAAAATCAGATTGGACATAAGTCCAATGAGAATCCCTAGAAGAGCTAAAGAAACATTTTTTTAAAAAGAGCATAAAAAAGATTGTAAAATTCAAAATAGAAGGAATAAGAGTAATACAAGGAAATTATGAAAAGAAAATTAACAGCTTGGTAAAAGAGGCAGAAGAAAATAACTCCTTAAAAACTGGAATTGGTATAAAAGTGCACTGAAGAAAATAATTCCTTAAAAAATTAGAATTGGGCAAATCAAAACTTTTGCCTCTATGAGGCATCAAGAAACAATAAGTCAAAGTCAAAAGAATGAAAAAATAGAAGAAAATGTGAAATATCTCATAGAAAAAACAACTGACCTGGAAAATAGATTGAGGAGAGAATCTAAGACTTACTGGACTACATGAAAGCCGTGATCAAAAAAGAATCTACACTTTATATTTCAAGAGATTGGAAAGGAAAATTGCCCAGATATCTCTTAGAACAGGAACAACAAATTAGACATTGAAAGAATCCACTGGGACAGAAGAGCCAAGATGGCAGAGTAAAAGCAGCAATTTGCTGAGCTCCTGCTCCAACCACCTCTAATACCTGTAAAATATGACTCTAAACAAATTTTAGAGCTACAGAACCCACAAAGTAACAGAGAGAAACAAATCTCCTGCTGAAGGCAGCCTGGCAGACCAGCAGAAGGGTCTGTCACACCAGACTGGGAGCAGAGTGCAGTCCCCCATGAACCCTGTGGGCTCATCCCTAGGGTGGCCCTGACCAGTGGCACAGACTAGCCAGAGTAGACTTCAGGAGAGTGAATCACCAGCAGCTGTGGTGGTTTCTAGACTTCTCAACCCATAAATACCAAAGAGAAAGCAAAAGGTCAGTGACTTGGGTTCTCTTGGAACTGAGTGATAGAAAAGCGTGGTCTGGCCCCTGCCCCTGGGGTGAGAGGCAGCAGAGGCAGCCCAGTGGCGCCAGCTGCTGTTGCATGGCTGCCTCTGGAGATCCTGGCCTGCAGATTGTGGGGGACCAAGCAACCATTCAGAGGGTAATCACTCTTGCTTTTACCTGCTTGGATCTAGATCATGGTCTTGGGTGGTGGTCCTGGGGTGTATGGCCAGTATGCCAGAGAGAGTGCCCTCATCATAGCTCAGATAACATTTGTGAAAGCCCCAGCAATTTGGGACACAGCTCTCTCCACTCTGGAAGCAGAGTTCTACCGTGGCAAAGAGCTCAAAAGTCAAGTAACTGGCTGGCAAGATGAACAAGGAGAGGAACCGCAATCAGACCATAGAATCCTTTTTGGGGGACAAAAAGGATCGAAATATGGAACCAGAAGGAGACAATGAAGTCAAAACTCTTGTATCAAAAGCTTCCAAGAAAAATATGAATTGGTTACAAACCATGGAGGAGCTCAAGAAGGATTTTGAAAATCAAGTAAGATAAGTGGAGGAAAAATTGGGAAGAGAAATGAGAATGATGCAAGAAAATGATGAAAAGTGAGTCAACAGCCTGCTAAAGGAGACCCAAAAAATACTGAAGAAAACAACACCTTAAAAAATAGACTAGGGGTAGCTAGGTGGCGCAGTGAATAGAGCACTGGTCTTAGAGTCAGGAGGACTTGAGTTCAAATCTGGCCTCACACACTTAACACGCACACACACACAAAACTAGCCATGTGACCTTGGGCAAGTCACCTAACCCCAATTGCCCTACTTTTCCCCCTCCAAAAAGCTAAAAAAACAAACAAAAATACAGACAACTCAAAAGGCAAAAGAGGCCCAAAAAGCCAATGAGGAGAAGAATGCCTTAAGAAGTCAAATTGGCCAGATGGGAAAGGAATTTCAAAAACTCACCAAAGAGAATAATTCCTTCAAAATTAGATTGGAGCAAATGGAAGCTAATGACTCTATGAGAAATCAAGATACTATAAAACAGATCTAAACAAATGAAAAAAATAGAAGGTAATGTTATATATCTCATTGGAAAAACCACTGACCTGGAAAATAAATCCAGGAAAGATAATTTAAAAATTACTGAACTACCTGAAATCCATGATCAAAAAAAGAGCCTAGAAATCATCCTTCAAGAAATTCTCAAGGAAAATTGCCTTGATACTCTAGAACCAGAGGACAAGATAGAAATTGAAAGAATTCACCAGGCACCCTTGAAAACTCCTAGGAATATCATTGCCAAATTCCAGAGTTCCCAGGTTAAGGAGAAAATATTACAAGTTGTCAGAAAGAAACAATTTGAGTATTGTGGTAACACAATCAGGATAACACAAGATCTAGCAGCTTTTACATTAAGGGATGGAAGGGCTTGGAATATGATATTCCTAGAAGTCAAAGGAGCTAAGATTAAAACCAAGAATCACCTACCCAGCAAAACGAAAATGCTTCAAGGGAAAATATGGTTATTCAATGAAATAAAGGACTTTCAAGTATTCTTGATGAAAAAACCAGAGCTGAACAGAAAATTTGACTTTCAAATAAAAGAAGCAAGAAAAGCCTGAGAAGGTAAACAGGAAAAAGAAATCATAAGGAACTTATTAAAGTTGAACTATTTATATTCCTATATGGAAAAATGTTCATTGTAATTCATGAAACTTTTCTCAGTATGAGGATAATTGAAGGGAATATATATGTATATATGAACATATGTGTGTATATATGTGTACATACATATATATGTATGTATATGAGGATATATGTGTGTATAAATACATATGTGAGTGTGTGTATATGTGTATACATGTATATATAGACAGAGGGCACAGGATCAGTTGAATAGGCATGGATGATATCCAAAAAATAAAATCAAGAAGTGAGAGAGGAATATAATGGGAGGAGAAAGGGAGAAATAGAATAGGATAAATTATCTCATTTAAAAGAGGCAAGAGAAAACTGTTACAATGGACGGGAAGGTCAGGAAAGTGAAAGGGAATGGGTCAACCTTACTCTCATTGAATTTGGCTTAAGGAGGCAATAACACACACTCAATTGGGTATCTTACCCTATAGGAAAGTAGGGAGAAAAGAGATAAGAGGGGAGATGATAGAAGGGAGGGCAGATTGGGGCAGAGTATAGTTCAAAGCAATCACTTTTGAAAAGGGATAGGGTCAAAGTAGAAAATAGAATGGGGGGGGGGGTGGGATTGGATGGAGGGAAATATACTTAGTCTTTCACAATATAAGTGCCATGGAAACGTTTTACATAACTACACATGTACAACCTATATTGAATTGCTTGTCTTCCCAGTGGGGGTGGGTGAGGAGGGAAGAAGGGAAAGAATCAGGAAATCAAAGTTTTAAAAAGAAATTTTTAAAAAAACAAAAAAAAAGAAAGAAAGAATCCATTGATCACCTCCTCAAAGAGATTCCAAAATGAAAATTCCCAGGAATATTATAGCCAAATTCCAGAGTTCCAAGGTCAAGGAGAAAATATTTAAGCAGTCAGAAAGAAATCATTCAAATACTGTGAAGCTACAGTCAGGCTCATACAAGATTTTGTATCTACCACTGTAAAGTAGAGGGCTTAGAACATGATATTTCAGAAAGCAAAAGAGCTAGAATTACAACTAAGAATAACCTACCCAATAAAACTGAGTACAATCCTAGGATTATGGGGTTGGGGATGGGGAGGGGAATGGACATTTAATGAAATAGAAAACTTCTAAGTATTCCTAATGAAAAATAGAAAATTTGACATTCAAACACAAGACTCAAAAGAAGTATAATAAGGGATATGGTTTTTCCCATTCAGATTGCTTTTGCAGCCTCCCAGAAATTTTGAATTATATTCATGACTTCTCACCTGGACTATTGCAATAGCTTCCTAATTTATAACCCTGTGATGATTGGTTTTTTGCTAGGCTCTAGCTGAAAAAGGTGACTTCATGTTTGACCACTGATTGGTCCACCTGTGCACTGGAAAGTTCCTATTTACTCAAAAACTGGTTAAGCTAACTTCGTTTAGGCAGGGTCTGCAAGGTTGTCCTAATCATATTTAGTTCAGCAGACTTTTCTAATCAAAATGTCCTTGTGGTCAACAGTGGCTGAGAGGAGGGATGGGAAGGGGGAAAGGAGGGAAGAAGGGCATCACAGTCTGTCCACTCACTAATTGACTTCCCCAAAGTTTTCCCTTCCCCTTGGTCCCTATGAATCTGCCTAATAACAGCAGTCAGATATAAAGATAGGGATCCAGAATTCTGAGATCTTGATTAAGGAACACTTCCTCCTACTCTACACCTAAGCCACTGTTTATGCTTGTCCATTGATTTGAAGGACTGGGAAGTGACAATCTGCCTGAGTTGTGATCCTTGAACACTTGTATTCTTTCTTAGTACTTCACCTAAAATCTCCTCACAAACCCTGCCTCAAGTTTCTAACTACTCAAGTCCATCCTCCACACAGCTGGTCAAAATGATTTTCCTAAAGTGTAGGTCTAATCATGCCACCCCCACCGACCTCCCATGCAATATTTTCCAATGGCTGCTTCCAGAATCAAATTTAAACTCTTCTGTTTGGCATTCTAAAAAAAAAAAAAGAATTTAGGAGTGTATTTTATTGAGCTTAATGCTTTTAGATTATGTGATAGCCCTTTGACTTATTTTTACTACAATATGTGTTCTTGTTTAATTTCCTTGTTAACTATTACACGATCATTTCCTGTTCAAGTCATCCTTTTCAGGATAAAACAAGGAAGAGGGCCATTAAGAATTTCCTGTTCCCAGCTAGCATCTGTTATTTGCTTTTTCTCATCCATCTAAGGCAGTCTCATCGCTAGCTTCTGGATTATCGTAAAGCCATAAATTGCATTTTATATCTCAGAAGTGGCTATCAAGCATCAGGGGCAAAGAAAAAATTTAAGATATTAAATTTTTTCCCCTCCATCATATAACATCTTCCACCTTAACAGAGAATCTGGCCCAGGCTGTGGAGGAATGGCTGAAATAAGTACCAACTTGCCGCCTGTTTTCTCTGCTTTCCTGGCAACATCATTTGCATGGACACTGATGCTTTACTTCTCCCTCCCAAATCCTCAGTTGCACCTAGAGCTCCAGGTGACAGCTGTGGCTAACAGTACCTCATCCTGTTTGCTTATGCATAGAGATTATGGCAGCTTTGCTTGGATAACTTTGCCAGTCATCCACACCTTTGGAACCTACACACTGTGAGCATTAGAGTCAAGGGAGAATGTGTCTGAAATCCTTTTAAGAAACTCACGGAGTCAACAAATCACAATTACTCACCCCTATGCCCAGATGGCAGCGAACAAAAACCTGAACGGCATGAATAAAGAACATTTTATGGCTCTATCTACATTACCTCTGTCTTTTTGCCTATTTCTGTTGGAATATGGACACTGTGCCATTGCTTTTCTGCAGGTTCATTCTGGTACTGCATCTGTTTCTTGGGAATTTTCTCAAGTTTCTTCCTAACCAGCACTGAATTAAACCACAGTTGGTGTAGACCACATGCCATCACTAGGTACTTGGCAATTCTGCAATGAGGTCCTTTTAAATAAGCCCAAGATCCATTCCTTTCATGTTTGTTTCTTGCCATTGACCAATGAATTCTATGAATCTTTTCTCAGAATAATGTTTTTAAATGCATAAAATAAAATGCATAGGATTACGAAGGAAACTGTTATATTGAAATTATTTTGAATAACAAATTATGTTGAAATACAGATACTAGGGGGCCTGAAATTTT
Organism: Pseudochirops corinnae; assembly: GCA_028646515.1. Classification (NCBI taxonomy): domain Eukaryota; kingdom Metazoa; phylum Chordata; class Mammalia; order Diprotodontia; family Pseudocheiridae; genus Pseudochirops; species Pseudochirops corinnae. Next base: position 251,560,670 of record CM053588.1, read on the forward strand.
TTTGCCCTTTGTAGAAAGTGAAGCTAATAGCCTTGTCATCATATGTAAACTCTGCATTAGGGCCAATGAGTTTAAAAAGACAAAATTGACATTTTAAAAATTGTTTAGCTCTTGAATAAATATAATTCATAATAAATGTAGTATGTACATATTTTAACATGTGTTTCCTTTACTTTAGAAAATTCATAGAAATGGGTTTCATTGATGAAAAGAGAATAGCCATATGGGGCTGGGTAAGTTGTTTTGTATATTTCTATGCCTGATAGTCAATGTAACTATAATTATTTCTAACGTGTTCTGTACGGTTCCCTTGATACTATTTTCCACCATAGAATAAAGCAAAAATTTAGCAAAACTGTTTGATCAATCTATCAATAAGAATTTATTAAGTGTCCATATGCCAGTCATTGCGCCAGGTGCTAGAAAAACAAATGTAAAAGTAAAACAGTCTCAAGGAGTTTACATGCTATCGGGAGAGGCATATATTGGGATACATAAAACCAACAGCAAATGCATACGAGGTGCTAAGGTTGGTGGTACTCACAGCTGAGGAAATCAGGAAAGACTTTATGCAAAAGGTAGCCCTGGAGAAGAATCTTGAAAGAAATCAAGAGTTGCCAGAGGCAGAAGTGAGGGGAAGTCCATTCCAGGCATGCAGGACATGACATGGAGATGAGTAATGGAGTGCCCTGTTTAAGGAACAATAAGAAGACCAGATTAACTAGATCGTAGGATGCAAGGTGGGCAGGTAATGTTAATATACTATAAGGCTGGAAAGATATGCTAGGAACAAGTTGTGAAGGGCTTTAAAATGCTTATAAGAGGAGATATTTACTCCTAGAGATAGGAGGGAGCCCCTGGAATTTATTGAGGGAGTGACATGATAAGAAATACCTTTTAGGAAAATCACTTTGGCAGATCTGTGGGGGATGGATTGATTTGGGGACAGTCAATTTAGATCATTTAGACCCCTCCCCCTTTTATTTCTAATGAATTTCTTTCTTGTGAATTGTCTCTCTCCATTGATAAAATTAACCGATAATTGTTGCTCCACTGATAAAATAATAATCCAACTACTTAAATTGACTGACATTTGTCAGGTCTCTACTATGTTTAGGGAAGATGGGACAAGATTATAAAAACTGGGAAGACTCAGAAGATCTAGGTTTCTTTTCTTTTTAAATTTTAGACATCTTTTTTCACTATTCACTCATGCTTCACTAGGTCTCTGGTATTTTGGCATGTGAACTTTGAAAATGTAACCTCCTTAATATATAGCCCAATCCAGTCACATCCTGGCTTTCTCATATTTTCTTTGGCAAGCAAATTCCTTCTCCAGACCTAATTTCCATTTGTGTAAAAAAAGAGGGGAGTAAGTAGCTTTCAGTTTCCAATTTGTAGGTCATAGAGATAGTTTGTTACATTGGAAAAGCAGTTTCAAGTATGAAAAAAGCACACTGACTGAAGTAGTGGCATCCTGTGTTGGGCACAGCTGGTGAGGTAATGAGAATTGATGAAAAATATTGGCATATTCTCCGATGTTCTGATTATAAATTACTCTAATTACAGCTCAAGAAAGTTTCCAATTTTCTTCCCCTTTCAGCTGGACTTGTACTCTGACCAGCTAACGGCTGTGACTTGCTTTTCTTGGCTGTCTTTTCTCTAAAGGGCCCCCATGATGTGGAGTGAAGGAAATCAAGCCTGAAACAGAATTCACAGGATTCATCTCCACCCTTAACAGAATGGCCAAACCACTCACATTGTGAATGAAGGGGAAGTTATCTCCTGAAATTGGCTATTTGGTCCCTCTTAAAACAGACAAGTGGGAACTCCCTAGACCAAGTGGAATGTGGTAATAGATGAAGTGTCCCAGTGAAGTATTTCAGAAATGAATTTCCTTATTGTGTAGCCATGTTGAAATCCCCAAAGTACATGATCTCAGCACCCAAATATTAGGTGTAACAATTATATGAAATCACAGTCATTTTCCTTTGCTTGAAGTTTTGATGAAAGTTTTAATAATAATAATAATAATAGAAAACTTTTTTTTAAACTACAAGCTCTGTTTCTTCATTCTCTGATCTTTCTCAAGGAACATATAGGTATCAAGGGCTCTTGGAGGATGGCTATGATTTAGGGTTCACCCTTCTGCACAAATAACTCCCGTACCACCTAAAATATCACTACTATTTAGATGTACAAAAGAATCTTGGAAGGAATAACACATCAAATCCAAATGACATATAGATGTATATGTATGTATGTGTATGCATGCATATATTTGTGCACATGTATGCTTGTGTGTGTATATGTGTCTGTATATATGTATATGTGTGTACATAGATATGTATATGAACACCACTTGCTTATTAGATATTCACAATGAGATGTCCCTTAGTCCTCTCAAACTCAACATCACCAAAACAGAACTGATTATCTTTCCCCCAGAGCACATCTCTCTCCTGAACTTCCCTACTTCTGTCAAGGGAATTGCTGTTCTTCCTGTCATCCAGGCTTTCAGTCTCAACTCCTCTCTCTCACCCCACATATCCATACAATTGCCAAGTCTTGTCAATTCTACTCCCACAACATCTCTCACATCTGTTCCCTTCTTTCCACTCATACAATCACCAACCTCCTCTTACCAACACTAGCTGATCTTCCTACTTCTAGTCTTCCCCATCTCCAATTTCTCTTCCAAACACCCACCAAAGTGATATTCTGAAAGCACGAGTCTGACCCTATCATTCCCTGGCTAAATAAGCTACAGTACAACCCCATTAACTAGGGATCATACATACACCTCTGTATATGTTATCTAGTATAAAATACATGCTCCTTTGTTTGGAATTTAAAGCCCTTTACAACCTGGATCCAACTTGCCTTTCCAGGCTTATTAAATATTACTGCCCTTCATGCATTCTTTGTTTCATCTAAAGGGGCCTCTTCATTTTTCCTCATATACAATATCCATTTCCTATCTCTGTGCCTTTGCCCAGGGATTGCATTCCCTCCTTGTCTTTGCCTCTTAGAATTTTTAGTTTACTTTAAAGCTCAGCTCAAATGCTGCCTTCTACACTAAGCCTCTCCAGCTTCTCTCAACTGTTATTGCCTCTCACAAAAATTTCCTTGTATTAATCTTTTGTATACTTAGAAATGTCCATGATGGCTCTCCTGATAGAATGTAAACTCATTCTTTCATTTTTGTCTTTGTACCTTTAGCACAGTTCACTCTTGTTGATTAATCGACTGATTGAAAACACAATATCAATTCCTGTTTGATTAATAAAATTCATTTCCAGGGCAGCTAGGTGGCACAGGGGATAGAGCACCAGTCCTGGAGTCAGGAGAGCCTGAGTTCAAATCTGGCCTCAGATATTTGACACTGACTATGTAGCCCTGAGCAAGTCACTTAACTCCAATTGTCTCAAATAAATAAATAAATAATTAAACAAATAATTAAATGAATGAATAAAATTCATTTCCAAACCAGCTGGGAGCCAAGCCCTAAACTGGAAGGAAATGAAGGAAGGGAAAAATATAGAGACATGTCTGGGTGGGTAGCCAAGAAAGAGCTTAAATTCTGGGTGATGAGTAATGAAATAAGAGGTGATAAGATATAAATAATTAAGACTTAATTAAGAGGTGAGACAGATGATACCTTGGCTTGGCCAGAGAAGTTGTGGTTTTCTAGATCCTTTCAAAGAGCATGGAACAGGATATTTGTCCGGGAGTCACATCGTGTCCTGAAGGCCCTGAGCCAAAGACACATCCATCCAACAAGGACTCACTCAGGTGTTTTTAGCATCTATTTGGCAAATTTTAGCATCTATTATATAGAATCTTAGATTCCATATAACACCTAATTCAGGGCTAAGCCTTTAGTAACTGTTTCTCTCAGCTTAAGATCTGTTTCTACATAGACATTATTATCTAGGCAATATGGTTTTAAATAAACCAAACACTACACTTTCCTCAACTACTTAGTGGGTTTCTTAAACTTTTTCAACTCCTGACCCTTTTTTGCCTTTTTGCAGCATTTGTCGAGTGTCTAATGGCCCGAGGGCATGCGCAGTGCAAAGTGCACTTGCTTTGTGCTCAGAACCAAGGCTGCAGTGAAGTTGCCCAATGCAACATGGGCAAGCACTACCAGAAAAGCCTCTGATTCCTTACTTGTTTGGTTTTGAATTAATTTTTTGGTCCTTGCCTGTTCAGAGACCTTTTGCTTTTGCTAAATTTTTTATAACCCCCTGTGGAGTCATAAAACCCACAGTTTAAGAAACTCTCCTAGACCAGTGAGAAAATAAGATTTTATTGAAAAGGCTGAACAGTATTTGCTTTGCCCCCTAGGGACTTGCACTGGAGGAGTAAGGGTTATGGGAAAAGGGTCATACCTATTTCCTGTGATGCTTTTCACTGCCTTTCTTTCATGGCGGAAAAGCTTTCTCTCCTGACCTTGGCCTCTTAGCTTCCCTAGCTTCCTTCAAGGCTCAGATCTGCAGGAAGCCTTTCACAGTCTCTTTCCCTCTGAGAATATTTTTCACTTATCCCAGATCATTTTTAGATGCAAAGCTTTTCATGCGGCCTCCCCATAATTTGAGGGTAGGGGCTGTGGTTTTGCCTTTCTTTGTACCCCCTGTACATAGCACAGTAACTGGCACATTTTAAAAATATTTAGTGGCTAATTGATTAACTGGCTATCACTATGCACGGCATCAGTCTTCTAGGTGAGTAACACGTATCCTCACCTTTTCACATTTTTTGGCCTTAACATATAAAATGTCTGGTGTACATTGAATGTTAAAACCAGAAGGGACTTTAAGTGATCTTCTTAGCCTGACTCCTTCAGTTTCACAGTAATAATAAGAAAGTTAACATTTAAATAGTGCTTTAATGTTTTGTAATCCCCCCTGATGTATTATCTCGTTTGCTATACGCGGTAGCTCTGTGAACGCCTCATAACCAGACCCCTTTCTACTATTCTAGCATTTTTACACTCCGCACGCCTCCATATACTCCGTGATCCAGCAATACTGGCCTCCTTGCAGTTCCTCAAACATGACTCTCCATCTCCCAACTCTGGGCATTTTGACTGGCTGTCTGCCATGCCTGGAGCTCTCTCCTACCTCATCCCACTTCCTGGCATGCCTCAGTCTCAGCTAAAGTCTCACCTTCTGCAAGAAGTCTTTTCCGCTCCTTAATCTTATTGCCTTCTTTCTGAGATTATTTCCAATTTATGCTGCATATATTTTGGGTTTTTTACATGTGGTATCCCCTATTAGACCACAAACTCCTTAAAAGCAGAGACATTTTTGTATTTGTTTATATACCCAGTGCTTAGCAGAGTGCCTGACACATAGAAAATGCTTGAAAAATGCTTATTGGCTTGACTTACTCATAATCAATGTCAAAAGAAGGATTTGAACTCAGTGATTTCAAGTCTAGCACTCTATCCATTATCCTACTTAATTTATAAAGGAGAAAACTCAGAAATAGGAAGGGCAAATGCTGGCTTATTGTCATTCAGCTAGAAAGGGACAACAGGGCTAGGGCTTCAACTCAGACCTTTCTCCATTGCTATGAACTGTCCACTTTTCAATTAAATTTCATACATTTATTGATTTCTCAATATGGGCCCAGCACTGTATTTCATGCTGTTTGTTTTTAGTACATTGGGGAATTGAGTCATTTAGATAGATGAGGCACAAGGGTAGGTTCTGTCTAAATGACTGAGCTTAGAATGTCAAGTTATGACTTTATGTAGGTAATATAATGAAGCCTGTCTGGCTAGGTGGTGATGTACAAACAATAGATGGGTTTCCTTCTCTTCCAGTAGCTAAAGTCAGTTCTGATCAGTAGAGAGCATCAACAGTGACAATGGGGAGGGCCAGTGGAAAGACTCCAATGTACTGGTCACAGCTATTTTGTGGTAGTTGTTGTTGTCCAGTCATCTAGTTGTGTCTGACTCTGTGTGACTCCATGAACTTTTTCCAAGGGGTTTTCTTGGCAACGATGATGAAATTGTCTGCCATTTCCTTCTCCAGTGTGTCCCCATTTTACAGATGAGGAACTGAGGCAAATAAGGGTTGAGTGAGTTGCCCAGGGTCACACACCTAGCGAGTATCTAAGGCAGGATTTTAATTCAGATCTTCCTGACTCCAAGCCTGGTGCTCTAACCTCTGTACCACCCAGCCACCCCAATGTCATAGCTATACAGAGCCATATAGAACACTGGACACATAAATTTTTTGCTTAAGGGTGCTAACATTGGGGGAAGGAGGGTCTTTTGCTTCCTTCCTAAAGTTACCACAAGCCCTCATAGACCTCCAGAAGCATAGAATATACAAGTCCTCCTGCCACCATCCTAAGTTGAGTTCTGTCTCTATAGCATTTCTCTCCCAGAGCTGCTTCCCCCTGCCCCAAACACTTCTGAGCATGGTTTCTCTATGGGACTGATTGTCCCTTGCTGTGCCACTGTACCTCTCCCCCTCCCCCATCTGGGATAGAACTTACAGTCAGGTTACCCTCTGGTCTGTCACCTAGCCTTTTCCCCAACCAACTGGGTTTGCTCTAGTACATGTTCACATAAAGCATTTTGTAAATCTCAACATGATTTCCTGTGTAAATGAAACTATGCTTTAAATTATACTTTAAACAAAATGGCAAGATGTCTCCAAGTGCAAAGGACAGCCTTCTAGAATTCTCATTTCAGCTCTGCTAAGTGGGCTCTTTCTCACCTCCAGTGCCCACTCTGCCTGGGAGGCGCACCCACATGTCAGAGCAGAAAAAGTCATCTCTACTTGCAGAGTTCCTTTTCCAAACTGGGTGAGATTTAAAATGTGCATCCATGGTCATTCTGTCTCTCAGGGAATTTTGACTTTTCTTTCTATAGACTCAAGTTATTTAATTCACCTTAGGTTGAATCTGGAAATTTCATCTAAAAAATCAATGTGATCATTCAGAGAGAGAGGGTTGATAAATTATTCCAGAAAACTGACCTGAAAGGCTGAAATAAAAGTCGTTATAAGTATTATTCCATTACTTTGCAATCTCTGGTCATTTTGCAGGTCTAGAAGTGAAGCAAGGTGGTACATTATTTCTCTATAGGAAGTATGAAGTATTTCAATAAAATCGAGAACAATAATGAGGTTTCTAGAGGGCCCTTTGTACAAAGAACCCAAGCTCATTCTACAGTCATTAGAAGCTAAAATTAAGAGTGAAATAGCTTCAGTTCCCAAAATAGTTGTTGTTAGTCTACTAATCAGAACAAATTATTTTTACATTTCAAATGAAAGCTTGAAATAGGTATAATATTGTCACTTACCAAAATGATTTCCAAACTATTTAGTTCATTCTGTCTTTAAAAAAACACACAACAAAAAAAATACATTTTTCTCTATCAAAGTTTATTTTAAAGAGTTTCTTCCTTCTCAGGCAGGACCTGGTCATACCTTAATCTAGATGGTTTCTTTTTATTCAGGAAGGTTTTTGCTAATGAGCATGTTCTGTAACCATGACCTATTAAAGGCATTTTTCAGGAGTTGAAAATGAAGTAAAAGTCTTAATGATAAATGAGTATTATTTAATTCATTTGCAGTCTCTGATCAATTTCCAGATCATTTTTTTCAGAAGCTAAAAATATGGACTGGCCAAAAGGTTCATCAGTCAATTATTGAATTTAGTAAGACTCTTGAACACACTTATCCTTTTGCATTCAGAAACGTACTTGATGGTGACATAATCAAGAAGGACTTTCTCACCTTCTTCTTTCTTTTCCTTTGATCAGGATTGCTAACTGGAGAGGATCAAAGGAAGGGTAAACTGTGCTCCTTATGGCTTTCGCCAACAGTTGAGTTGTACTTGCATTTTTCCTTAGGAGTATGGTTTCATTACTTTTTGTAATTTCTTCAAGAAAAATGCTTTTTCTTATAATGGGATCATTGTAGGACTAGAGATGGAAAGGAAACAATTCAGAAGAGAAAACAAAACTTTTCCCATTACTACTGCTCATAGTTCTTTAACTACTACCATGTTTTGAGAGGTTCTATTTGAATAGACGCACACCCACAATTTCAAACTTCTCCTCCCCTTTTTAGCAGTAAAATGTGTGCAAAAAACGTCAAGACAAGTAAATATGATGACAACTTTGATTAATTTCCTTTCAGTCCTATGGTGGATATGTGTCTTCACTGGCCCTTGGATCTGGAACTGGTCTATTCAAATGTGGGATAGCAGTGGCTCCAGTCTCCAGCTGGGAATATTATGGTATGGAAGCATCTCATAAATGTTAAGTGGGAAATCATTTAGCACAAAATCACCCTATATATGAAGCTGCTAACAAAAAAACAAAACAAAGCATGATTATAGCCAAATCTACCCCCATCATGAGCAGAAAATAAGAATCCATAAATGGGTATGTTTATCTAAATCATCACAACTGCATTACAACAATGAAAATGTTTTGTCTTAAGAGTAAATTCTCATTTATATTTTCATAATTCTTATTTTCTCTGAAATGCCTTGTGCCATCTTTGAAACTAATCTTTAAAAACCCAATAAAGTCCATAACTTTACATGCTACCACATTGCAATCATAACAGACTTCCAAACACATCTGGTGTAAATGAAGCCCTGGGGCTGAGATGTCACTGTAATCATTAAGTGATTTGAATTAATTCTAGTAATTGACCAAATGAATTTTCACTAGGTAATCTTATCTTCCCTTGGGAAGGGGAAGGGGTGAGGAAGAGGAGGAACTGTGGTATTGAATAGAAGTAGAGTAAGAAAGGAAAAGATGGTTTCAAGGGGTTCTCTTAACAATAACAAAGGTCTCCCTTTGGATATATTTCTAGAGAATGCTATCTTAGAGAGATGTCATTGTTCTCTACGGTAACCCATTTCTTTTTAACAAGGCTGCAGGTGACAGTAGAGAAGCTGGGACTTGAAGCCCACCCCTTTCTATAGCAACAAAATCTCCCAAAGTGTTGGATATATTGCTTCTCTTAATCACATCCCTTCCTTTCTGTGGATCCAGTTTAGTCAAATAATCACTGTTTATTTTGGTGCAACAGGGAAAGCCCCCTCACAGAGGCTCTGATGATGATATGATCATTGGAGCATAGTTTTTAAAAAATCATAAATTTCAACCAAACTAGTCTGATGGGCTGGGAAAAGCACTGATGTGGGCTAACTGGAAAATAAAGTAACATGTGGAGCTATAAACTCTTACAAAATGTATTTCAGCATCTATCTACACCGAGCGCTTCATGGGTCTTCCCACAAAGTCAGATAATCTTGAACACTATAAAGTAAGAATTTTATATTTTCTTCATTCTGTGATTTTTATTTCAACTGTACTAAAGAATTTTGAAAGTCATTTAGGTATGCAAGCTTTAAACTCTAGACAACTAATCAAAGATCCAACTCTTTATCACTTGTAAAGCAGAATATTGCCAAAGAATACAGTATTCCTTGGCCATAATTGATGCTTAATGTAACTGTTCAAATAAATGGAATTTTACTATTGTTTCTTTTTTGTGGTATCCTCCACTTCTACTTCAGACATAAATTTTCAAGGCATTGTTTATATGTACAATTAACATTCAGTCAATCACATGTGGGTGAGCACTTGGCATGAAAGGAAAAATGCAGAAAGATACAAAAATCTCTATCTTCATGGAACATACAATCTAGTAAGGGGAGAAGACAAGAACAGACAGCTATATCAGAAAGTATTATGCAAAGAGTGCATTCAAGAGTTATAAGACAAAGTATTATATATGGTTCAAAGGGGAAGACTCTTTGAAAGGGGGGAGAGCATTAATTAAAAAAAAAAACGGTGATCCAGGAAGCCTTCATGACATTTGGGTTTGACTATAAAGGATAAGTAGAAATTCAACAGGCAAAGGGGAGGAAATGACATTCTAGTCAATGAAATGTGACTAGAGTGTAAAGAAAAGCACAGCTATGGGAACATTCAGGGAAGAGAGTATAGGAGAGTTAGGCTGGGCCATGATAGACATAGAAGGGACTAATATGAGATAAGACTGATAAAATGGGGAGCTGTCAGATTGTGGAGGGCCTTGAATATGGAAGAAAAAATTTGAATTACTCATTGAACAATTGGGAGCCATTGAATATTTCTGAGTAGAGGTATGATTTGACCAGATCTTTGGTTTCAGTACAAGTTATTGATTTCATTCTCACAGTATTTTTTTGTTGACAAGCATTAATATTTTCCTCCCCGTCCTCTCTCTATCCCTCCAAACAACAATTTAGAAAAGGAAAAATAAAACCTTCCTAACAAATACACATACTTAAGCATCAAATTCTGGAATTGGCCATGTCCAAAAAATGAATGTCTTGTTTTATGCCTTGTGACTCTTGTAGTTTTACAGGCTAAGAATCTTTTAGATTCACATTATTTTAATTGAGGTAATTTAAGAGGTGATGAAAATCTGATACTTTAATTCCTAAACATTTTTCAGCCAACATAATAAATAATTCCAATAGTAGTGCCTGGTCCTCTGGCTGCCAATTTAGGTGGTTTTCTATGGGCACAATGTGTTAGAACTTACAGCTACTGAGCTGATAATATTCTTTCTTTTTCAGAATTCAACAGTGATGGCAAGGGCAGAATATTTCAAAAATGTCGACTATCTTCTCATCCATGGAACAGCAGATGGTGAGGTTTTAAGAAAGACTCTTACACATAAAAATACTGAGCCAGCATCACTTTGTTTGAGCAACATTAAGCATCCTCCTATGCCTGTGCTCAGGGTCAGTACAGAGGTGTCAAGGACATTTCCATATAGAAGTTCGCTTACTCACTGCTGACGGTGTCATCTCTATGACTAGATAATTGTTGATGTTCATTTCCAGTCAGTGTATTGTCACTCCACGCTTTCTGATATTTACCAGGTTTTAATAGCACTTCAAATCTCTCTCTTGCAGATAATGTACACTTTCAGAACTCAGCACAGATTGCTAAGGCTCTGGTGAATGCACAAGTGGATTTCCAAGCAATGGTACATAATTTCTTATTAACATTGTGTTCAGCACTGTGGGCCCCAGGCAAAATTCAGAACATTTGGTGAAACTGATAGAAAAAGGACAGGATTTGGACTTGGGAGACCAGGTTCCAGTCTCCATTTTGTTATTCAGTTTTCAACACATGTTTTGAAGGATTTGAACAAGTCACTTCTGTCTGGGCCTCAGTTTCCTGATATGTAAAAAGAGGAGTCCAGATAATATTATTTCTAAGGCCTGTTTCAACACTAACATTCTAAGCTTCTATTATATTTGTACAATATGTTTAGGTTTGGCCACTATCTCAGAGGGGCAATGGCTCATACAAGGTCCTATATGAGTTAGTTTAGAAATAGACCCCAAGTCTTCTAATATTTAGCACTCTACCCTTTTAGCCATAATGTTCCACTAACCCAACATTATTAATCCCTTCTCTCAATAAGCCTACAATTTTACCAGAGAACCATACTTACAGAAAGATTAGAGAATACAATATATCCTATTAGCTGGTACCACAAAATATGGTACAGTTAGGAAGCATGGTCTGAGTTGAGAGGAAGGAACACTCAGGAAAAAGGTTTCATGGAGCAGATCAGGCCAATGCTTCCATGCCTTGAGAACTAATCAGCTCCCAGTTCACCTGGAACATCATCCATACCATTATGTCTTACACTTACCAGTTTTCATAGAGCTATTACCTTGGTTGTATCATTTGACCCTTACAATGACCATGTCAGTTAAATAGGGCAGGAATTATTATCATCATTTTACATATGAGAAAGCCAAGGCTGAAATAGGTTAAATTACCTGTTCTATGGTCTCCTGACTCCTACTTTACTATCTAGCCATGATACAAATTTAGCTTAGAGAGACACAAACAAATCATCTTTTTATTGGACTCTGCTCTTTCTGGGTGTAAATTTAAGATAGAAATAGTATGTAATAGATATTAGCAGGAGACTGGCTATTTATTAAAGATCTTGTTTTGTTTTGTTTTTTTAACTGAAGAAACAAATAATGCTTATCCAAAATGCTCAGGGCATCAGATAAGCAGCTGAATAACTAACCAGAACAATTAACTAATGAGATATCACCTAACGAAATTATAGTGAGTATTTCTATTGTAGATTAGAAAATTTACTATGTCTGCCACCACTTTAATCAGATGAAATCCCATTGATGCTTTTGACTGGGCAATTACATTAGGAGATGTTTATAGGATCCTCAAAAAATCTGTCCTGAAAATCTATATAACAAGACAACAGTAATGCATAAGAGGCTGTCCATTTTTTTCTTATGCTTTTCATTGGCTGTTCTGCAACTTCTTGGAGTTCTACAGAAGATTTTAGACCAAAAATGGCTTAGACTTGCAGTGGTTCTCAACCTGTGGGTTATTTTCAGTTTGTAACAATGAAAATACATCCTGCATATCAGATATTTACATTACAATTCATAACAGTAGCAAAATTACAGTCATGAAGTAGTAACAAAAATAATTTTATGGTTGGGGGTCACCACAACATGAGGAACTGGATTAAAGGGTCATGGCGTTAGGAAGGTTGAGAACCACTGGCTAAAAGTGATTTTTTTTTTTAAAGCTGAAAGTTCAAGTCAGTGAACACCTCTCAGAAATGGGAATCACAAAGGAATACTACAAAGGAGGGAGAATTTTGAAACATACTTTTATGGGGAAGAGTAGGATGGAAGGAAGAAGAAAAGAAACGTACATGATAATTTTGTTGTATATTTGAAAGTAATAGCAAATTGTGCACAGTAGATTTGCAGTTTCATGTACAATCGTCTTTTTATTATATATGTTATAGAAATGCTTGTTTGATTCCATAAATTAAAAATAAAATAAATATGGGGGGAAAAGAAATAGAATGTAAGAAAAAATAGAATAATAATAGAAATAAGACCTAGACAGGGCACTTTGTGGTGGCCAACAGAGCCTTAGATAAGAATTCTTTCACCTGAAGTAAAACAGAGTTGTTGCACAGGAAACATTGGCAATATAGATGCAGCCACGCTGGGAGAGAGGAAGGGCCATCTTCCAGAGAGCCCTGTTCAAATCCCCAAATGGGTTGGTTAGGAAAGACAGGCCCCTCAAAAAGGAGCAATAGGACCCTCATACTGGTAGGCTGCAGTCGAGTGAGAGAAGGGGACGTGCCATGTGGCACAGCTCAGCAAAGCATTATAAAGAACAAGGAGTAGAGGGATGTTTTCAAACTGCTGTGGGGAGGAAGCTTCCACCACTTGGGAACCCTCCCCTGAGAGATTTCAAAGCCTTATACAAAGGCTTAGTCATCCTAAACCTTGCTGCAGGCTAATTGCCAATTTGACTTTAGGTTGCATGAGGATAATGGCCAGTGAAGTAGAGGGGAAATAGAGTCTGAGCAAGGGTGAAGAGTTCCTTTAGTTTCCTTTATTTTACATTCTCCATAGGCATAAATATTGACCCTACGCCCTATGTCAAAGAAGTGCCCACCAAAAGAAAAAAAAAAAGAATTCTATATTTTGGAGAGGCACGAAATTTATAATTAACCAATGATGAAGAGGGACCTTTCGGAAATCTTTATTTTGCTAAGAAGAAACCAAAACTTACACAGTCACCCAAGCTCTAAGTAGCAACTTTGGTTCCCAAGGCAAACAGTATAAAATGTTTCCAGGGAAAGCAGCAAAAACATTGCCCTTAAATCAACTTTGTAATTCATGAGGGGAAAAATAATACAAGAAATAACCAAGATAAATTTAGTTGTGGCTAGGGGATTTTCGGAATATTAGTTACTGTAATGGTTTCTAGGTGCTGAAGGAGAATGTGTATAAAATTTTTGTATTCTTTAAGTTTTGGTATAGTGGGACAAAGCCCCAGTGACCTCAACCTTGTTATGGCTCTGTAATACATGCATAGCATGGATTTACAAAAAAAAGCCCTGTTCTCTTAATTAACTGGAAACATGGATATAATGTAATTTCATCCACATTAAAGTTTAAAATTACCAAGTTTTCCATGACACAATTTCTTTAAGTATCATGAATTTCTAGGGTGATTGTCATTTATATTAGATTTGCTTTTCCTCCAACTAGGAAAAATCTGATATATTATAGATTAAAAATAGTTTTTTAAAGAATATGAAAGGTTTGAAAGAGCTACTGAAAAATTTCCTAACCTAAATGGCTGACTTATAAAAAAATTTATTTTCTATTGTTTGAGGAAAGCACTTCAAAAAACTAAAGAGCTACATAAGTACTAGATATTATTTGTATCATGATGATGATGAAAGTATATAGTCAAAATGTTACCAAAATAGTCAAGATGCTTCTTTTTACCAGGAGAAAGAAAAAAATTCAAAGCTCAGTTTTTCTTGAATAAATGAGTTTCTTTCCTTTCCATTTCAGTGGTATTCGGACCAGAACCATGGATTGTCAGGCCTGTCAACTAATCATCTCTATATTCACATGACCCACTTCTTAAAGCAATGTTTTTCTTTGTCAGACTAATAGATGGGAGGGAGATGGAAAAGAAGAATAAAATCCATGCCAGTGTCTTCAAAATCTTAATGTAAACTTCTTAATCCCCTTGCTTGTTTCTGTGAGAATATTAAGGGTGTGCTCTTGTAGCCACTTTAACAAATTATATTCTAATGGCTGGTTACCAGTTGAGGGCTTGAGATGTTTAAATTAGATTGTGTTTACATATATCTTTGAGAGGATGGAATCCCAAGTTTTGCTTTGGATTGATGCAGGATTTTAATAATCTGTTTCATTTACATGTTCTTTAGCAGAATAAATAAATGTTTGTTGAACTGAATTCAAGTTAAAATGCAATTCCTGCGTCAACTTCCATGAAATTTAAGTCCCAAGTTCTATGTCAGAAAGAAGTACTTGGCTGGAGAGAACAAATAAAACCAACTGTCTCTGAGAAAATAGAAAGACTGGAATAACTGACCTGAGTGTCTCATTAAAGCTCCAAATAGTAGTAAAAGTACAATAGGCATAAAAGGAGTATTCAAGAAAAGTTGTTGTTTGTGTCTGGCCCTTGTTTCTTTGGTTGGGGAATTCCTTGGTACGGTACCTCCCTCCAGTGATGCAGATTGCCAACTTTCTGTAATTTATAACTTTGGTGAGTTACTAATACACTAAGAATAATTTGCCAAATAATTCCACAGTTATCTGTCAGAGGCATGGCTCGAATCTGTCTTCTTGACTCCTAGGCCAGCCCTCTATTCATTAAGAAGTAGAACAAATTTAAGGTTGGATTCAGGAAGATATCCTGAAATTTAAATTATCTGAAGCATCTGATATTTTCTCTTCAGGGAATGTGATTCCCACAAAAGGATTTCTCTTAGCAATATAATATAATAATAATAATAACAACAACAATAATAGCCAGAACTTATATAAAGTTTTCAAAAGGTTTTATATATATTATCCCCATTTGATCCATAACACAACAATGGGAAATTGATTCTATCATTATCTCCATTTCACTGATGAGGAAAATGAGATAGAAGGTAAGTGACTTTCCCCTGTCACCTAGCTAGTGTCTGACCAACTGCCTCTACAATGTCATTTATCTATGATATACATATATCTCCACCCAGATGCCTCCCAGATATCAGATATTTATAATATATTTGATGATACATATTTTATCAAAATTGCCAGGTGAGGATTACATCTGAATTTTATATTTGGGCTGGTTTAAGAAATGACTCCTGGCTTGTGAGAGTAGCTCCTCCCATTCAGAGTTGTGTTTAGCATCACTACTGTGACAATTTAGGTTTCCAGATCCAAGAAAAAAGTGATCAAAACCCAGGAGCAGAAGAAATTTCATTGGATTATGTGATCATGCTGAGAGTTTAAATTCTGTAGTCTGGAGTAAGTTTTAGAAGTGAATTTAATGACTATAATCCCTATTGCCAATAGCTGACACCAACAATTGGAAACATGTGGGTCGTCTGATTTTCAAGGAACCAAAGGATTTACTCAAGACTAGGTAATTTCCCAGAAACCACAAGGCCACCCTTGTGAGGACTTATCATTAACACTGTTGCCTTGGACACAGAGGTTTTACTGTAATCGGCTGAATTTTTTTCCTTTTAGGGTTCAGAAGGCAGAGACAATACTTATTCCCAGACGCAAGGGGAAGATCTATTTGTCTCCTCATGAAATACTGTTGCCAGAATAGACCAACTGGCTGAAATCTGGTCTATCCCACAAACCCACACCCACACCCACACATGTGGAGCAGCTTCCAAGCAAGCAGCTTCTACCTATAATAAGAAAGAAGTTCTCATGAAGTTAGGGAACTTGTGTAGGTCATTCCAAAGGGGCAAACATGAATAACTGATTGCCCTTGTAATCCTAAAAATGGGCCACATCTAGACAGGTTCACAGTGGAAAGTGAAATGACTCTGGATTCAGAGGACCTGGGTTGAAATTCCATCCCTGATGCTCATTACCTAAGTCACTTGGGCCTCAGAGTCCTCATCTGTAAAATGGGCACATAGGGAGAAATAGCATTGAACTAGATGGTCTCTGGAGTCTCTTCCAACTCTACACTGATGATCCTACAAGATCTATAAGGATATTATAAAGGTGGAGCAACACAAGGAACAACACCAGGAAGACATTGTCTCTCTCTCTATAGAAAGGCCAGAAAGGCCAATGTAGAATTCTTCTAAGCATTATGACAAACCCACCCTTTCCTTGAATAGGAGCTGTAGTAAAGGATATTAACTAAAACATCTAAAATAGAGCCTCATAAGAAAGGTTGTAATAATTTTCCTCTCATAGCTGAAGTTAAATTGCCCTGTAGAAACCATCCCAAGAAATTGGGAAAGAATATTTACAACCAATGTCTCTGATAAAGGCCTCATTTCCAAAATTTACAGGGAATTAAGTAAAATTTATAAGAATACAAGTCATTCCCCAATTGATAAATGGTCAAAGG
>CM053588.1:251578153-251609662 GCA_028646515.1 Pseudochirops corinnae
AGATCCTATACATGATTGCATGCCACCATGGGGGGGGGGGGGAAGGGAGGGGAGAAAATCTGAAACTCAAGTGAATGTGGAACTGAATCTTGTAAATTAAAAGTAAATAAACAAGTCATTAAAAAAAAAAAAAGAAAAATCAGAAACCATCCCAAGGAGTTCATCACCTCTGATGCAGCCAAATGCAAGGAGGATGGAATCAGAGCTTCCCTGGAAAATTCCAATAATTCTAGGGAAAAAGTGAACATTTTGGTGCATCAGAGACGACAAACTCCCAGGGATGATTCCGACAAGACAATTCAACCTTCTCCACTCAAAATGAAAAACAACCAAACAACTGATTGAATTGAGTCAATTTATTTTCTCTTCCTGAGAAATCAACTTATTTTCTCTCCCTGAGAAAATTACAAGTTAGTACCTAATAAAATATATAGTAGCCATAATATTTTGATTGCTATAAATATGTAATAAATCCTTATTTATTATATATTATTCTGTTTTCAGAACTTCTCCAGAATACCTAATGGCTAAAGAATAAGGCACAAGATGTACTAATGATGGGTTTTCAGATTTAAGAAAAATATACACTACAAGAAAAAAAAAAGATTGTGCATTACACTAATATGCATAACTAAGATTCAGTAAATTGGCTAACAAGTTTTGTAAGGGACCTTGGTGTAGTTAGCTTTATTGGATTCTCCTTCTGGGTTGGAATCCACAGCTAAAGTGCAAACAAACTGGAACAATATCAAAGGAAAAAACCGTGCCAAATGATAATAAGGGAGGGTTAAAAGGATCACACATTTTCTATTTTCAGGAAAGATAGATATCATGCAAGCTAAGTGATAAGAATAATTCTCCATCACTACATTTTCCTTCAGGTTGTTGGGGATTTTTTGAGGGGGACAAAGAAAGGGAAAGAGTTCAAAGTTCCAATTTGTGCTTTTAGAAATACCATCCTTTGTAAATAATACAAATTTTATTCATTGATTCAAAAAACATTTATCAAGCCCCTTCTATGGGAAGCAGACTGGGATACAGAGCTACATTAAAGGGGGTGGAGGGGAGTCTGTCCTTGAGAAGCTTACACACTAGAGAGCTGCCAGATATCTGCATTACAAGGCAATACAATGAAAGACATGAATATATTGAATGAGATAAGAAGAAACTGTCCCACAGTGGTAGTATCCCTGAGCTATGGTAAATGTTTCAGGTGTCAACATTGCAAGAATCAAAATCTACACAGGGCCTTTGATCCAGTATTTTAAAATACTGAACGAGAAGGGAAGGACTGGCACAGAGAGGCAGGAGCATAGGGAGGGAAGCCCCTCTTGGGGCTTTCTGAACAGGAAACTTTTCAAACATGAGAGCTCAGGTTCATTATGGCTATAAAAGGATTGCAAAGTGTAAACCCTATGATATGTAACATCTCTCCCTCCCCCTTCCACCCTTCTAGTCTGTTTCATTAAAGGAAATGTGTGAGTAACGAATCTGATTTTCCCAACATTTGAGCATTTTTCAGAGACTGACAGATCTTTATGCAAATGTTGTTGCCAAGCTGTTTGTAATGGTTAAATTATACTTTGACAGGAACTCTTTAAAATATATTAAACTCAGCTAAGGTTTTTTGGGAAATGTTGCCAATTAAGTGACTTTAATGAGCTTCTTGATGGTAATGTAATTAAAATTCAGATGTTCTAATTGTAAAAAAAAATTACAGTTCTGGGAAAGTTAACAGCAAGATAAGCAAATGTAAAATGAATTAGGGCTAATTAAAATGGTGATTATGTGGCCTTCTGAGAGGATTCAATGAAGAACAATACTTTCAATTAGGTTGTAATTTTGCAAGTTGAAGAGAGGCTCTTTATTTTACCAAGTAGAAGAAGAGAAACGCTCGTCAGATATCTTGAGTATGGCCGATAAAACTCCCGGAAAAGTACAGCCAAGTGAGCCACTTTCCAGTGGACTGTGAGAGGTAGGCTGCCAAACAGCCCTGAGCATGATGGGTAGTATGCTCCTGGGCAACTAGGGAGGGACTAACCTCTACTTTAGGAGGATAGAAGCAGTAGCCTTTATCAGAACATTCTTAGCTTAAAAGAAAAGAATTAGGTCTTCAGAAAAATAGTAAGTTTTAAAAATATGTTTAGGGCCTGTCTGTATAGGTTCATAACATCATATATTTAGATTCAGAAGGAAACTCAGAGGCCGCCTGAATCTATTTTACAGATGAGGAAATTAAAGTTTCCTAGGTGACTTGAACAAAGCTTCAGAGGCGGTAAATAACAGAGGTCAGGAATTGAATTCGGGTAGCCGGACTCTGAGGACAACTGGGCGGTACAGTGAATGGAGAGTTGGGCCTAAAGTCAGGAAGATTCATCTTGCCAAGTTCAAATCTGTCCTCAAAGACTTAATAGCTGTGTGATCCTGGGCAAGTCACTTAACCCTCTTTGCTTCAGTTTCTTTGTCTGTAAAATGAGCTGGAGAAGGAAATGTCAAACCACTCCAATATCTTTGCCAGGAAAACCCCAAATGGGGTCAGGAAGAGTCAGAAATTACTGAAAGCACTCAATAACAACACAATGGGATATATCCTACGCCTGCTCTCCAAAGCCCTTTGAACTGGGGAAGGACTCCATTACATTGCCAAGAAAATCCCAAATGTAGTAACGGAAAGTCAGACACAACTGAACAACAGCCCTGACACCAGATTGAATGCTTGTTTCCCTAATCTATTTCCCTCCTTTGGTTTTCTTTTCCACATATAATGGGGTGTTAACACCACACACGGGCAGCTTCCCAAAAGAATGCTCCTGTGAACAGCTTTTAAGGTTCAGATTACACAGTATAGTGAACACTCCATTTATTCCATTACAAATCAAGACAAACATTCAATCAGTTCACAATGCAATAATCAATTGTCCACTCATGGAGCAATTATAGATGAACTTAATCAGTCACTTATCGAGCAATCAGTCACTAAATACAATCATTAGAAAACTACACAAACCCTCCACCCCTTGGTGTCTTCAATTTCGTGTGTCCAAGGGGAGGCCTTTTCTTCATCTTGACTCGGGGTGGTCTCTCAGATTCTCTGGATCCCCTTCCATGGTCCTAGCTCCCTCCTGAATCCACCAAACAGTCACCTGGATTCAAGGACAGACAGCTCCCAGGTTCTCATCCAGTCCTCAGAGGTAGACAGATCCCAGGTCCTTGTCCAGTCCTCCAGGCAGTCCCTGGTACACACTGAAGTTCACGGGGTCTAGCACATCTCAGATCCTTCACCACTTCTATTGCTGGGAACTCAAGGATCCACCAAGCCACAAACAAATAAAGTCTTATGCTGGTCATGCTTCTTCAGTCTTCTAGCAGTTCAGCTGGCCCTAGTATCAAGGAGAAATCTTGGTCTTCCAGGAAATCTTGCAGCCTTCCAAGCAGCCTTCACCAGATTCTGGTCTCATAGAAAACTCCAACTCAGTTCTCAGTCCAGCAGGCCCAGCTCCCAGGTGCTGGGACAATCCTGTTTCTTCCACCAGGAGCCACCAAGAGGAAGATTCCTGATTCTGATTCTCTGTCTCTGGAATTCTTCTTATATTCACGCACTGGCCTTCTGTCTCAGCCAACCCCCTCCTGCCATGTCAGCAACAGGAGACGGAGCTCACACCTTCTGTTTCCTTCAAGAGGTACTTAGCCCTAAGTTACTAAGGGCTAAGTATCTGCTAAATTGATTACTGTTACATGGAGTGATTGGACTAAATATAATACTGTATTTAGTCTGTTGCTAATAATACCTTCTGCCTTATTAATAATTGAAATTTACATAGCATTAAATCTTAAAAATCTTTATATGTTACTTCATGTGATCTTCACAACAACCTGTGTGGTAAGTACTTTGGGACTCAGATCTAGGCCTTCTTGATTTTGGGTCCAGCATTCTCTCCACGGGGCAGCTAGGTGGTATAGCGGACAGAGCACTGGGTTTGGAATCAGGAAGATTCATTTTCATGAGTTCTAAACCAGTCTCAGATGTGTGTGACCCTAGGCAAGTCATTTAACCTTATTTGCCTCAGTTTCTTCATCTGTAAAATGAGCTGGAGAAGGAAATGGCAAACCACTCTAGTATCTTTGCCAAGTAACCCCAAATGGGGTCAGAAAGAGTCAGACAGGACTGAACAACAATTACCTCCACTATACTCTGTAGTTAGCTTATAAGTTATACTCACTTTAAAAGTGTTTCAAACTTAGGTAGGCTTCCTGACAGAACTTGGACACTACAAATGAAAACATTCAATCAATGACACAGGAATCATTTATTACCTTTTCTCACTTTTATACTTACATAACCCATTAACAAGCAAAGTCAATTTCACCTTACGTTGTAATTAGTAAACATTTTGGGCCTCATCTATACAATAGAAAATGATTTGAAGTAAATGCCTTGTTCAAATATTGAATAAGAAAAAACTCTATGTATTCTAGCATTTTACTAGAATTTACTAAAATTAGCCTTCATGTAAATCAGAGATGTCAAATATGCAGTCCATGTGTCACACAACACTTCTGAGTGCAGCCTGAACCATATTAAAATGTTTATTTTATTTATTTAAATATTTAACAAAATAAAATTTTGAAAATCACTAAAACATAGATAAGGGTAATACATTGTTTTCTAACATACACACATAGGGATTCTTATGTTTCGGTTAATTGTCTCTGTTTCTGTGAGTTTGACACCAACTGATGTAGACCACAGAATCACTGGATTTAGATCTCTAAGGGATTCTAGAGATTATCTCTAGGCCAAACACCCCTGGTTTGGCCAAATGAAGAAAATGGAGCCCCAAAAGGGGAGATGACTTTTCCCAGATCACAGAGGTAGTAAATAGCAAACCTGTTATTTATGTCCAGGTCCTCCCGGCTTAATACCTAGTGCTCTTAAACATGGGATCTTATGTATAAAACTGAATGATTATCTTTCTCTAAAACTCTCCCCTCTTTGTAACTTTACTATTATTGTCTCAACTCTACACAATATAGAATCTATATTGTCTTTAGACTTTAGGGTCTCCGTCCTCTCAGATACCTTGGTTTGCAACCCAGCAGTCATCCTTAATTGCTTACTCTCACAACCATACTTATTTGATCACCAAATTTTATCATTTCTACTTTCATCACCTCTTTTTGTATATGTTCCCTTCTCTCCTCTGAAACCAACACCACCCTGATTCAGTCCCTCATTACATCACAACAAGACTATTGCAATAGCAGGCTAGTTGGTCTCCCTGCCTCAAGTATCTCACTCCAAACTATCCCATCAAATCGATCTTTCTAAAATGCAGATCTTGGGGCGGGTAGGTGACTCAGTGAATAGAGCACCAGCCCTGGAGTCAGGAGGACCTCAGTTCAAATCTGGCCTCAGACACTTAACACAAAACTAGCAGTGTGACCTTGGACAAGTCACTTAACCCTAATTGCCTTACTTTCCCCCCTCCAAAAAGCAATAAAAAAATTTTAAAAAAAATAAAATAAAATGCAGGTCTCACTGTATTACTTCTTCTATTCCATGAAGTCCAGTGGCTTCCTATTACCTTCAAGATCAAATCTAAAATCTTTTTATTTGTTTTTTGAAGTCTTTCAAAACTTGGCCCCTTGCTACTTCTCTAGTCTTCTTTTATATCTTACCCTGCTCCATATATTGTGATCCAATGACAGAGCACTCTTTCCATACACAACCCTCCATCTTCCAACTCCAGGCATTTTCACTGACTGTCCCTCCTGACTACAACACTTTCTCTCCCCATCTCTACCTCCCTGCTTCTTCGACTTCCTTCAAATCTCAGCTAAAAGGACTACTTACTGAAAGAAGCCTTTTCTAGTCTTCCATACTCTTAGGACCTTCTTTCTCTCTGAGACTACACCCAGTTTATAATTTCTATGTCTTGTCTGGACACAGTTGTTTGCATTTTTGTCTTCTTGATCATTCTGTGAGTTCCTTGAGAACAGAGATTGTTTGTATCATTAGTGCTTAGGATGGTGAGTGGCATATGGTAGATGTTTAATAAATGTGGACTGACTGATGGGCAGGCTCCGTTAGACTCATTAATGGGACCAATGATTTAGAGCTGGAATGGATCTCAGAGACCACCTAGCTGAACCTTGTCATTTTATAAATAAAGAAACTAGTGCCTAAGGACTCAAGTGATTTGACAAGGTCACCCAGGTATTGTTAGAGATGGAATTTTAACCCATGTTTTCTGACTCTAGAGCCAGCACTCTTTTTACTGTACTGCATGTCATTAATTAGGACAGATACACCCCTAAATTTAGTTTTGTTTCAAAATGAAATAGCCAAATTTTTATATTCAAAGTAGAATATAAATTGTATATAATACTCATATCTTGAAACTTATCATCCAAATTGTTCTATTCATTTCTATTCAGTAGGTCCTTCCTCAAATACCTCGATATCTGCTTCATTGGCCAGTTTAAGTCCCTTTCCTATGCCAATTAATATTCCTTTTGTAAAAGACCAAATTCTTGCTCACTTAAAATAAATGGTGATCTGCCCCTATTTGTTCCCATTGAGAAGTTATTGGTTTAGGACCTGTAGGTATCAATCTTAGTGTCTCCTTTCCTTAAGTGTATTACCATGGTTGTCAAACTGTCAAAGGAGCAGCAAATGATTCTTAGGGAAAAGGCAACTTATCAGAACTCAAAAAGCAAACGGTAAAAATAGAAGTATCTGTTCACACAAAGGATTTAGATTCTTGATAGAGATGAAAACAAACCTTCTTTAAACATGAAATTCATGCAAATGGGTCCACAGTAAAAAATGTATATGCTAGAGGGGAGCAGCATGGTGCAAAGAATAAAGCATCAGTCTTCTAACGTAGAAGACCTAAATTCAAGATCTTCTTCTGACATATACCTGTCCTTGTGATCATGAGCAATTTATCCAACCTGTCAGTGACCAAATAAATCCTTTAAAACTATGGTTTACAGATAATCAATTGATTTGCATTAAAATGGAGGAATTTCTACACTGGGAATTGGCCATATCAATGACATTTTACCTCCATCTATATCTCCCTTTCCAGATTTAAATTGTCGGAGATGAAAGCAACCTTACTAATCTTCCATATGTCTTCTGAAAGCAATAATCTTGGGTCATGGTGGCCACTGCTGTGTTCTTCTCTTGGTCAAGAAGTGAGATAGAGACATAAAGACTGAAAATTCTTTCATAGCGTTGAGTGCAAGGGATCAGACAAAAGGAAAAGACGTGATCAGAAGCTTAAATGAGCATCACCCAAAGAAGGTAGACAAATTAAATAAAAATGATAAGCATGATTTTAAAAAGTTGAGCACTGGGGAAAAAAGAATTTGGATAAAAATTATATAAATAAAAATACACTTTACTAAATATTTTACTTAACTAACATCGTACCTGTTCCCTATATTCAGATGAACCATTACTGTGATACTTCAAAATGCAAATTGACTGGCAAAGATTTTGAGAGTTCAGAAAAGTTCCATAAATCTTTTGAACCATCACTGAATGTTTTAACTTTTATGCATAAATAGTATGTTCTTTTAATGGTAGGGCCTCAATAATCCAATGGTAACAAGTATTCTGGTGCCTCAAGGATTCATAATTTCATCAATTCAGGAAGCTCTTCTCTCAAGGTAAAATTAGGTTAAATATAAGGAAAAACTTCCTAACAATTGAGCCATCCCAAAAAGTACCACTGGCTTCCTCAGGAGGCACAGCTCAGTGGCAGTCTTCAAGCAGAAGCTGGTTGAGCCCTTATGGGGCTTATTGTAGAGAACGTTATCTGGGGGCATGAATGGAATTAGATAGCCACCTGTAATTGTAAAATGATATGATATCATGATTCAGTATTTTCAAAGCACAAATGATATACAAAATATCATGCAAACTGGTATTTTAAAAAATGAACATTTTTATTTTATTTTCAGCTGAAGGTCTCTTTTCTTTCTCCCACTTTCCCTTGCCATTGAGAAAACATGAAAACAACAAAACCCCTGTTATAAACATTTACATTCAAGTAAAACAAATTCTTGAATTAACCATTTCCAAAAAAAAAAAGTCTCAATCTTTTCTCTGAGTCCATCACCTCTCTGTCAAGAGGCGGGGCAGCATGTTTCATCAGGAATCCTCTGAAATTGTACCGCGTCATTGTGTTGATCAGAGTTCACAAATCTCAAAGTTGTACAAATGGATATTTTGAAAAATAGTGTTTGGATGCTATTTCAATATTGTGAGGTCTTTATCAACTCACAGAGTCAAAACTTGAAAGCATTTTTTGTTTGTTTGCTTGGTTTTGCTTTTTACTATTGGCCACTGGGCACACAGATTGATTTAGGAATGCTGACAAGCACCCAGTTGTTTTTTTTTTCCAATTGTGTGGTCTAGATCATATTTTTATTTCAATAGTCCTAGCAGTGTAGTCAACTTTCTTTTTAAATTTTATTTGGTATCTTGTTTTTCCATAATTACATATAAAAACAATTTTTAACATTTTTTAAATTTTGCATTCCAAATTGTAGTCAATTTTCTTTCATAAGCTCTCACTGATGCTCAGAATGCTGCCTTACCACAATGGTATTATCAATAACTCTTGGCTTGGTCTTTGCCCATCAGAACTTAGCCAGGACCTTGAACCCTAAGTTCTCTCTTCCAAGAGTCTGGGAGTCCCATTCTAGAAGAAGTAATCCATATGAAAACTTCCCAGGAATCATAGAACTATGATTTTTTTACACCGGAAGCATTAGAGGTATCTTTTTTGTGCCATGTTTGAGAGAGTAGTGTGGCTTAGCTTGCTGCATTTCATACCAAACCCTCCATATAATCCCTGAAGATACAGGGGGGTGGGGGGGGGGAGAGGAGGGGAAGGGTAGGCTTCTCTAACAGAAAAATATCAGCCTTATAGGAATCATCCTTCTTTTCTTGGCATTAATTTTTCATATGTGTCAGTTTTATTATGTTTTAAAGATTTTGTGTTGTAAAGATGGGCCAGGATGTCTACAGATAGTATCCTGAAGTTAAGAAGATATATCAGATCAAGTATTCTTAACTATTTTTGTATCACAGACCCTTTTGGCAGTCTGGTGAAGCCTATGGGCTTCTAAAATGATTTTCTAAAAAATTCATAAAATAAAATACATAGGATTTCAAAGAAAACCAATTGTATTGAAATAAAGATGAATTTTTTTTCCTTTCCAAGTTTATAGATATCCTCTAATCATTCTATGGTCCCTAGGTTATGAACCATACAGAGACTAGATATTGAACAATGTTCACACCTAGGGAAGGGGTAGGAGTAACCCAGGACATAAACAGTCATGAGCTAACAGGAAATTTAGTCCTCTGTAGCCCTCAGGAAAAGGAACTTGGAGGATGATTTTGAGGAAGGCTTTGGTATTGCAACAGAAAGAACATTCATTCTTTTCCCAAGAATAAGTGAAAACATGCAACATATGGGAAAAATGAAAAGGCAAACAACATGTGGATGAAAAAAGAGATGACATAATGCCCTTCAGTTTAACCACATGGATGTCAAGGACACAGAATATAAGCATCACATAGAAAAAGAGATGAGAAAGCCTGAATCTCTCTAAGTTAATTCCAGTCCTAACATACACACTCATTTTGCTAAATAAAACAAGTTCACAGCTTGATATTTGATGCTACTTAGTAATCATCCCTTTCCTCTTGAAACTGTTCACCTCTCGGTTTCCGTAATAGCTCATAATTAGGTACAAAGTAAGGGGAAGCTTACTAAGGGTGAGAGCTATCCTGAAGTAAAATGAGCCATATGGGGTAGTTGGGAATTTCTATCACAGGAGATCTATCAAATGTTCATTTGTCAGGGATGTTGTAGAAGAGATTTCTGTTCAGATACGAGTTTAAAAAGATGAATGCTGAGGTTCTTTCCAACTCTGAGATTCAATAATTCTCTTCTATCCTGATTTTCTCCTTCCTTCTCTGACTACTCTTCTTCTTCACCTTCCTTGGGTCCTCTTCTATTCCCTAAGGGCCCTCAAGGTTCTGTCCATAAATCCCTTTGGTTCCCTTTCCATACCTTCTCTTTTGTGATATAACCCATTATCATGGCATTATTCAGAAGACTACAAAAATCTGTATCTCTACTCCTAATCTGTTCCTTGAGTTCTAGTCCTGAATTTCTAAATGCTGTCTGGAGTTTCCCACCAACATTTCCTACCAACACCTCAAAGTCAGTCCCAAAACTATATTTATACTCTGCCTTCTTGCCAAAACCTGTACCTCCTCCTTCCAACTTTTTTTTTGAAGGTACCCCCATTCTTCTAGTCACTCAGGCAAAAAAAAATCTGTTTTTCCTTTTGACTCCCCCCAATTTCTTTCTCTCTCTCTCTCTCTCTCTCTCTCTCTCTCTCTCTCTCTCTCTCTATATATATATATATATATATATATATATATATATATATATATATATATATCCTTCTGTCTGTCTGTCTGTCTCTCCACATCCAGTCTGCTAATACATTATATTGGTGCTATCTCTATAGAGTTTTTGAAACATATTTTTCCTCATCCCCATTCCTTCTCATTATTTCTTGTCGTGACTATTGTAATAAGCTTCCCATTGGTCTCCCTACCCAGTCCACCTCCAATCTCTACTCTTCCTAATGCATCCCTTATGCTTTTGCCAAAGTAATCATTCTTATGCATACATAGATCTTTTGATACAAGTGTGATAAAAAACATTAAGTTGCCCTCCCTTATTATGTACTATAAATACAAAAATCCATTATCATACCATTTGAAAGCCCTGAACAGTCTGGTTCCTCTCTTCTCTTTCAATTTTATTTCGTACAACCATTTTTCATGCAATCTTTGCTTATAGAATCACAGAATCTTGGAGTTGGAAGCAACCTCAGAGGTCATCTAATATCACCCATAACTAAAGAAGGCTCTTTACCCTCTACAAAATATCCAACAAATGGATAGCTAGTCTTAGTTCAAGTACCTAAAATAAGGAGGGAATCCACTGTCTTCCAAGGAAACCCATTCCATTTTTATTAATGGAATGTCATTATGAGGATTTTCAATCCTAAATTTATCATCACAATTTTTCACCACCCCCATTTTATTCAACTGAGTCTCAGATGTCATGATCTTAAGTCTCTAAATCATGCTGGTGGCCAGTCCCTGGATAGTATCCATCTTATTAATTGTCAACCTTACTTTCCTAAAATACAGCACTCAGACTGAACACAATATTCCAGACTTGATCTAACCAAAGCAGAATATAGCAAGAACTCTCACCTTAGTCTGGGACACCATGCCTTTCCTAGTATGCAGACAACTTGCACATAGATTTAGTGAGTTTCAGTGATTAAATTCACTCCTCTCCAACTCCATCCTTTTCTCTTTCACTCAGATCCATAACTAAGAATCCAGTGAATGAAGGTCAGATAGTACGATAAACTCCAAGTTATAACCATTCCCACGGATGGTTGTTATAGAATGGTGACAGAACCTCATGGGAGTTGAGAAGTTTGAGGCCTTAGGATGTTCAAAGTGAGTAGGGTTTTGGGATGGAAGAGACCATTACCCAGATTCCAAACTTATTGTGGAGGAAAGAAAGTGATCCAGAACCATCCTTGAATGATAGCATCCTTGGATGAGTTGAAAAGCTTTTGTCCAAGTAAGTTTTCAATTATCTCAATGCTGCCCATTGAGTGTCATATTTGCAGGCAATTTCTATTATTATTATTATTTTTTGTTGTTGATGTTTTCTGTTTCTTACATAACTGTGGTACCTCATGTATCCCTCTTTCTTCCTAAGAGTCATCCCATAAGACAAATAGTATTGTTTTAGGGAGGGGAAAAAAGTCAGCACAACTTATATATTGTCCCCCTTCTAAACATTCTAACCTCCATTAAGGAGTAAGTTGGAGCAATCATCTCATATCTGTTTATTCAAGTCCTATCTGATATTTTTTAAATTGTGTTACATTTAATTTTTTGATGTGTCATTCTTCCCATTTAAACTGTTGTAGTTACTGTGTTTCTACTGCTAACATTCCCAAAACTATATCAATTAATAGTTGAGAGAGCAGGTATCCTTGTTTCACTCTTGAATTTACTGGGAAAGGTTCTAGGGTATCTCTATTGCACATGACACTTGCATTTAGTTTTAGGTAGATACTTAAAAAGAAAATAACCCTCTATGTCTCTACTTTGTAGAGTTTTCTAGCATAAAAGAGTGTTGTACTTTTTCAAAGACTTTCTGTGTCTACTGAGATGATCATGGTTGTAGTTTTGGTTGTTTTGGATTTTAATATGATTAATTTTCTTGTTTGCCTTCTTAATGTTGAACTTATCCTTGCACCTCTGGTATAAATCTCATTTGATCATAATGAATGATTTCTTAGATAAATCATTATAATCTGTTTGATAGGATTTTGTTTAAAATTTTTAAGCCAATGTTCATTGATGATACTGACCTATAGTTTTTTTGTGTGTGTTTTATCTTTCCCTGATCTAGTTATTAGGACTATATGTCTCATAAAAGTATGCTCGTAGTATTCTTTCTCAATTTTTGAGAATAATTTGTGAAGTATGAGTACCAACTTCTCTTTAAACATTTGATAGACTTCTCCTGTGAATTAATCAGGTCCAGATTTTTTTCTTGGGTAGTTCTTTTACAGCTAGATTTATTTCTTTTCTGAGATTGGTTTTTAACACCATCTGATCCTTTGAAAGTGTGGGTATTTTCTATTTTTGAAAGTATTCCTCCATTTCTTTTGTGTTCTCAGTTTTGTTAACATATAGCTGCACATATATTCTTATTATTCTTTTTATTTCTTCTGATTTTACTGTTATTTCACCTTGCTCTTTTGCTATTTTATTTACTTGATTTTTCTGCTCTTATTTATGATCAGATTATCTTCTAAGGGTTTATCAACTTTATTAGTTTTCTCAAAGAACCAGCTTTTAGTTTTATTTATAAATTATACAGGGTTTTTTGTTTCTAATTTTAATGCTTTAAATGCATATTCGGTTCATTAATCTCTTCTTCTGTTTTTTAATATATATTTGTAAGACCATTATTTTCCCTCAAGGACTGCTTTAGCTACATCCTAGAAATTTTGGTATGTTTTTTTCACATCATTACCGTGTGTTTGTTTTGTTTGATAGGTTGATGGTGACACCTGCTTTTTTAATTCGTTTGATGCTGAGGAAATTTTTTCCGTTCCCTCAGTTTTGTTTTGTGTATGTATTATTATTTAAATGTCTTTCTTACAAGCAAAAGATTTAGGAATTTTGTTTTCTGGTCCAATCTATTACCCTTTTTCATTTTATTGGATTGTTTATTCCATTCACATTTAAAGTAATAAGAGTTAGGTTTATATATTGCTCCATCTATATCTAAAATTGCTTTATTTTCAGGTTATGAATTTTTTCCCTCTTCTACTATAAATGCAGTATTATGTTCCTTTGGTCACTTGAATCTTTTTTTTTTTCAAGGTAGCACTATTCCCACCAGCTCTTCTCTCATTCCCTTGATGACCTCTTCTCATTTGCTACCTCTTTCACTTTAGGGTTTTATCAGTTCTGCTCTTTTGCACTTAACTAGTTATGTGTTTCTCCCCCACCCCTCTGTTTTCTTCTCCTCCTCTTCAGGTAGTCCTATTCATTAGTTTTTTGAACTTTATTTTTTTTGTCTTTCTTTTGAAAAAGGATTTATTTCATTCTCTTTATTATTCATCTCTTGCTGTTTACTCTAGACCCTCATTCTCTGATTCATGGGCCCCCTCCCCAAACAATTGGTGTCTCTCTTTTCTCTGTATTCTTCATGCAATCAGTTTCTACAATATCCATTCTAATCTCTGCTCTCTAGGCACTTTCTGCCACTGCCTCATAAGGTTACCCCATAGATTCCTCTTTTCCATTGTACCTCACTCCCAGAACAATACCTATTATTGCAGATGTAGGAGAGGATATTGATCCATGGTAGGGCACTTAATCTATACCATCTCTTGCTGACCTTTTCCCTCCAATACATTTGCCCAGAAATCTTTTCCGTGTGATCATGCTCTCCCACTCCTCTGGATATCAGTTACTGCCAGGAGTTTCAATTGCTCTCTTCCCCAGATAAATAGACTTTTCAAGCACTAGATCCCTCAGACCTCATCCCTTCTAAGGTTATCATCTCCCTTTACCTGTAGAATCAGTGGAACTCCCTTCCACCTCCAAAGTAAGACTTCCTTTCTTTCTTCCCTTTTAAAATTCCTCACCCCTCCTCCTTACCCACTCCCTTGTAGGCTTTTCTTATTCTGAGACCACAGAGATCACCTTCCCATCATTGCTATCTTTTGGTTTTAATCTAGCACATCCTCTCTGTTTCCTACTCCACCCCTTGATGTACCCTCCCATGTTGTAATGTAGTCCCACAAAAGAAGCATTCACCTACTGGTAGGGTGTCACTAGATTCTGTCCATAATGTCACCTGTCCACCTCTTCATTGTTACCTCTGTTGGATTTCCACATTCATTCCTATTTGTGGACATTTAGAAAGAAATATCTTACTAGTCTTTCTGTTGTCACTCAGTTACTGTCTGCATTTACTCACTCTTCCTGTATTTCTATTTTTTAGAATGATTGAGAAGCAAATAATCTTTTCAGTTCTGATTTTATTTCCAAAAAAATGTTTCAAATTCTTCTCTGTTATTGAACATCTATCTTTTGTTATGTATGGGTAAGCTCAGATTTGCAGGAAATGGCACGTTGGACAGTATCTTGACCTCAGGTGCTCTTTGGAACCCATTATTGTGTTCCCTCCTTTTTCTCCTGGGTGTGAGATAGTCTTGCATTATTCCAATGCCCTTTCCTTTGTATTTGAAGGTCTTTCTTTTGATGACTTGCAGAACTTGTTGTTTTTTAATTGAATTGCTCAATTTCCCCCTACAGGTGTTCTGTGAATTATTTTAATTGAAATTTGTTCTGGGCAATTCTCTTCTACTATTTCCTTCATTATAGTGTTAATGGTTTTTTTGCCCTGTCATGTTCTTCTGTGTTTTGTTTTTGTTTTTGTCTTTTTGGAGGGGGGAAGGCAGGGCAATTGGGGTTAAGTGACTTGCCCAAGGTCACACAGCTAGTAAGT
This sequence comes from Pseudochirops corinnae, assembly GCA_028646515.1. Taxonomy (NCBI): domain Eukaryota; kingdom Metazoa; phylum Chordata; class Mammalia; order Diprotodontia; family Pseudocheiridae; genus Pseudochirops; species Pseudochirops corinnae. The sequence goes on from CM053588.1 coordinate 251,593,324, forward strand.
ATAAAGTGTCTGAGGTCACATTTGAACTCAGGTCCTCCTGACTTCAGGGCTGTAGTCACTGTGCCCCGTATTTGCCCCTCTGTCATGTTCTTCTGGGAGACCTATGATCTTTAGGTTGTCTTTATGTATCCTTTCTTTTAGATCTGTATGTTTGGCTTACACAGTGAGCCTATTTTCTTTGAATGTTCTTGTTTCTTGTTTCTCTTCTTCTAAGTTATCTTTCACTTCTGTGTATGTGCATTCTCAATCTAGTTTTCTCTCTTTGTTTCTTTCTTGAGGCTTGCCATTACAAATTCAAGTTTTTCCATTCTGTTCATTATTTTGTACTATGAAGGACATAAGTTCTGTTCTCATAATTCTCATTTCTCTTTTAAACCATTCATAAGAATATGTTATGATTCCACATTCTCTTCAAATTCCACAAGCTCCTCTTCTTATTGGGTTTAGGGTAATTTTCCTCCATTTTGCAGAATTTATTCATAGATGTCTGAAGTCATTTACAAGATCTGAAAGTCATATTTTCTTCTGTTACTGTTTTTCCCATTGATTTATATATTTATGTTTAAGGCCTTTGAGATTTCTCTTTCTGGGAATCTTTGGTACTTTCAGTTGCTCCCTCACCCCCTTCTTATTTTCCTTATTGTTCACTTCTGACTCCCTCCCCTCTGAATGTGGTTTCTTTAAGGACTGGATCTCAAAGCATCTTATTCTCCTCCAATGTTGGGCAATCCAAGGTTAGCCAACCTCAGTATCTGCCCCAACTGGCTTTTAGGGGATCAGAACTGATATCTGCTAGATGCTGTGTTCTTTGTTCAGGCTTGATGGAGTGCTGTATAGCTCGCCACATGGATGGTGTCCTGTGTTGGTGTCCTATCTTACTTCCTCTTTTCCTTAGTTCTTTGGTCCAGTACCCAAAGTTCAGATCCTGCTTGCACCAACAATTCAGAGCCTGTTTTTCCTGGCACTGACAGAAGCTGCTTTCTCCACATCAGTATTGGGGTTTATAGATTTCAGCCCCCCACTCCTTCCACCCTACCCCCCAGGCTTTTACTTTCAAAGGTATGTAGCCAAGCTGTCAGTTGAGGCTTGAGAAAACTTCATCTTGGAGCCAGGGCTCTATGCCACTGGAAAGATAGAGGACGGACTAGAGTAAAAAGGCATTGTTTTGATGTAAGTCTATCATGTCTTTAGGTCTATTGGTGCATCCTTGATGCTGGTCGTTTAGGAGGTGAGAGATGAATGGTGAGTGAGGTCAGGGTCAGAAAGCATCAGTTACTGGGTTTTGCTTTTTTTTTTTTAACCTTCTTTTGAATTCCAAGATTCCTAGATCATGGAAACAGCTTTATGTTTGGAGCATAAATGGAGCTTTATGTTTGGAGCATAATTTTTGTTTTGTCATGGACATTAGAGAAAATGTCTAGTCTTTAATCTTGCTGTTCACATGACCCAGAAGCCTTCCTGGTGTTATTATTTTTTAAAAATGTATATATCCAATTTGGTTCAACAAATCTTTATGGAGAATCAACCAAGAATGGCTTGCTATGGTATAAAGGTTATTGCTTTCAAGGAGTTTACAGTCTCCCAAGGAGACCAAGACTGGTTCAGAAATAACAATAATTCAAATACCAATGCAGAATGTGATAAGCACCATTGAAAAGGCTCTAAAGCATTTAAAGAGAACTATTATGTAGGAAAGATTATGTAGAAAATTATCAGCATTTGGTGTAACTCTAGCTCCAATTCACGTACCCAGAAAATTCTCTACAGTGATAGACAAAAGTATACAGTGGGTAGATTCTAAATTCATTCTGTGTTTTTATTAGCAACACTAAGATAACTCAATGGTAACACTATGACTGAATGAGAGACTAAGCTTTCCCAAAATTAAAGTGCTGAGTTTGAGTTAGTAATTATGTGTGATGACTTTTAATTGCCTTATTTTCGCAAATCACAATATGTGTGGTTTTAAAAACTTTGTTCATGAAATATGTTCCTAAAAGGTATTTTTTTAAAGCACTGCAACTTATAATTTCGTATTGGTTTCCATGGTAATTTTAGAGCAGGAAATATTGGATCCCAACAGATTAAAATATTGTGATGGACCTATGACCTCAATTTGGGTGCTCTCCCCAGTGGTGCAGAGCATGGCTCCTTCATTCTTTCTTACTCTGTGCTATCCTTTTCACAAGTTTGTGTAAATTCTTTTTAGAGAATCCTACCAACCCCCTAAAGTCCTTCCTGGCTCAATGCTAAAAATTATCAGCTCATTATAACTGGTTGCCTTAGAAAGGTGTCTGGGGGACTGAGGGGTTAAACAACTTTCCCAGGGGTCACACATCTGGTATATTGAAGGCTTAGATCTTGAACTCACATTTTCTCAACTTCAAGATCAGCTATCTATCCACTACGAAATGCTAACTTTCAAAAAGTGGACATTATTTCTACATTTGTTTGGGAGGATGGGGGAAGAAAAGAAAGATTTGTCACATTTTTTTATTAATTATGCTTTTCCACACCAATCCAGCAAAAGGTATCTTCTGTTAAAAAAAAAAATACTGTACAGTATATGCTTTTGACATATATGCAATCTTTTTTATTTGGCCCAATTTCAGGAATCCAGGGTCTTTTAGCTAAAACTGTGTTCTGTAATGTCTATAAAAATATGTGTTTAGTTAAATAATTATGATAATCAGGAGAGAAATAATGAACCTCAAGAAGAGATGAGAAAATTCATCTCTCTTTGCTCTTCTTTGTTAAGGTTGAGGATTATAGGTGAGGAAAACTGCATAAACTATCACACTCAGTTGCTAGAATAGTTGATTTTGTTCAACTGATCTTTTTTCTTCCTTTTTTAATTATTTGTTACAAGGAATGGCTTGATGAGTTGGGGGAAGGAGAGGGACATATTCAGAAATAAATTTGATATAAAAACAAAAGCTCTCAAAAAATATTTCTATGAGAAAATGTGTTTAAATTTGTTTATTCTTATGTCTAAGACAATATCTATATGATGGTAAATTTTCAAGTTAAAAATAAATATTCAAGATTCAAATATCACTGTAGACCAATCATCTGGATGAATGGTTAAGGTTTTTACATTCTTATCTAACTGTTTGGCTGTGTGTAGATCCAGCCTTTCTGGACCTTTGCATAATTGTCTACATTAACATATTCTTCCTTAAATCTGAATTTTAATAGCAAAAAGACATATACCTTTATCTAGTATAGCACTAGATATCATTAGGGTGCTTTGTGATCAAATCAAAAAGCATTTCTCCAGAGGTGATGGTAGTATAAAAAAGTACTGGACTCAAAGTTAGCATTACCCTCTAAATATCAGCTTAGGAACATATTAGGGTCATTGATTTGGAATCAGAAGAAAACTTAGAGATCATCTAGTTCAATTTTTCCATTTTATATGCAGAAAATTGATTAAGAGCTTCCTCCCTATAACTTCATCAAATTGAACAAGATCCTTAATTCTTTATATACAGATGGGGAAACTGAGGGCCAGGAAGATTGAGTGACTTGTCTAAGGTGACATAGTGCAGAGCCAGAATTTGAAATCAGATCCTCTGACTCCAAATATATCACCCCTACTGCACCTTGCCATCTGCTTTCCATTACTTAAATGACCTTGAAAAAGTAATTTAGCTTTTTCCTCATTTGTGAAATGGGAATAATAATATGTGCAGCATCTCATAGGGTTGTTGAGAAGCAAGTACTTTGCAAACTTCAAAGCAATACAGCACTCTGGGCTATTATTTTTACTAAGTCAAATGTCTTAGTTCTGTGAGAGATGCAAAGATGTTTAAATCACCATTTTTTTTTCCATCAAGCAACTTATGTGACGAGTATTTGAAGAAGGCAATGTTGATAAGACACCAAGGATCTATGGGAACTGGAAGGAGAGAGTCACTGCTTTCTGCTACAAGGTAGGACACATAGCAAGGACCCTTCTAAGCTCTCTAGAAAGAATAAAATAGCCATCCCTATGAGGCAAAAGAGAATGTGGCTACATTTCAGTAAGAAAAATTCAGATTTGAGATGAAGAAATTCCTGACTATACAGTTTGTGAGACCCTGCAATAAATTATTAAGGAATACTATAGCCACTCATTTTCTATGTATCTTTGGAAAACAACATAATCAGCTGGCTACCTATGATAAATTAGGTATCTCTGCTTTTAAAATGGTGATGGTGGTGAGGAAATGGGGTACAAGGACAATGGCCTAGGTAATATTTAATTGTTTTAACTTAAACTTTTTATTATTTATTTATAACTTTCTTTTCTATTGAAATTTCAAGTTCCAGCTTCCCTCTGTCCACCCGTCCCTTACCCACTGAGAAGACAAGCAATATGAAATCAATTATACATGAGAAGTCATGCAAAACATATTTCCATATTAGCTGGGTTTTTTTTAGAAAAACCAAGAAAAATAAAGTGAGAAAATTATACTTCAATTTGCACTCAGAATTCAGCAGCTTGCTCTCTCTGGAGGCGGATAGCAATTTTTCATCATGAGTCCTTTGGAATTCTCTTGGATCATTGTATTGATGAGAGTATTCAAGTCTTTCACAGTTTGATCAACCTAGATAATCTTTAAAGTACTATATAATACTCTCACTGAAATATTACCAGTACCATTGGGTATCTCATGATGGTTAGAATAACTCATGTACACACATATAATACTTTACAAAGCTTTTTCTTTCCTCATAGTGTCATAGAATTTAAGTTAGAAGGACCTCAGGAACTATCTGGTCTAACCTATATGCAAACTATCACATATCTGACACATAGTTATTCAGTGTTTTCCTTAAGACCTATAGTGAGAAGGAATAGACTAGACTAGATAGCTCCTGAGGTCCTTTCAACTCTTAAATTCCATGATACTATGAGGAACAGAAGGTGCTTAATAAATGTTTTTTAATATTAGAGAGGATGTGGAAAATTGGGAGACTAATGCACTCACTATTGGTGGAATTGTGAACTAATCCAACCATTCTGGAGACCAATTTGAAACTATCCCAAAGGGCTATAAAACTGTGCAAACCCTTTGATCTAGCAATAACACTACTAGGTCTGTATCCCAAAGAGATTTTTTTCTTAAAGAGGAAAAGGACTAATTGTTACAAAAATATTTATAGCAGTTCTTTTTGTGGTTGCAAAGAATTGGAAATTGAGGGGATATACATCCTTTGGAGAACAGCTGAACAAGTTGTGCTATATGATTGTGACAAAATACTATTGCGAAATAAGAAATTTTGAGCAAGATGCTTTCAGAAAAACCTGAAGAGCCTTATTTGAATGGATGCAAAGTGAAGTGAGCAGAACCAGAAGAAGATTATTCACAATAACAGCAATATTGTGTGATAATCAACTGTGAATGACTGCTATTCTCAGTAATACAATGATCCAAGGAAATCTTTAGGGACTCATGAAAAATGTTATCCATTGTCAGAGCAAGAACTGATGGTGTATGAATACAGAGCAAAGCATAATATTTTTCACCTTTTTTTCAGGTTTTTGGGGGCTCTATTTTCTTTTACAACATAATATGTAAATATGTTTTGCATGATTGCACACGGATAATCTTATCAAATGGATTGCCTTTGTATGTGGGGGCTAGGGAGAAGGTGAGAGAGAATTCGAAACCCAATTTTTAAAAATGAATACTGTAAATTGTTTTTACATTTAATTAGAAAAATAAAATATTATCAAAAAATAACTGCTTTAAGTAATTTGTATGCCATCTCTCCCATTAAATTACAAGCACCTCAGAAGGCAAGGACGAACTTTTGCCTTTCTTTGTATGCCCAGTGCTGAGCACAGTGACTGGTATGTAGTAAGTATTTAATAAATGCTTAACAGCATTAACAGTGAATGTAGGACACTAAATGTCAAGTATTTAGAATCTCTCTTATGCCAATTTGACTGGCAAGAAGAGCGTGTGAAAGGGAAATAGAAAGAACCCCAGAAAGGTGGCAGCCAGATTGTGGTGGACTTTAAATGCCAGGTGAAGGATTTCATATTTTTCCTAGTGGTAATAGTAAGCCACTGAAGTCACAGAGACAGGGGTATATAAGAATGGATAGCATAATAAGTGTACTTAGGTAACACTTTTAAGATTTGCAAAGTATTTTACATATTATCTCCTTTGATCCTCCCAACATCTCATGAAGTAGGTGTTATTATTATCATCTTCATTTTACATAGGAGGAAACTGAGGCAAATAGAAGTTTAAGAGACTTTCCCAGAGTTGCACAGCTAGTAGGTATCTGGGGCAAGATTTAAACTCAGGCCTTCCTGACTGTAGCAAGGTAGTCACGAAGAGGAACTTGTCAAAATAGCTCAGTTTTAACTTTTCCTGTATTTGGAGGGAGGTATCGATTTTAAGTCTTGTGTTTTCTAATGACCAGTGTTTCCTTCCACAAAAATACTTTGAAAAATTGCAATGTTTTAACTGAAAACTCTTGCAAATCCAGGAAAAAAAAAAAAAGATCATTCCAGATGAGCGAGAGGTTGGATAAATGTAATGACATATGGTTTGTTTTTTTATAGTTACAATATGTGAAAAATAGTAGCATAACACATGCATTGAATGATACGTATATATATATATATACATATATATATATTCCACTTCTAAATTATGAGATAAGGTTCTTTTGTACAAATGTGATTTTGTTTTCTTTCTCTCCTGTTCCTTTTACATAAAAATAACAACTGAAACTTAGAAGAGCAGCCTCAAACAACTCATTATACTGTGGCATTGAACAACCGAGGAAAATCAAAGTCTGCCAAGTGGGACGCTGCTCTGTCCCCTTTCCAAAAATGAAATCTGAACCTTTTTCCAGGGTCAGAGAGCCCTGAGGCTGGCAGGACCTCTACTGATTTCATAATGTTTCCCCCTGCCTTTAGCAGGCTCCCTCGAAATCATTCCAGATGGATGGGTGTCTAATTGGCTCTTAAATATCTCCCAGGAAGGGTATTTCTCACCTTCTCTAGCTAACCCATAATTCATTATCGGGAAGCTCATCCCTTTATTGCCTTTAGAGCCCTCTTCTTATCCATTAAATCATTTCCATTTGCTCTATCCTCAGGGAGATATGAGAAGTGGCTGGTTTTTTTTTTTTAATCTTGCCTAGGACTTTTTTTTGTCATTTAAAAACTGTTGTTAAATCTTTCCACCACCCCTCTTTTTAATCTTTTGTCTTAGGTTAATTTAATCATCTTAAAATCACTCGCACTTTTTTATCTCATTCATTCAATAAGCCATTATTATGCACCATACCTTGTACTAAGCTCTAGAAACACAAAGACAAAAATGAATTAGTGCCTGCCCTTATGGAGCTTACATTCTACTGGAAGAAAGCAACGGTTCACATAAAAGTAAATAAAATATTTACAAAGTAATAGGGGGTGGGTGCAGTAACAGGGAGAGAGACATTCTAGGAAGAACACTTAAGTTGAAACTTGAAGGAAAATAGGGATTCTAAAAGGCAAAATTGAGGTGGGAATGCATTTTAGCAATGAGAAATAGCTTGGGCAAAGGCATAGAGATGCAAGACACAATGCAGAGAACAATAAATGAACTAGAACATAGAGTGTGGGAAGAGAAGCAAGTCTAAAAAGATAGACTGAGGTTGTTCAAGTTTTTAAATGTCCTGTAGGAACAGTACTGAGTTTGGAGTCCAAAGCCCAGGCTCTGACACTGAGTAATCTTACTTAATTCCTGAGTTTCAGCTTCCCCATGTGTAAAATGGGGAATGGGAACAAATGGGAACAATAATACTTGTACTGGCTGCCTAACAGAGTTGTTGATGTTGAAAAAAAGAAGTAAATATTGGTATAGTGTTTTGGAAACTGCTATTCTATGTATCAATTATTATTTTCATATAGGGGCAGCTCCCTATTTTCCTCTCTTGCCCATTTGGTCTGAGTGTATTTCTAATCACTCCCATGGTTCTAGCTAGATAGTTTGGGAACTTGGGTTATCTGTTGACTCTCCTAGGATAGGATTGAGCTTACATTTGAAGTAGAGTTAGGGTTGGACTGAGAAATATAGTTTACCATGACCATATGTCCTGGGTTTTCTGGGACAGCCCCCATTTCAAGAAAAGAAAGTGTACTTTTAATGAAGCTTTGCCGAAGGAATATTCTTTGTGAAACCATGTGTCCTGATTCTTGGTTCAGAAAATATGGTCACTGTAGCTTTAGCACACTCGCCAACGGGAACTTGGTCACATTGCTTTTGAAGTACTGTAATCAAACCCCTCTCTTGGCAGCTCCAAAGGTTGCTAATGACTGGAGTGAGTGAGGAGCTTAGGAGACTATAGAAGTTAAGGGGAAGCACATATGGAGAAAGCCAGAAGGAAACTTTTCTTCTCAGAAAACCTACCCCCAACTTGGGGGGTTGAGAGGGTGGGAAATATGTAATGAATATGATCCCTATATTATCCATTGAAAAATTAATGGGAAAAAACCCAACACTATATTCATAATAAAAAGGGTCAGTGACAGAGATAAGGGAGAATGTAACGCCATAGTCAGTGGAAAGCACTGACTTGATCCATGAAATTATTAGTAGGAATTATCATTGAATATCAGAAATGACATGAACAGTTAGACCTCCTTTCTCTGCCCCTTCACACCCTCTGGTGGAAGTGCTAAGAAGCAGCAGAAGGGTCGAAATGTTAGCAACACCAGAGAGAAAAAGAAGCAAAGGGAAAGGATAATTCATCCAAGAGCTGGAAATCAAGCCTGAGGGCTAGCTATCATATCAGGTCCAAAATCAATTTTCACAGGATAATACTTGCTAAATCCTTCCGGGAGGACTTGAGCTAGTTCTTCTAAATTGAAACTGTGAACCACTCTTGAATAAATGCTCAATGAGTTGAACTGAATTGATTCAATCTATATCTACTAATATCAGACCTAAGCCATAAAATTCAACAGATTCAGGCTGAATTGGAAAAATTATAACCCTATCTCAAGAATTTATCTCCATAGAATCCATCAGGTAGGGGATACAGTTTCTCTAAATCATTAAGACCCAATTAAGTCATTTAATAATGTTTGTTCCAAAGATGGATAGCTACTAGTCCATATTTCCCAGGTTATTCAAAAAACACTTTTCCTTAAAAGTTTTAGAAAGCAATTCTTAAATTATTTCAGCCAATACCTTCTGATACTTCAAACCACATTGTATCAATCAATCTGGATGTAGCCATCTTGTGTAAATATTCTCCAACCATTTTTTATCAGTTTACTTTCCTATGCTCCAAGCCAACGTCCTATCTAGCCTGATTTTCATGCCACCACTGACCTTCAAGAAAAGGCTAAATATAATTTTAAAAGGGAAGACAGCATAGCTCCCTGTCTTGCCACTATTCTATGTTATCTTTCTATAACCTCTCTGAGCACTCTTATAACACAGAAGCTATATGATCTTATTCAAAATAACTTGCTACTACTGCACAGTAATTCAAATTGATGTAGTATACATAATACATACAGCACAGTAGTATAACTTGTTTGTATTTTTACATTTCCTAATGAGAAATTCAACATTGTTAAACAGCATTTCTAAAACAGGGGATTTTGATACCCAGAAGGGAGCATTTACTCAATCTCATTTTAGGCATAGAATTGGGATTTCAAATTTTTGTGTCTTCAGTGTCAGCTACCATCTCAGAGCATTTTACTGCATCCATTTCCTCCCCCTACACTAAAAGTGGGGAGCATGTTACCAAACCATCTTTCGCATTTCTAGGGAAAAAAAAATAGTGAGTAGATTGAGAAAAAGAAAAAGTTTCCGGATCTCTATGATCCCACCCGATATACGCATAGAATATAGATGAGCAAAGTGAGTGGGTGAGTGAAATCGCTTGTAACAAAACCCCATTATTTACAGATGAGAAATTTATATTGTCAGCGTAATATCTTTGACACTAAGCAGAGCTGAACAGTCTATAAAAGCTGGGTGAGAGATGCAGAAATCCAAAGGACACTTTCTAAGGTCCAGAAGAAAGACTTCACTCTTATCCCACCTGCTGTTTTTGACTGCGTGGTTAGAAGGTAAGATTCTTACTAGATGACTATAAACTGAGTTCATTTCTTCCTGTACAATTAAATATGCATAAGGCACATGAAAACTAAGGATCAACTTGTTGGGTTTTTATCTTTTTATTATTATTATTATTAATTACATATAGGTTCACCCTTAGAGATGAGAAAAGGGTAAGAAATTTAAATCTACTTTAATAGAATGAATGAAAGTAAAATCATTTAAAAGAATTTAAATCCTTTATATATAATAGAAAAAAAATAAGGAATGTTAAGAGAAATATTGTATAAAAGTATTAGACTGTTACAAAAATACATTTTAAAATGGGTTAAGAACAGTTTTCCTTTAAATAAAAAGATTCAAGATATTTATTTGAATCTACTCTAAAGAACAAAATACATATTAAAGTGCAATGGAATCATGTACGTTAAAGGGGTTATTTTATTTAATTGTCTTTATTACTTATAATTGAAACATTGATCTTCAGAAGGAGCAGATTCATCACCATTTTTTTAAAAAAGAGTTTAGTTATTTTTTTTCAAAGTCTGTCAAACAATCAGATTTCTGGAAATGAAATCTTTGGTATTTTCTGTGAAAATATTTCTCATGCTTATCATCCCAAGGAGATGTCATTTATTTTGGAGCTCCCTTTGTAAACTCTGAAGAAAATTTATTAATAAGAATTAAATATTTATTAAACACCTACAAAAATGAAAAATCCAGAAGCTTTTATATTCCAAAAATATATGCTAACTAAAATTGAAAAGAGGGGAGGGACATGTTTTCTAAAATACACATTTGAAATTCCAAGTACAAAGCCCCAAAGCAACAACTGTCCAATGGAATAGATGGCATTCAGTAGATTAGTTTCACTAGTTTGTAAGAACTAGTTAGCTGGTGTACAATTGGCATACAAATAAAGGTTAGAATCTGGACCAATAAGTTATCTTCATAAATTAGATCCAGGGACAAATTTTCTAGTTGTTTAATTATTAAGTTCTAATTGGATTACCAGAGAGAATGCAACCTTAACCATAAAATCTTCTAAGTGAGCTTCTTGGTTCTTACCAAATTAGCCAATTACTTCCCTATCTGGTCTGCCTATGAAAAGGAGAGAAAATGGCTTTTCATTTTTCTCCTATTGAAGAGGATTTTGATAATAACACAAAATAGGTATCTACTCTCTCTTTAGTAATGAGAGAATAACATTAGGAGTTATTAGGGGATCTATAATTCCATAGCACTTTTTATTTAAAAATCTACTCTTTAAAAATAGATTTTTCAGCAGCAGATTTCTTCATTTGCTAGAAATCAGATAATCTATATTCAAAGTACTATTAGAACCCAAAAGAACCCCTCTGGTTTTTTTTCTTTTGTTATCTTTCAGATAGGGATAATACCATTCTCTCTCTATGTCCTTTACAGGAATATTGGTAGGGTTAGAGAATGCTATGAAATCACTTTGAGGTCTTGGGTTAAACAAATTACCCCAAACTCATGTAGTATCAATCTTTTGTAAGACATGTTCCAAACTATTGTATAGTCATAAGTATTACTGCCTCCATTAGTTCAAGTCACTACAAGCTGGTAACTGTAAACTTTAGTTACTGTCATACAAGATGTTTCCTTGTACTATAACTTTCAGCAAGTCTTCTAGATGAATAAAGGATAGAAAAACTAACTCCTAAGTTGTTAGGACAATGTTGAGGTATAGCTAAGAGCATGAATATGCTGATAACTTTGACAACCCAACTGGAGGGAAGGCAGGAAACTATACCTAGGACACACTTTTAAGTTTAATCTGCATTAGAGACAATTTTTTCATCATTTTCTTAAGACTTAAAATCAATAAAACAGTAAGCCAAACCCTGATTGCTATAGTTTGCTGTTTTCCCAGATGTAAACGCTCACACTAAAAATTTAACAATTGTCTTTCTTGAACCATCCAAGTGGTTTCTCCAACACATCACTAGCTAAGAATGTCAATCCCCATGTCTTTTGTACAGATCATTTATCGGATCTTTCTCGGGAGCATGCTGGGCTTTGCAAAGGAAAATAGAATCTTTTGCAAGTACTTCAATTTCTCCATCTTTGAATGCATAGCAAACATAATTTATATATTAAGATGTTTAAAAACCGCAGGATTGATGGTTTTCAAATTCTTATTTCAAACCAAATGTCTGTTACTAAAAATGCTCATTCAAATTATTAACAGATATGCATGATCAGACTTAAATTTAAATCTACCCAGCTGATGTGATTACCTTTCATCAAAGAAGGCAAGGATACCATGATTGACTTTCAAGAGTAGCAGAACAGGAGAAGTTTCTGTACACAACAAACATTGAGTATTCTTGTGTGGAAATAGGCAAGCCCATTCTATTACACTATACCAAACACCTTCCATTGCTGTGCTCTATCCACATTGCACTGCCATTTTCATGAGGTTTGCACTCAGTTCAAGGAGTCATCAATTTGGGACACTGGCAAACTATGTCCTGTATCATAAAACCAGGTCTGGGCTGTGCCCATCAATTAACAATACAGTTTGAACTCAGTACTACAAGAATAATAGCTTGATGACTTTAAAGATTTCTGTAACAGGCACTAATTTTCTTTTTGACACAGATATCTTAGTTCCTTCGTTGAAGATTGTTCAAGTTGCCAGAAGCATTAGGTCTTCGTGCAAATTACTCTTGTCTTTAAAATGATATGTTTTTTTTTTATTTAGAACAGGTCAAACAACCCTAAAATACCTCAAATCTGTTGGCCGCTTTACAATTACAAAGTCTAGACCAAGTTACACTATTTAAAATATAAATGAATAATACATCTGAACTGACAGCTGGTATGCCAAGTTTTAGCCTGAGGCTGCTTAAGATGGTTGAAATGCAGTATAATGTAAATCCTTGGAAATGAAGGCCTATTAATTGAAAGCCTGAGTGATCGTTAAGGGGAGCATTATGGATAGGGTGCCATTCAGGCTAACCATATGTAGAGTATCAGCTACATTAGATATTTAAAAATTTTTACTTGAATGTTTCAATTTCAAGTCTGAAAATGACATTATTAATCAGTAACTCAAGCATCCTACTTTAACTAAAGAGCCAAATGATGGAGCATATCTTTTGTACTCTGCTTTCAAAACAACAACACCCTATAAAACAGCTTATATTCTCTTATTAGAAATAGAGGTAAGTCAAACTAGGTATAATGAAAATACAATTGCATCCTATGTCCACAGTTGGCTATTTTTTTCCTAGTAAGAACATTCATTCAGATGTAATCAAACAAATCTATCCCCAATATATTCAATATGGTTGCCTTTTTCTTTCTCTATTCTCTTCTGACAGGCAGTAAAAATGAAAAACATTTACTTCCTGGCTGGATTGTTCATAATGCTGATACAAAGCAGTTGGCAACACTCCCTTCAAGACACAGAAGAAAAACCCAGGTATTAAAATTTCAGATATTCAACTAGCAGAATACCATGTTAGACATATAGCTATATATGTTCCTAATATTTGTATATCATATATATGTATATGTATGTATGTCAAAGATACATGATAGTCATGTAGCCCATGATTAAGGAATTGGTTTTCAGGGAACCATCATTAATATTCTTGACACTGTTGCTATTTGATAAAACTGGTGTTTATGTTTGTAGAAAACAAATCAGAGTATGTCCTGACTCATAATCAGAAGTGTAGGAGAGGAAGAAGAGTACATTATATGGCACATTCACATTCTATAGACTATTACTCTATGAAATAATCATTTACTAGCAATCTACTCATTATTATCAGCATGTAGATCAGTGGTTCTCAACCTGTGGGTCGCGACCCTTTTGCAGGTCACCTAAGACCATCAGAAAACACATATTTCTGATAATGTTAGGAACCGAGACACTGCTCTTCTATCCACCTCCAGGCGGGTCTGCCCAAATACAGATATGCCCACATATGAGTATTAAAGGGTCGCGGCATTAGGAAGGCTGAGAACCACTGGTGTAGATTATCAGTCAGTCTATCAACAAGTATTTAAGTGCCTACCATGCACTAGACATTGTGCTAAGTATTGAAGATACAAAGAAAGACAAAAATTGTCCCTACTCTCAAAGAGAGTCTAATGGAGGAAACAACATGCAAATAACTGTACAAACAATCTATCTATCATCCATCTATCTATCTATCTATCTATCTATCTATCTATCTATCTATCTACCTATCTGTCTGTCTATCTTCAGTTGTGTCTGACTCTTTCTGACCTATTTGGGGTTTTCTTGGCAAAAATACTGAACTGGTTTGTCATTTCCTTCTCCAATTCATTTTACAGATGAGCAAACTGAGGCAAACAGGGTTAAGTGACCTGCCCAGGGTCACACAGTTAGTAAGAGTCTGAGGTCAAATTTGAACTCAGTTCTTCCTGCCTCCTAGATCAGTGCTCTCTCCATTGCCACCTAGCTGCCCCATCTATCCATTTATATGTGTATATATCCAGTAGATTAAATTGGAGGTAATCAATCAACAGATGAAAGGCACTAAAATTAAAGGGGATTGGGAAAGAATTGTTGATGAAATCTTGCTCAATCTTTAGCTGAGACTTAAACCTGGGAAAATAGGAAACAGAGATGAGAAGGGAGAAAATTTGAAGCAGGAGGAATAGCCAGGGAAATTCTCAGTTGGAAGGTGGAGTATCTAATAACAATAGCTCACATTTATACAGCACAACATTATTATGAAATAATTTTTGTGCCTTATCTTAGTAGCTCACTATAAGAAGTCCAAGACCTAGAAAGGCCATGGCCTTCCTAAGGCCGTAGAGTTAATAAATTAATGGGGGCAAAACTCTAATCCAGGTGCTCAGATTGAGTTTAAGTCCAGTGGCTATTACTAACAGAATTTGAGAGTGAGAAAGAGCCTCAGCAGACACTTGGTTCCTACCTGGAGCTTGTCCTTCATTCTCCAAGAGGATCATGATATCCAGGAGGTGATGCCATGACTTGCAAGTGCATTGGATTTAAGTGAGGCAGGGCTATACAAAGTCATCAGCCTCACTGTCTCCTCCTGAGCCATCTGGGTCTAGTGGCAAGATATAGATGAGGACAACTGGAGGTGGCCCCCAAGAAATCCCTGTAATAGCATACCTGACAATCAGCCATCTAGATTTTCATGTTAAGACCTCCAGAGTGAGGGAGTCCACCATCTGATTAGGCAGCCCATTCCACTTTTAAATGACTCTGTTTGCTAGAGAAGTGACGTTGTAATGGACAGGGTGTTGGCCTTGAAGCAAGGAAAGTGGGTTCACCTCTGAATTATGTAACCCCGGCCAACTCTCTTAACCTCTGACTACTCTAAATGACTCTCCCTTGAACACTATTAAGTTTCAGAGATTTGTGAACATGCCTTGGTAGAGGGAGCTTCCTTACCAAGGAGTTTCCTTTACCAATAAAATGACAGGTCCTATCCTTATGTAGTGTCTAGTGCTCATTTCACCATCCGCTGGACTAGTTTAAAATTTCAGGCTAACTTGAGGCTGTCACTCAACATTTTTCTAAGTGACTATCCTTCACTATTAGTGTGTCCTCAGGTAATGAAACTTTTTCATTATCGGCATAAGCAAACAAAATTAGTTGGAAAGGTAACAGTCTACTATTTTAAATAGACACACCCACACATAATTTTGGACTTCAGACTACTTTTTATTATTAAGATAGATGGTCATGAATTGGTTGACTAGTTGAAAAAAAACTTTATTCTTCTTACAAGAGAAAAAGCCAAGACAGCCGAGGTATCAGAAGCAGGAGATCATAAAAGAAGGAATATATTTAACAATAATTGAGAAGATGCCAAGTAGCTAGTGAATGATAGAGGCATGATTCAGACCTAGGTCTCCCTGGCTCCAGCTGTAGTGGTCTTTGGACTATACCCTGTTGTCTCTGGGTAGGGCAACTTGATTCTGTTTACTCAGTTATGTAACTTTTTGAAGGGATATGATTTCAAATGAAATTTATTCACTAAATAAATCCAGAACTTATAGCCTAGAATTTGGAGTCAGAGGAAATTAGAGGCTCTGGGGACCACAGCCTTTCAAAAACTTATATAACTGCAAGGACAGAATCAACTCTCTCTGAGTCTCAGTTTCAATGGTTTATGCTCAATAACCTCTAAGAAGGATCTTTCCACTTCTAAATTTCTGATCATAGGATCCTATACTCATTGGGGCTGGTGGAAGATGGCCGGGGGGGGGGGGGGGGGGGGGGG
>CM053588.1:251609762-251620823 GCA_028646515.1 Pseudochirops corinnae
CCAGACGAGCTCAAGATTTTGTGCAGTGGTTGATGAACACCAAACGGAATGGGTAAGAAATCCAAACAGAGTGTCTGAAATGTGTGGGCAAAGAACTCCCCCCGCTCCTCTGACTCTCATACAAATACAAGCATTTTGAATCCTATCCTTCTTCATTAGGTCATCAAACTGTATTAAGTGCCCACATGCTCATGGCCTCATGCCAGCATTGTGCTAAGATGCCACTTTCTAGTAATATGCTGTCTTTGTATTCCACTCCTGAGCCCTCCCAATAAGGACTGTCTTTTAAACTGTTTTTCCTTCTAGGGGTGATGGATTTTTCACTGATTTTCACTTTCTTGTCCACTGCCCACAGATATTCAGAAACTGACCTGTTCAAGATGTAAACATAAAAGCCAATTTAGCCAAATAGAGAACAAATCAATATAACTTGAGAAGGTTTCCTTAATAACACCCTATCCAAGTGAATTTCTTCAAGTGCCATTAACAGATTCAGATCAAATGAATGGAATAGAACAAACATTTCTTAAGTGCCTATTAAGAAGTTGTTTCTTCCGGGTAGGGTCTTGCTTTCTGAAGGAGACCACACAGATCAGAGCTATGCATTTAAAATGGCATGCCAGCTGCACAACATTACACAAAACTGAGCAAAAATACAAGTTGATAGTAAAGCATAAATTTCAATGTTTAGCATTCTTAGTATTGTGATGTGTTAATTGCTTGTTGGAACTGTAGGCAGGAGAATACAGGAAAATCATCAGTAGAAGTTGAATGGAGACTGGAATTGTACGAAATCTTTAAAGTAGGGTAGCTAGGTGGCACAGTGAATAGAGCGAAGGCCCTGCAGTCAGGAGAACCTGAGTTCAAATCCAACCTCAGACACTTGACACTAGCTATATAACCTTGGGTAAGTCACTTCACCCCAATTGCCCTACCTTCCCCCCTCTAAAAAGACAAAAAAAAAAATCTTTAAGGAGAGGAGAGGCATTTGGAAAGCAAAACAGGGAAGGGAGTTATGTATTAGAAATATCTAAGTTCAAATATGATTCTGATAACCCTGTTAAGGAACTAAAAGTCTACTCAGTGAAGCATGGAGGGTCACAGAATTTTAGAACTAAAAACAATCATTAGTCTATCAACAAATATTTACTGTGAACCAACTATGTACAAAACACTATGGCTGGCACAACAGTGTATGCAAAGTCTATCTAAGGAATACATTTTGTAAATTTTAAAGTGCTGTATAAACCTGGGATGGCCATGGTGAAGATAATGCATAATTCAACCTTCAAAGCCTTTGCAGTCTAATTATAAGTACATGGCAAGTTAAAAACCATATAAGAGAGAAAAAAACAGTTTAAAAACATGACAGAAAAGTATTGGATAATTGCCAAATGAAAGATGGGGGGATGGCAAAGGTCACAGTGGGCTGAGATAGGTTCAAAAATCTTCAGGGGTGATTCTTGCTGCATCCCAAAGGATGCTTAGGGCTGGATAAACAGAAAAGAATGGGAGTATCATTCCAGGTGGGGGAACGGCGTGAGGAAAAACAGAGGTAGGATGTGATCAAACTCCCCTCATTCTTTGTACAACAGGAAGGAAGAACAGAGATCATGGTGTAACCAGGCAGGACATTGAAACTATCCCATCGAAATGGCTAATTACCTTAATGTCACTATTTAACAGCTCTTGCTCTGAGAGAGTTTCTTTCTTACATCTGATCTCACCTGTTGCAGAATAAAGCAGTTTCCCCAGTAAAAACTGACAACACTGGACCGCTTATGGTATCATTTCCATTCTCCCTTTAACGAAAGTAATAGGCCGTGACTCCTTTCAACTTTTCTGAGGCCTGGTATTCCAACCATATAATCACCTTCATTGATTTCCTTTGTTTAACATTTTTATCAACTCCTTCAAGGCATATGTGGCAAACCTATCAAACACTAGAGGATAGAATCAGCAACCAGAAGGTCTTGACAGGGGATTCCATGAATTTGTTCTTCTTTTTTAAAAAAATGTGGATAACTGTATTTCAATATAATTAGGTTCCTTTATAATCCTATGTATTTTATTTTATTCATTTAAAAACATTATTTTGAGACAGAGTTCCTAGGCTTCAGAATGCCAAAGGAGTCCATGACATAGAAAAGGTTATGAATCTCTAACCTAGAGCTTTGTGTTGAATCTAACAAGATGAAATTCAGCAAAGGTAAACGTATTTTTATAAATGGCTTCAATAAAAAAAAACCCAGCTTCACAAGTACAGAATGGGGGAGGCATGGTTAGACTAGAATTTGCTGAAAAAAAAAATCTTAAAGTGTTAAGGGACCTCTGGCTCACTATGAACCAGAAGATTGAGGTGGAAGCCTTAAAACAAAGTCAATATAATCATGGGTTGAATGAAGAGGCACATAGCTTCAAGAAGAAGAACAAGAGCCCCACTATATTCTATCTTGATCAGACCACATCTGAAATGTATTTAGTTGTGGGGACCAAAATTTAGGAAGGGCATTAATAAGCTGGAGAGTATCCAGAGGAAGGCTACCAAGATGTTAAAGGGCCTCAAGTCCAGATCATTAAAGCACTGGTTGAAAAAACTGAGAGTTTTTAGCCTGGAAAAGAAAAGATTCAGGAAGGGCATTTTAACCACTTGTGACACCTTAAATCTAGGATTTGCGGAAGATATTAAAATGAGGGGATTCAAGTGAAAAGGAAAGGTTTGCTCAAGTACCATCAAATCCAAGACATTCCATATATACATCGACCATTAGAAAGGATAATATCAGTAAGTTATCAAAACCTTGAAAGGTAATCAAAACCCAAGTCTTTCTGGCCTCTTAGAGGAATGTCCTCAGAAAGAACAGCTGATAAATTCACAGAGAGCATTTATAAAGGGCCAGTGCTAACTTGAACCACTTGATGTCCCTGTTGAGCCATAGAAACTAGAAGAAAGACCATCTTTTGGCTCTATCTGTGTTACCAGCAAAGCTCAGGGTGAAAAGTGAGTCTGTCATCTGCATCATATTGCATCCATGGCGTGGCGTGGCACATCAAACATTCAGCTATTTGAAAACATACTTGAAAACTGACTCACTTTTCTTTCTGTTGCTTGGACATGACCTCTGACAAATTTATAATGAACTTAAATCCTTTGGTTCCTGAGTGTTAAGCTTTTATGCTGTATCGTCAGAAATGATTCATTAAAATGCTTGGAGTGGATGCATGAGGGGGATGAAATATCTGTCACATATTTGAGTTTATCCAGTAAACTATGACTTCATGATTCAAATTTAATCATAAGGTATAGAAAATATCATTAATGCTGAGGGGCCTGGGGAACTTTGGGGGGGTTTCTTTCTTTGTATGTATGTGTGCAACCAGAAGGACTTGGAGATCTTTTTGAATATCCTTTTGGAGAAAATCCATATAGCAGATTTCTACAAAGCAGTGGTTACAATTTCAAGGCCTGCAAGGCCTTAGCTTTGTGTCTTTCTCCCATTCCTTTATTCTGCTTTCAGGCTGTATCTATGTGGCATCAAATATGTGGGAAAACATCCAAATGTCTCATGGACGTAACACTCCAAACCCAGATATCTGGGAATATCTCAATGCTTAATTAAACCTCTTAGTCATCATTTTTGACTTTCCAGTATTGTGGAGGCAGGGCATTGCACAGCTTCAAAGTTCTGGAGAAGTTCTTGTACTAATCTTGCCAGTGTGGCGGTGGATAAAGAACTGGAGAGGGAGTCAAGGCGACCCAAGTTTTAATCCTGCTTTAGACTCCTGCTCTCTGTGTGAACTTGGGGAAGTCATAGCCCTTACATATTCTCAGTTTCAGTTTGCTTTGTGTCAAATACAGCAAGCAGTTATCTCACAGAGCTGGGAGGTTAAGATGTGATCATATAGGTCAATGCTTTGCAATGCTTGCGAATGATAGTTATTAATATCAACAGAATGTTTATGTAATCTATAAAGCTTGACTTAGGCGTATATACTCACGACTCCAGTCAGATAGTTTAGCGAAAAAAAAAAAAAAGAATAATAAGGCTGTTATAACATGATGCATGTGGAGGTTGACTTGTGGTCAAGAAGATCTGGGTTCAAATCCTACCTCAGATAGGTAAGTCTGTGTGACACAGGGCAAGCAGATTAATCCAAAAACTATGATCCTACGATCTTAGGTCATAGCTTGAAACCTAGATCCCAGCATGCCAGTCTACTAGGTGGCAAACTGGATAGAGTTCTAGAACTTAAGTCAGGAAGACTCACATTCCTGAGTTCAAATCTAGCCTCAGGTGCTTACTAGCTGTGGGACCTTGGACAAGTCATTTAATTGTTCTGACTTCAGTTTCCTCATATGTAAAATGGGGATGATAATAGCACTCACTTTATAAGGTTGTTCTGAGAATCAAATACAGTGGTTCTCCACCTTCTTAATGCCACGACCCTTTAATACTCATATATGAGCGTATCTGCATGTGGGCAGACCCACCTGGAGACTGATAGAGGACCTGTGTCTTAGTTCCTAAGACCATTGGAAATATGTGTTTTCCGATGGTCTTAGGTGAGCCCATTCGACCCCCAAAGGGGTCGTGACCCACAGGTTGAGAACTGCTGATCAAATAGGTTAACATGTGCAAGGTGCTTTGCAAACCTGAGAGTGCTATATGTATGCTAGATTATATATAAATGCTAGTTATTATCCTAAAAGGCAGACTTTGACAGTGACAGATGAAAAATAAGCTATGAATTTTTTCTCTACAAAACATTCACTCTCTTCAGGATCATGTCATAAGCATAGTTGATAGCTTTGGCTGAATGAGACCAAAATGTAGCAAGTTAGTTACCAATTAGTCCAGGTAGTTAAGAACCCCACGTTCTAGGAAGCAAATTGTTCACTATTTTAATCTTTACACAGACAACATGGGGTAGGGGAGAGACTGGTGACCTGATAGCCAAGAATGCCTGAGTTTAGGTCCCACCTCTAATATCTATTGGCTGTGTGACCCGGGGCCAATCAGTTCATCTCTCAGTGTCCCAGACAACTCTCTGATATTCTAAGGTACAGAGAAGGTGCCAATCTGCCTTGGTTGGGAAAGTTTTTGACCACCTTCCCTACACTAATGAAATCATTAGGTTTGAACCAAAAGCAGCAGCAGCAACAACAAAATTAAAAAAAAACAACTGAGAGGTAGTCTGATATAATACATAGGACCCTGGACTTGGGGTCCGAAGAATCTTTGCTTGACTTTTTACTAGTCGTGTAACTTTGGGCAGTTATTTCAGCTAATCTGAGACTCGTTTTTCTCATCTGTAAAACGAAATAGTAATATTTACATTATCTTCCTAACTTGGTCACTAGGACAACATTCATGCCATAAACCATGATTTAAACATTTTATTGTTCTTCTCAGGAACAAAGTTGCCAAGCGCCATGATGAATTTGAGAGACACGCTGAAGGGACTTTTACCAGTGATGTCAGCTCTTATTTGGAAGGTCAAGCTGCCAAGGAATTCATTGCCTGGTTGGTGAAAGGACGAGGGAGGAGAGCGTGAGTCCGTTTCTGTCTAATGCTTTTTTTGATGCTTTATATCAAAGGTAGATCTAAATATCAAACCTAGAATTTCTTATATTTGTAATATGTATTTTTCTTATTTAATAGGTGGAATTTTCCTTACTCAAAAGGAAGGGAATTTATAGACCCAGTAAGTTAGGAGAAATTTTAAAAAGAGCCCCAGTGTTTTTCCTATTCTCTTTTTTAAAATAGTAACTTCCACAAGTCCATTTCACAATAAAGCAGAGATGTTTGGTAATGGGAATTTTCAGAGCCAACAAAAGGCAAGTTAAAAGAATAGAAAGTGATAAGGAAATAACCATTCATTTTAACCATTTGCATTACTAGCGCATCTATCATCACTGGAAAAGAAACTCAGGAAAGCAGTTTCTGATCTGGCAATGAAGGAAATAATGCAGGATAATTTAAGGATTGTTCAAATCGGCAAAATCAACAAATGTTTACTGACCAACCACCATGCATGATGCTGAGCAAAATGGTGAATAACAAGTATAAAAAAAAAATCTCTTACAAAGTTTATGTCCTTCACTAGTTTAATACCTGAATGAATATGTGATCACTCCTTCCAAAGGTGCAGATTTTAACTCATCCACCTCATCATCTCATCCCATGACACTCTACTTGATATATTGGGATCCTTCCTTTAGACCAGTGGTTCTCAATTTGTGGGTTGTGACCCTTTGGGGGTCAAATGACCCTTTCACAAGGGCCGCCTAAGACCATTGGAAAACACAAATTTCTGATACACATGCAGATATGCCCACATACGAGTATTAAAGGGTCACAGCATTAGGAAGGTTGAGAACCACTACGAGTTTAGACCTTTTGACATCAGGTAGATGCTGAAGGAACACAGAAACAGGCCATCCTTTATCCCTTTTTCTCCCACTGTGTGGATTGCCCAACTCCCTTTCTAGTCACACATTTCTCTACACATATTCTTTACTCTAATCTGGCACCCTTTATGCTATCTCTGATACTCTGAGAAGTTCCCAATGGAAGAAATGCTATTAAAGACATGCCCCACTCTTTCCAAAGACCAACTTAATTTTGCTCAGTTCCAAATGGGCCTAGAGAGTGTCGTTGTTTTCAAGCTAAGTTATAGCATCTGATTCTTGGAACTGATGTTTAAGGGAGAAAAAGGAAATGTAAAAAGGTCCTGAGTGAGTTGGATATACCAATAGCGTCAAACTCAAATAGAAACTGTGGCCACTACTCTGTACATAAGAATCCCTATGGAGCACATACTGACTTAGTTTTAAAATGTAAATTATCTGTGTTTTATTGTGTTTTTATTTATTTTGTTAAATATTTCCCAATTACATTTTTATCTGGTTTGGGCCTAACTTGGGGCTGCTGTGGGCCACATATTTGGCACCTCTGGTATACACTCTACCTAGCAGACTTAGCCGCAGTTTCTGTGCTATCAATTGGTGAAGATTTTCTGGAAGATTTCTATACCTATTTCCAGAGGTATAAAGACATGAAGTGTGTGTTGAAAAACAAATAAATCATTAAGTACAAAGGTTTTTAGTTTCCTTTTTGTTCCTTCTTTAGTTTTCCAGAAGAAGTTGCTATAGTTGAAGAGCTTGGCAGGAGACATGCTGATGGTTCTTTCTCTGATGAGATGAATACAGTTCTGGATAACCTTGCTACCAGGGATTTCATCAATTGGCTGCTTCAGACCAAAGTTACTGACAGGTAATTGATTACATTTCACTCAATTCTGAAAAACAAGTTTTACCATAAGCAGTCAACCATCATATACCTTCTGCTTATGTTCTACGTTGGAAGAAGATATTTGGGGCTTTTTAACTTTATATAATCAATAACTATTTTTAATTTTTATTCTGTAGCATTAGACTACAGAATCCAAAGATTTTAACATTTTGCAAAAATAATTACCTGGGGCAGCTAGGTGGCACAGTAGTGGATCTGAATTCAAATCCAGCTTCAGACACTTGACACACTAGCTGTGTGAAGTTGGTGGCAAATCACTTAACCTCAATTGTCTTGCCTTCCTCCCTCCAAAAAAAATAATTACTCAACTTTTTGTTATTCCATATTATGGTACTATTAGAAATTGATTTATTTTAATTCCATCAGCATCTTATTAAGCACTGACTGTATTCAAAACATTATTTTACATACTGGAGCTAACAGCTCAAATATAGGGTGTACCAAGAGTCTTAGTGCAGTTAGCTTACAACTTCACTAAAATTTTTGGGATGCCTTGTATCTATCCATCTATCTGTCTATCTGTCTGTCTGTCTGTCTGTCTGTCTGTCTCTATCAACATACCTACCTATCTAAATTATTATATACTAAATCATAATATAGTATTACATATTAAATACACATATTATACTACTTTAAAGTTTGTAGAGCACTCTCTGGCCTTACGTTTCAGAGCAGGTGACCACCTGCATTGATACAAAGAAGTGTCTTCATTGGGAGTGTCCCATACCAATGTAATCACAGGTCTAACAGACAAAAAAAAGTACGTATCTTTTCATCAATGTAAGATGTAGTTTTCGCAGAACCCTAATTGCCATGTTATTGATAAAAGATCCTAACTCTCAGAAAGATTAAATGACTGGTCCATGGTCACACAGCTAGTTAAGTGCTGGTTCCAGAGACAGGCTTTCCTAACTCCAGATCCAGTACTCTCTCCACTAAAGGAAAAAAAAAAAGTCTGTTTAGATTATTTATCTGTGTCATCTAGATTGCAAAAGAGAGATATCTGATCTGAATCCGTGATTCATCTACGCAGAAAACTCCCAGTGTAGAAATGTGATCCATCAATGCAGATTGGAATCCGCTATCATTTCATAAAATCACAGATTTATAGATAAAAAGAGAGTGGGGGTGGGAAATAAATCATCTAGACAAACCCCCTGATTTTACAGGTGAGAAAAATGAAGCTCAAAGTGACTTTCCCAATGTAATACCGGTGGCAAATGACAAAATTAGAATCTGAACTCCATATCTCTGATGCTAAATCCAGCCATCATTCTCTCTCTCTATTACAAACCTGAAGTCACAGGGAGTGACTTGGGCCAATGAAGGGAAATGATTTGTCTGTGATTGCGTAGCTAGTCTGTGGAGGAGTCAAGATTTGAACCGAGGTCATTCTGACTCCAAGTCATTTCTGACATCATATTATGACATACTTAACCGTCATCTAACCTATAGTAAATATCTAAATAATGGTTACAATCTCAAAGCTTTTAAAAAAAGATTAGTTAAAGAAGGCTTGTGAATTAGGTGAGAGATTGATTATTTTCCTCTAAGTATTCATGGGAAATTTTTAATGTAAGGTTTGTGGAAAATCTTTTGAGATAAATCTTCACTAGACACAAGACAGACTTTCAGCTGCCACAAATAAGGAGTTTTTGCAAGATTAAAATTTTCAAAAAAGTGACATCTACTAAAGTCATGAAAGGGTGTTCCAAAATTGAGTGTTTTAATTCTCTGGGTAGTATAGCTATCCCTAATCACTGTTTTTTGTTTCTCTAGGAAATAAAGTGCATAATTACTCAAGATCATCTCCACCACATCACCTGCTGGCCTCCTGGGATGTTTTAAAACTTCTGTTCTGTAAATTAACAGAATATATCCTAAAGCCTTATTGCTTTGCATGCCAAGAAATGAATTTCATTCCAGTGTTGTGTAGCTAAAGGATTGTTTTTGGAATAAACTATTGTCAAAGGACTCTTTAAATAACAGCTTTAAAATACAAAAGTGCCAGATCCTCATATTTTCCATTTATTTTGGGCAAAAAAAATTCCAACCTGTTTACATTTAGCTATGGAAATATTTTTTTTCTATAAAATCAGCTTGTACATATAAGTGATTCCAAACACAAAATGTCTACATTAGTAATCAGAGAGGAAGAAAGGAACTAGTCACCACAACAGGGAATATAAAAACAGGTCTTTCCACTTGAAACCTTTGTCATAAAAATGCTAAGCTTTCAAAGATAACAAACAGCAGCCTTAAATAAAAATTTTCAAGCGTCTTTACTGTGGTCTGTTTCTCTACACACACACACACACACACACACACACACACACACACACACACACACACACACACATACCCACACACACTTTAAAAACTAACCCTTTCAACCCTTTCCTTTTGATCCTGTGTATCTAGTGCAACCATTGAAAACAAATAATCCTTAATATTAGATTATCAATACATTTCTATTGAACAGATTGGCTGAGTGTTAGCCCCTTCCCAGATTTTTTTTATTTCAAAAGAAAAGGGACTTAAAATAATAATAACTGATATTTATATATCACTTTAAGGTTTCATAAAGTTATTGCATGCATTATTGAAGTCTACAAGAACCCTTTGAGACAGGTTTCCCCATTTTGCAGATGAAGAAATTGAAACAAAGAGGTAAAAAGAGGCACTATGAGTCACACCTAACAAGAATTACTCCAGTGTCTTTTTGCTGAAACACACTCTCAAAATTTCAATAGTCACTCTAAAAAAATTAGAGAGCACAGATTCTCAGTTCAGCTTTCTATCTACTATACCCTGCTTTCTTTTCCCGATGTCCTTCAAAATAAATATATAATACATTTTGTCCCAAAGTATAGAAGCAAAACTAATTAAAAAAAAAAAAACCCTTGGGTTAGTACTTGTTCTTTTTATGGTAGGCATCTGTGATTTTATTTGACCATAGGAAACTTCAGCTACCAAACCACTATCTGATGCAATTTTTAATCTTTCTTGGTTGGAGTACTATGTGATTAAGGGATATTCCCATGGTCACAACAGCAGCTAGGTGGTGTATTGGATAGAGCTCTAGGCCTGGGGTCAGGAAGACCTCATTCAGGAAGACCTCAGACATTTATTAGTTGTGTAACCCTAGACAAGTCACTTTACCCTGTTTGCCTGAGTTTCTTCATCTATAAAATGAGCTGGACAAGGAAATGGCAAACTATTTCTGTGTCTTTGCCAAGAAAACCCCAAACAGGGTCACAAAGAGTCGGGTATTACTGAAAATGACTAAACAACAACAAAAAAACAACCCATGTTCACAAAGCCAAAAGACCAGACTCAAACCCCAGGTCTTCCAGACTCGGAAGCTCTCTTGGTTGGCTATACAAGCTACTACTGACATACAGTTGTTTAACTAGGCTTTAATTGTATAGTTTTATTTCACCTGGACATAATTTGTGTAATGAAATATATGATGGTAAGATATTATGATATTAAAATTAGAGCTCTATATCATGCCCTGGAAATAATTAATTTAAATTATTAAATATTAATAAATTTAATTTAAATTATTAAATATTAATAAATAATAATTATTAAATAATAATAAATAATTAAATTTTAAAAATTGACGGATATAACTTCCAACTTAGCTAATTATTCAGAGAAGAAATAAAAAATGCACCAGGAAAATGAAAGTCTTGATTCCCCCACTAAACAATGGTGTGGTTTTGGACAAATCACTTCA